>JANAVB010021797.1:6161550-6722731 GCA_029216955.1 Iris pallida | reverse complement strand
CTTACTGTCTTATTATAAATGCATATCAGTCAGTCCTTATTGTCTAATAATTAGGATGGGATTTGTGTTAAGAGAGGAATGAGAATCGGGCTAGAGTGTAGCTTTGGTCAGTCCATATAGAGGGGGAGCATCAGATCAGAGCAGGGCAGCAGAGGTAACTGCTGCAGTTGGCGCACAACAGAAGGAACCCTTCCATATGGCAAGAGATGAGAGTGAGGAAGAGGTCCAGGTTGTGGTTCCAGACCTTAACAACTAATGTTTAGGATGTGGGTAACAGTTGTTACATATTTAAGTATATGTGTGTGATATAAGGACAGTGAGTGGTAGGAAGAGTGTTCAACTGTGTTTAGAAGAGTTCGAGTGTTTGAGAGTGAGATGCTTTTGGGTACTTGTGAGGGGAAAACCTATTGCCTATAGGATAAATAGCATATCCTTATTATACTATGATACCCTAGTATCCTAAGAGGTGATGTGGCCTAAATAAGTTAGGAATGGACTTGTACCAACTTAGCCTTATTATGATATCCTATAGCTACACCACACACACACCCACACACACACACACATATTATATATATATATATATATATTATATAAATATATATAATATATATATATATATATATATATATATATTATATATATGAAAGGGATGTGCTAATGGTTAATAAGGTTTGAGTTAGTATCATATATGGGTTATCTAGATGTTAGAGAATGGGTAAGAGGTAAGATGATAGGTTGAACTGCTTAACCATAGATTTAGACTAGATAGACCAAGTTTGACTTTTTAGCTAAAGTTTGACTAGAATTGACCAAATTGGTTCCTTGATCTAGAAAGAGGCCTAGCAGAGTGTAGTTAACTCATTTAGATTCACCGTTCACTCTAGAACATCAAATAACTATGTACATCTCATATATAGGTTTGTGTGGCACCACCTTGGGCATCGATCCTCATTTATTGCTCTGGACGACAGGCGAGTACATTCTCTGATAGTTCTTTCACTTATTTGATGATTACTGTGATTCAGTTCTAGTATAGTTCTGTTTGATTCTCTGTCACAACACGTATTGGTATACTGGATTTATCCACTCAAAATACATGTATTTGAGCCTCTATTAATTGAATCACTCACAAGAACCATCTACTCGAAACACCTACAAGTACTAAATATTTAAATCATACAAGAATCATCACTACAAGCAAGATAGCCGTCGCCGCTGGGCCCGGTGTGCGACGTGCCGTATTCAACAATAACCACCATTACAAGAAAGATAGCCATCGTTGCTTGGCCGACGACGATGTACCGTATTACAATAAAGATAGTCGTCGTCGCTTGGCCAAGAGTACGATGTGTCGTATTTACTTGTCTAAACAAGAAAGATAGCCATCGTACACTTGCCAAGTGTACGGTGTGCCGTATTTACTCGTTACTCATTACTCGTTACATGACAAGAATAATATTTCAAACACACTGGATTAGTATCTTGTACTATAATCATATTGTCTTATGTTTTACAGATTGGACTCGTATCACATTGTTCTAGTTAATTGTCTCAATTTACAGTTTCATTGCCATGCCCTCATATTTCTCTGTATTACTTTCTTGTATTGACTGTTGTCCTATTTCATTACCCGTCTCCACTTCATAATTCATCAAGTATAATTGTCTATAACTGCTTTATAGTCTTTGTCATTTACTTGGGATTGCTAGATGAGATGTGCTCGTTCCATTCTGACTGAAAATATTTTTCAGATGATTGCCTGTTTAGTTTCTCTGTTTAGAACTTATGTTGTAATAAGTAGAGATTTTGACATTGTATTTGAGATTATTTCAGATATTAATTTATTTGTTGTTGTTGAGTCTTTATAGTTATTTAGACTTCTGTGTTATCTTATTGTGCTTTAGACTGTGATTGTGTATTATCATATCTTATACTTGTCCTCTATTCGGAGTTGAGATCTATGACAGGTACATTATATATCTTGTGTGAGTTATTAGTTAGCGACCTAGAACATATTCTACCGCCGATTCTGCGACGTAGGCTGGGCGTTGTTACACACTCGTGCCCCTACATCGGGTGCGGGTCATGACAGATTTGTTGTACAAGAGCTTACTTGTTGTGTCTATGCGGTGCATTTTTTTCTCGACACCACAGAAAATATGATCAACGTGCGACTAGTACCATTTTTGAAGATTTGGGTACATTCACAAAGCACGCATAGGGTGCAGCAGTATTAGCACATTTATACCACTCGTTGACATCTTTTGTGAGTAAGGTATCAGAAGGTAGATAAGTGGATGTCTAACACTTATACAGGTATCTTTGTAGTTCGGGTAGAACATATTTATTAATTATATTTATTTGGACCTCGTATGTACGTTATTTTTATAGATCTGGTGTTACGATCACTTCGCTATTGGTAGACCACTTAGCATATATATAGTGAGCAGCAAGTCTGGCCATGGGGCCTTAAGTGGAATACTGAAAATATAGATCATCAGCATTGTGTCTACAAAGCAATCTCTATTTACCGAAATCAATTTGACACATTATGCCCCCTTTGATGTAAGTATGTTATTAACGTCACATTTAATTCCATTTTTTAGATGTTTTTGTGCACATCTCAATTTATTTGTTCAACGTCACGTAGGTTTGTTGGCAACCCCAAAGTATACCAGAAGGTGTAATAAACACTACACGTGGCCTAAGTCTCCATAGGTATTATATTATGTACAATAGATATAATGTTTCATCCGGCTGATCGTGTTATTCGACAGTTTGGGCTGAAACAAATGATACCCCATGAGTCTTTACCTTTTAGTTGTTCCAAAGCTAATATAGAAGAGCGGGCCAATACATTTCGTCTTGGTTGGTATTCCAGATTTACCATGCATGGCGTGGAACACGTGTCCGAATTGATGACATCGATTACATGTTGTACGTTATAGAATAGTTAAGTTTTATTTCCAATAAATTATAAGGTGTTTGTTCCATGCACTCATATTATGTTGATATCTTGTAATGGCAGGTAATGAAGATTTTGTAAGTTGATATATATGGATACCCGCTAATAAAAAATCAAAGATATGAGTTTGAAAAGGCTCGGTTCGAAGCACGAGCTATAGATGGTCGGAGCTTGCGTGAGCTGAGGGGACGTGTAGATCTTACGATATTTTTCATTTCTACATATACTATCATATTTATATTCGTTACTTTTACAACATTAATTGAGTATGTATTATAATATTCAGAGGACTACCTGACTCAGAGGTCCCAAATCTCCGATATCGATCCAACTGCGATGTTTGGGAAGACTGTAGGATATCTACGCCTACCCCTGGGACCCTCTTTTGTTCCATTGGATTCCCGGATATCACCCTGTAGGCATTGTCAGGTAGAAATGCACGTCCTTGTACGACAATGATCGAGGTTCTAGTTCGAGCAAGTCACATGCACGTTCCCCATAGGATGGCGAGGGCACTTCACATGCTTACATTGACACCTCGTAGCCTTACGCAAGCACCTTTCAGCCTTATGCTGGTACCTAGGATCCTTACACAGGCCCCTCACATCCTTATGCTGACACACCACAGCATGCTTCTGATACCTTCGATTGAAATTATTACATACAGATGACCGGATCTTCATTATTTGGCCTGACCCATCTTGATCAAACTAGCCAATATATTTGACTCCATCAGTGTCGTTCACAGGTGGAGGAGCCACCAGAGGTCACCGAGAAAAGGAGAAGAATGATAGGTCTAAGGCAAGTAGATCGTATAGAATAGAAGGGATATAGAGGGGGGTAGTTATTTCTTTAAAAAATTATGTATGAAAATAGTTTATTTTATTAGAAATTCATGTCTAAAATTTTTAGCAACTTCAATTACCATTTTGAACAATAATCAACTTCTATTACTTTATTTCACGTAAAAAAGCAACTTGAACAATAAGCAACTTCAATGAAAATCTTGACAGTAAGCAACTTTAATTACATTCTACAAAATTACAACGACAATAATTATGATTCTTCTTCGTGGCAAAAAATATATATATAGAAGGAAAACGCCCTTACGAAGGGCGTTTTTCATAAGGGCGTTTTCCTTCTTTTTAAATTTTTTGGTCGGCTCAATTTTTTCGATATGATAGTTAACGTTCGTCAAATAAACTAATTAAAAAACATTGAAACACCCTTCGCAAGGGAGCTTTGTTATTTTTTTAATTTATTTTATAGGTAGAACGTCCTTCCGAAGGGCGTTCTTATGCTTCAGTTACAATTTTGACAAAGTTGATACTTTAGGTATAATTTTATATAGTTTTTATGCTTTGGCTGAAAATTTTTTTTATGAAAAATAATTTTTTGTTAATAAATATTCTTGTTTTAAGTAATTTAATAAATATTATTTACAAAAGTAAAATAACATTTTATGTGACCTACGAATTACAATATTGTCATAAACTTTATACTCCTAGGTAAAAAATTCTAATACATCATATTATTACGTAAATCTATGTTATCACATTAATAATCTGGGGGATGTAATCGGTTGGGTACACTGGTGGTTCCCATGGGGATGGACACGATTCGAATCCCTCCTTAACTTTGCTCATCGCCCAAAGAAAATGACACCTAAAAAAACTAAAGAATATAACATTGTTGATATGTGTATTCTTAGGAGATATTTTAGTCGACTTGTCGTTACATTTGGTTTAGTATAGATAAGGGTTTAGAATGGTAGACACCGAAAAGATTAGCTTTAAATTACACAAACAACATAGATTTAATTTAAGAGATTAAGAGAAAATTTGAGTTGTACTCCACTTTTTTTTACTCATATTTAAGGTGCACCTTATTCAATTACCAAATGTAAATACCTTCCACTTTTGACGAAAACCGTCATTCATTGACGGTCAACCCTTTTGACGAAATATTTTTAACTAAAATACCCCTTGTCTTCCTCCCCACTTCGTTACTCCTTTCCCGTAGCAACGGCGGGAGCAAGGAAGGGACGCTGGGTCGTGGGAGAGGAGCGGTGTGTAATGACCCGCTTTGCCCTAGCGGAACGCCGATTCAAACGCAAATGCAACGACTCAAACAAGGCGTCGACCCGAAGAGTTGGCATCGACCTGATGAAGAATCGATACAAGGCTTACATTGGCCCGTCAAGAGGAATCCAGACTTAGACTTTCAAAAGCGCGCTCGGAGTATCGCTCGGCCGATGCGAACATTGCTAAGGTGGGTAGCTCCGATGAACCCGTCTTTGCTTAGCCTATACACACAATATGGACACTATTGCTAGAATCGCTAGGCGATAACACGTGCATGCTAATAAATGACTCAATGCACCTAGCTAAGGGAATAATCCCATCTTGTATGCTAGTATAGAATATGGAAAAGAACATAGAAAATGTGAGAACCCTCGCACCGCGCTCCATGCTCGTGCTAAGGCACAAGCTGACATTCAAGTTCCTATGCATTCAACAATGAAACAATGAATGGTTTTGCAACAATAAACGGGAAGACTATCGACATAGTCGTTCCGAGTAGATTGCAACATTGAAAGGCTACGGGACCGATGGGTCGCCAAGACGACTCCCGCACAGGGAGTTGCAAATGTATGAATGAATGAATGAATGAATAAGTAAATGAATCAATGAACGAACGAACAAGTGAAAGAAAGAAAGAAAGAAAAGAAAGAATGAATGAAAGTAAGAAAGAAAGAAAGAATGGTTAAGACAGGTATGACGGGCACGTGCAACGCGGCTCGCTACCCGCGCTGTACGGACGCCAACCTGGTCGATAACGCATTATGGCTAAGGGTTAGCCTATGGCTCAAAGACAGCCGTTAAGTTAAAATGACAATAAAGTACGAAATGGTCATGGACGGACTCGTGCACGAGTGAAAGGGATTCTAAGGACAATGAATGACGATTTCGTGGCCGGCCTAGGCGGAATCATGGCCTACGGGCGGACAGGTGTGCGGGCTTGGGCACATAACCAAACGTAGGGCCGGTACTTTAATAGTCTATCAAGGTGTACCAGCCATCACGCTTGATAGATGAGAATGCCAAAGAGGAAAATATCCAAAATGGCTGACATGCCAGCGACCGGTGCATATAGATTTAAGTGGGCTTTGCTGGTGGCAATCCACGTACAAGCCCTTGCATTGAAATTAAAGTAGTCTAAGTTAACTGAATGAAGTACCCTCTGAACACATATAAATGATCAAAAGTACTTCGTGCAAGTGAGTTAGAAAATACGCCTACGATGCGCTAGGACCTGAGGCAGGGACACGCCCTTGACATTGAATGTTACATGAATTATTTAAGTTATTTCGTATGAATTTTGACTAACTTGGTTTACTTTAGACAGGAAGGCCGACGGTAAGTATGGGTAAGTCGTGCATGTATTTCATACAAACACTTGAATTCGGCAACACGAGATAGGCTATGAAATATGCCATGAAACTGACCCAAGGCAAGATTAGAAAGACAATGAATGATAGACGCACAAAAGTAAATAGAACGTGTTTGGTAATGATAGCATTGTGGGCGAGCTAGCCTCCCTACTGTTTGCAAAAACAAAGTTGATCTTTATTTCAACAAACTTTGTAAAGAAGATTACAAGAATTCGGGGAAAGTACAACTATAGAATCCAATCTAGAAGACGATTGCTTTATCCCTTGGACGATATGAACTTTGAAGACAATAGCCTCTGAATTTGAAGGCGATAGCCTGGAAGAATACAGCAGCACTTGGGCAAGAACTCCTGAACTCTCTGATATTTCTGAACTTTATGTCTGATCCCCTGGAATGAAGACTTAAAACTCTATTTAGAGTTCTGGAAATAACTAATTTTTAGTTATTCTGAATGGCGCAAGTTGGATTGCGCATGCACTGGATTGCGCAGCATTAGACTGTGCAGGCAGTTGTCTGATCGTGGGCCAACTGTCTCGGACATGGCATCATTTGATTGAAATGCGCACATGTGTACAGACGGTTGCCACGTAGTGAGCAATTGATGGCATAAATGCCACGTGTACATTTGTCCGTTGTCATGATGAAGTGCGCCACATGAATTCTGACTTCCGATTGCGCTGGAATAGACTGTGCAGCAGAAAGCCTGGCGCAATAAACGAACAGTCTCCTCGTTCTTTGTGCTTTCAGTTGTCAGAAGATTTGATTGTGTCAGGTAATGATGATATGGCCATGTCAGCTTGCGCACTTGAGAGTGTGCGTAGTCCAGTCTGCGCAATCTGGATGATGCGCAATCTGGATGATGCAAAATTCATTTGAAAGATGTATTTCTTGATTTTCATGACTTTGTTGATGGGTGCAACTTAAATTTTTAGGACCTACAAGACCCCCTTCAAAGTTTTCAAAGTTGAATTTATTCAAAATTTTGAAATACTTTAAATTTTGAATTTTCAATCAAGTTGCGCGTGATGATGTTGTCTGCGCAATCGGAGGGATTACCCCTATTTATTCGACGCAATCTGAGGCGGCCGTTGCTCTTTGAAAAAACTATAAATAGTTTTCTTCATCATTTATATTATTCTTTACTTGTTTTCATGCTTGAGAGAGAGAAATCCCGAGCCTACTCCGACTTCACTCTTTCTTCCCCGTCGACTTCATGGCTCCCAAGCGCTCCTCCGCCGCCGACAAGGGCAAGGCCCCCGCCGAGTCTTCGGCTCAGGTTGTGCCGTGCCCTTCCCGACACGAAGCTGCACACCCTGCTTTGCGAGGTAGACAACCCGATCGAAAACTCTTTTTAGGGTTTTTCGACTTTGCTGAATCTTAAAATCCATCTCTTTTAGAGATGTGATCATACTGCGCCCCTGTTTAGGATTTTGGTTGCACGAACCCATTATTCTTATTTTTATGAAGAATATCTTCTCGCACAATCGGTTGAATTGTGCTGGCAAAAGTTAGCACAATCGACTGATTTGCGCAAGATTGTCAGCACAATCTGATGCTTGCACAATCTGATGTTTGCGCAATCTGATGTTTGCAATCTGATGACAGAATTTCTGACTTGACTTGTACTAAATTTTTTTTTTCTGTTTGATGCAGTTGATACCAGAGAGGACCCGAATTATGAAATCTTCACAGAAACTTTAGGTGAGCCAGAATTCAAAGAAAACGTATCCTATGTGCTCTTCCACAGTATGCCCTTCCATCATCTCGCCAAGCTATCCTGATGGCTCAGGATAACGAGACCTTGTTAAGTCTGATGAATGGACAGCCGTTGCAGTCTGCTGACGCTGTCACCCACAAGAAGCCTATGTTCCTCTTCGATGAAGCCATTGACAAAAGTTCTCAACCTAGACCCCGAGTTGAGTCGAGAACTTTCCAAAGGAAGGAGAAACTGATCCAGTTACCAGACATAGCTAGATGCCTTCCTCTAGCACAATATGATCATGCAAGCCATCCTAGGAGGATGGATTGGGACATTACTCTCCTTCAACATGCACGGACAGGAAAAATCTGTGTCAAGAAAGGCCCAAAATAGGGACATGTTCTATAGCTCTTCTGAGCGACACGGCACTCTACTAAGAGGGTTGAAGCCAGGTTGTATCCCTCCTGAGAACTCGTCTTTGTTGCTGCCGGTAAGAATACCGATTTTTGCTAACGAGTATGCAAAGGCGGAGGGCAGGTATCCTGACCAAGACATCCGGCTGACCGGTTTGGTAAATCCGGATAACAGGAGGTGGAATTGTATAGCCAACTGGGTATTGGCTCAATTTGAAGATAAACTTAGAGAAATCGATCTTTATAACGCGGCATATGCTACCGTGTATGGCTTCCATCCAAACCTTCATCTGTTTCTAGCCCTGGCAGAGAGGTATAACTACAGGACAGGGACGTTCATGATGCCCTGTGGGGAGATGGGATTGGCGCTCCATGAGATGAAGTATATCTCATGCCTTCCAACGGGAGACTGCCCTTACGAGGAGTATGTTCCCACAAACGATGAGTTAGATAGACTGCGTCGGAAAAATCCAAAATGGTAGCAGTTTTCGAAGAACTACTGTGCCATTATAATATATGTTCCTGTATTACAAGAGCGGCTCCTCCGGCACATGTTATTCCTCGAAGTGATTGCTGTATCTTTTCCTTAACCATATCGTGGAGAAAAAACCAAGGATCATAACTCCTGCAACCCACTTTCTTTCAACCTCTCAGCCACAGTGAGGTTATAAAACTGATGGAGGAAATAAGAAGATGGATATTAAAGTTACTGATGAACACCAATACCCTCCGTGAAGCCCGAGATTTTGTTGAAAGCTTTATAAGAATGGGCTACAGGACCATGTCACAAGAGCTCAGCTGGCAGGATTTTTAACATACTGGCTCCGCGATTTGTTGTTCCTGGGGCCAGCACCGTGGATCCTTCCACCGCGGCGTACTCTTCGCTGCCGTCCGGTTAGTCTTCGGCTACCAGATGGATTTGCTATCAGCGATGACCTGCAGAATAAATGCAGGTCTTCGGCTGTATGTCGATTCCATGATCAAGTAGAAAGGTGAGAAAGGGAACTTCCCAAGACTGGAGTTTCCCTACACCTATCTATTTGGGTGGTTGCTTCTGCTCATCCATCTCTGATGAACCCCGACATGGGGGCAGTTAGCGGCAGCTTTCTGTAGATTCTCCCGAGGCAAGTGGGTGTACGTTAGTCTGAAGGACTGTAGGCGTGCCCTAAACCTTGGCAAGGGATGGAACTTTTATAGCTTCGCTCCTCCAGCTGGTTATGAGTTCATGGCAGTAAATATGGTTGATCTAAGGAGGCAGCCATTGGGCCGAGCAGCTTTCGACTGGCTGAAGGCGATTAGACCCTCACATTTGGTATACAGATTTGAGGAGGAATGCTACCTTGAACCATATCTGTCGAGTCGCTTCGCTCGTCAATTTGGTTATGACCAATTCCATGTGGGCAACGCAATCACTTGCCTACAAAAAAAGGGTACCTAATTGATGGTGCGAGAGCATGGGCATACTACAATGCTCGAGACACTAGGACGGTGTTCTCGATGCCGAATAAAAATGATAATGGCCCAAGAATGTGTACACATATTCATTGTTCTACACAGCTGCCAATACATTTGCTGAGAATTTTAATCTGGTGGATAGCTTCGCAACAGCAATCCGTCTGAAGAAAGGAGCCACTGCTACATTAGCTCCAGCCAATGACGAACAGCATGAACCGGTAGACGATCCATTAGAAGCTTCCAGAGAAGTAAACTTCCCGAGGAAGTAAATCAACCACTGAGAATTTCTCTAAAGTGGTTAAGTCTCCGGCCAAGGAGAAGAAGAAAGGAGAGAAGAATCTTCTTTCCAGTCGCGAAGAAGAAGTTGATTTTGGAACCATCATCAGAGAAGGTCACTACTAGATCACAATCCCAACAATTGGCTGAATCAGCCCGAGAAGAAGCAACTACGTCACCTCTATTCAGAAACAGGTTGAGGTAGTAAATGTAGAGAGTCCTGAGAGGCCTCTGCATAGAAAAAACTAGCCCACAGAAGAAGAAAAATAATGGTCTCTCCTCCAAGGCAAATATTGTCTTCGGTGGTAGTAAATGCTGCAGCAGGAATTACTATGTCATCTCCTACTTCCGCCTCTGAGCTTAGTCCAGAGCAAGAGAGGCAACTGAACAGAGAGAGGAGGTGGCAGAGCCTAGAGAAGAAATTGAACAGAGAAGAGGCTGCAGAGCCCAGAGAAGAGGAAGCTGTACGATCTCCTTCATCAGTGGCAGTAACGACTCATCTTCCTGTTACACCGAGAACAGCCCGCGAAGAGGAGGATCGTCTAATGATCGAGGCATTGGATGATTGTGACTTCGGTTATCAAGAAGATGCTGATCATGCCGCTGCTGCTGCTAGCGAAGAGGCTCCCGAGGATAGTAAAAGTGAGGAGAGCACATCATCAGAGGCTGTTGATGAGACACAAAATCCTGAAGAAGACATTGAGGTCCAGACATCTCCCAGAGCTGTTGATGACACCCAGAATCCTGAAAAGGATGCTGAGGTACAGGTATCTCCAGAGAAGATTACAGATGAAGAAGTGGCTTTGGAGGAAACTCCTGCTGTTGATCCCCAAGGTATTGAATGAAATTAGCAATCTTCTTTTAATAAATTGATAGCTGACATCTTTATCTTTGATCCATACAAACTCGGATCTTCTCCAGCTCCTCCAGCATGTACTAATATAGTGCTTGCAACGACGATAGCTAGTAGCAGTCGTCATTTGTCATGTGGCTCCGAAGCAGGCAGTAGTCAGGCAGTAATGTCTGAGGCTACATCTGCTAGGCTGGAATCTGTTCCAACAGATGACAGGCCTGATATTGGACCAAGCCACGGTAAGATTGCTTTCACCTTTAATCTTCTTTAACAGTAGCAAACGATAGACAAAATGACAAAATTTTAATTTTAGAGGAACAACCGGAGGAGCAACCAGCTCTACTCTAGCTCCTTTCTTTAAAGAGCCCTCCGTTCAAGTACAAGAGACTGAACGTCCCGCCGCTTCATCGTCAACAGGAGTAGCTGCTACTCCTGGTGCTTTGTCTACCAATCAGTTTGTCATTAAATCATTTACCAAGTTCTTCTTTGATTCATTGGGGCCTTTAATAGATAGAGTGATGGAGAAGGAAGAAGCTGATTTCTCAACGGTTAGAGGTCCAACCTCTTACTTGGTAAATGCCATCCGTAATCAAGAAGACGAGGCTCAGGCTACTTTTTTGATCACATATTAGATGAGCTAGAAACCTCAGTCAAGAGTTACAAAGAGCTGAGTAAAGGAGAGGTAGAACTTTTAGTGCAAGCCGAATTCGAACGAATGTCTCAAGAAGCTGCAGTTGAGAGAGTCAACTTCCAAATTCTGTTGGATGCTTTTACTCCGCCAAGTCTGCTGAGTACAATTCTAAGGTGGAAACGGTGACATCTGTTGCTGAAAGAAAATAAAGGAGAATTGCTGAATTGAAAGTGGAGATTGCCCGTCTTCAGGAAGAACTGGAAGATGAGGTCATCCAACATCAAACTACAATTCAACAACTTGATGGTCTAACCCAAGAAAGAGATGAATATGCTACAGCTCATCAACCTGAAATCACTCGCAGAATGGTGACTCTACCAACCTTCAATGAAAAATCTGGGATGGAAGAAGCCAGAAAGAGTGATGGAATCTTGTGAAGAGCGTTTGCAAATTCTAAAGCAACAGATTGCCAATCTGATGATACCTCCGGCTTAGTATAAAAATATCTTGTATCTTTTTGTTTTGCAGCATAATCTTTGTAATGTCTTGAATTTTGATCAATAAAAAGATATTTTTGTAGCTCTATTATTTGTTGTATCTTGTTTAGATATAAATAATAGCAATAGAAAATATATTCAGAGGTAGGACATGATATATTTCTGGATCTTGGAAAATAATCATATTCAATTATATCTGCTCAGAGGTAATATGGACGTGGCAAATATAATTTATTGAATATCATTATTTCAATAGACAACTTAATCAAAGATGACAAGTTGCTGATAAGAAGAACTGGATGATTCGTCAAACTATGAGAACGAAATCGTCGGGATGAATGTAATGAACGGACAGGCCGTCAAATGATGAATGGGTGAACCGTCAAGTGGATGTATGAACGGACGAACTGTTGAATGATGAACGGGCGAACCGTTAAATGGATGTATGAACGGACGAACCGTCGAATGATGAACGGCGAACCGTCAAGTGAATGTGTGAACGGACGAACCGTCGAATGATGAACGGGCGAACCGTCAAGTGGATGTGTGAACGGACGAACCGTCGAATGATGAACGGGCAACCGTCAAGTGGATATAATGAATGAACGGGTAAACTGTCGGATGAATGTGCCACTTCATAGTCTTACGACGCTCTGTCTATAAATAGAACAGAAAATCAGATGAGATGGTCACTTTCACTTTTCAGTATAAAGATGTCGTCTGGAGATGCATCCAGGAAGGCTGAGATCGTCCCGAAGGTGGAAGCGGAGACTGAAGATCATTCAGTCGAGCCGGTTCAACAAAAGTATATGGCAGTGGGCGAAGGTTTATCTGATCCTGAACTGCCAAAGGACATCTTGGACTTCCTTCTCGAACCAGGGAAAACTGACGAAGAAGAAGTTATAAGAATGGCTGCTTGCAAGTTCCTGGTGGGTTCCAGCAAGAATGTTCTCGACTCTTTCGCTGATCATGTTTTTGACAAGGACGGCAGTGATCCCGTCCCAATTTCGAGAAGGATGATAGTGACCTTCCTTGATATTATGTACTATCATTCAAGATGAAATAAAATTGAATTTTATTTATGAACTTGTCTGATAATTACAATCATTGTCTGTTATATTTATACATAGTATTTCTTGAGGAATTTGCCATTGATGGACATCATTGCAACTCGACCGTCTAGCCCTGTGAGTTGATAGGCTCCATTTGAAAAGACTTTGCTCACGATGTATGGACCGTCCCACTTCGCATCGAATTTGCCTTTGCTCAGTGAGTCATAGTCATAGGATGTCTGACTGTTAGAACGAGCTCTCCTTTCTGAAAGGCTCTGATCTTAACTTTGCGGTTGAAAGTCTTTGAGATGTGGGCTTGGTATAACTCAATATGCTGTTGAGCCAATAACCGCTTCTCATCGAGCGCTTCAAACTCTTGAAGTCGGAGAAGATCGTTGTTCTCTGTAGTGAGCTCGTTGGCGATAACAATCCTCAAGGACAAAATTTGGAGTTCCGAGGCAGAACTGCTTCACAGCCGTACACCAAAGAGAAGGGTGTACAACCTGTAGGGTTGCGGACCGTAGTACGGTAGGCCCAAAGACATTCTCCAAGCTTTTCACTCCAGTTTCGTTTTAGTAGATACAAACTTCTTGAGGAGCTTGATGATAGTCTTGTTGAAAGCTTCGGCCAAGCCATTAGCAGCAGGATTGTAAGCTGTCGAAGCGACATTGTCAATCCGGTGATCGTCACAGAATCTTGTAAACTTTTGGCTGATGAATTGAGGTCCGTTGTTATGAATGATTCGTCGAGGTACACCAAATCTATAGATGACATGGTGTTTGACAAAATTGATGACGCTGCTATTCTTGACTTCAGCCAATGGTATAGCTTCGGCCCATTTGGAGAAGTAGTCGGTTATTGCCAATATAAACCGATATCCTCTAGAAGAAGGAGGATTGATGGGACCTATGATGTCCATGCCCCAAGCTTCGAAAGGCCAGGAAGCAGCCGTCGAATGTAGAACTCCGATGGTTGATGAATGAAGTCTGCGTGATTTGACAAGCTCGACATTTTCTCGCATATTCGATGGCATCAGATACCATAAAGGGCCAGTAGTAACCCAAGCGTCGGATACGATCCTATAGTTTAGGACCGGGTTGATGTGCTCCGCAGACACCGTTGTGAGCTTCATGCAGTAATTGCTTTGCTTCATCACCAGCAAGACAGCATTAGAGTAGGCCGTCATAAGTCCGCCGGTAGAGAGTTTTGGTGGTCTGATTGTAATAGAATCGCAAAGACTGTCGACGAATACTCGTAGCCTCCTTGGGATCTTCAGGAGTATGTCATGGACCACGAAGTCGATGAACGGAGTTCTCCAATCTTCATTGGTAATATTGACTTCAATAAGATTACTGAACTCAATATTACGATTGTTTTCGACACAGAACAATTCCCGATTAGAGATGACCACCACCTGCTATCTTTTGATAGGGATGGCTAAAACTGCTGTAAGATTGGCCAAAGCATCGGCTTCAGTATTGCAAGCTCGACGTACATATTCGATAAAGAAGGCTTTGAATGATGTAGCCATGTTGATTGCTGCTTCAAAATAAGGCACTAGATCTTGATGGCGAACTTCATAAGTCCCTCTAACCTGGTTAACGACCAGCTTAGAGTCACCATAGACTTTTAAATACTCACGTCAAGTTGTTTAGCTAGCTGAAGGCCAATGAGTAGAGCATTGTACTCTGCCACGTTGTTGGAGCAAGGCTCATCTAGGGAGTATGCTCTTTGAATAGCTGACCCGTCTGGAGAAACAAGGACAACTCCAACTCCTGCGACAATGGCACCAGTGGGTCCAATCCTGGATGCACCATTAAAGAATAGACGCCAAGTAAAAAATTCTTCAGAGATTGTATTAGATTCCAATGTCTCGTCTGAAATTTCATCATAGAGTTTAGATGTCTTTGGAACAGGATGAGCTGCTAAGAAATGCCCAGTGCTTGACCTTTGACAGACTTTTGAGGAACATATACCATGTCATATTGAGCTAGCAGAATGGCCCACGTAGCCAGCCGAGAATTGAGTGTGCTAGGCTTCTTCATCAATACCCGAAGAGGATTAACTCGGGATATGACATGAATAGTTTGGCCAATGATGTAATGTCGAGTCTTTTGAACAGCAAACATAAGAGCTAGACATTCTTTTTCGACCCGGACTATAACGGTGTTCAGCACCAATCATAGTACGACTGAGATAGTAGATAGCTTGTTCGTGGCCTTCTTTGTTCTTTTGGGCAAGTAAATTGCCCAATAAATGATCCATAGCACGGACATACATTAAGAATGGTATGCCAGAGATTGGTGGCACCAAGACTGGTAGATTCATGAGATACCGCTTTATGTCATCAAATGCTCGTTGACATTCTTCGGTCCAAACGAAAGATACACCCTTCTTCATGAGTTGAGTGAATAGTCTGCAGCATCCAGACAGATTCGAAATAAATCTCCTGATGTACGCAAGTCGACCTTGGAATCCTCGTAGCTCTTTTAGGTTGCGTGGAGGACGCATCTCTTGAATGGCTTTGATCTTCTCGGGATCTACATGTATACCCTTAGAGGTAATGACGAAGCCGAGAAATTTGCCACTAGAGACACCCAAGAATGACTTGGTGGGATTCATTTTGAGTTAATGTTGGCACATGAGATTGAAGATAGTTCTCAAGTCTTGGATGTGATCTTCCTTCAGACGACTTTTGACAGCAATATCGTCGATGTAGCATTCAACGGTCTTGCACAGATGATCTCGGAAGATGGTACTCATGGCTCGTTGGTATGTTGCACCAGCATTTTTGAGACCAAATGCATGACAGTGTACCAGTAGACTTCGCGAGGAGTACGAAAAGAAGTATGCTTTTTATCTTCAGGATTCATTTGAATCTGATTGTATCCAGAGAATCCGTCCATGAAAGATATTCTTTCGAACCCACAGGTGTTGTCAATCATGACGTCCGTGATAGGGAGAGAAAATTCATCTTTTGGATATGCTTCATTAAGATCTTGAAAGTCGATGCAGACTCGAACTTTGCCGATTTTCTTAGAACTGGGACAACATTGGCTACCCAATCAGGATGTTGTTCTTCTCGAATAAAGTCACAAGATATGAGCTTCTTGACTTCATCGTCGATTGCGTCCATCATTTCTGGCTTGAAACGTCGTTGTTGCTGTTTGACCGGTTTTGCATTCGGCAGAATATTCAGTTTATGAGTAGCAACTTTGGGATCTAGACCTGGCATGTCTTCATAACTCCAGGCAAAGACATCAATGTATTCTTTAATTAGAAGAATTAATTCCTGCTTATCTGCTTCTGGAAGGTTCTTGTTGATGAATATTGGACGAGGTGACCCGCTCTCTCCTATATCAACTTGAACTAATTGATCTTCGGTAGGAGGTTCCCTTTGTTCAAATCGGAGTTCCCATTGGGTATCCATTCGTTGAGCCTAAGGATCTGTTTTAGGATTTTCTTCAATATCCTCATCATAGCCTTCTGGAAGTTCGACGGAGACCATGTTAGAAGATACAATCAATCGATGAACTTGACCTATGCTGGTGTCAGAATCCCATGATCTGGAATCAGAAGAGTTAGAATGCTCCTCACTATCGGATTTAGAGCCTGCTGGGGATAATACTGGAGGAGAAGCATATCCGAGACCTCTTTTGGTCTTGCTGTAGTACATCTCTGACTTTTCTTTCGGAACAGCCGTACGGATAGGAGTTTTTCTACCCTTACCGTAGTTGAGGCCACTTTTGAAGTCGTAACCCATCTTCTGGATGATATCTTTTGATTGCTGACTGTAACGACGGAGTTGAAGATGCCCCGTATCGTTAATTTTGCTATCCTCCGTATAGCTGAATTGTTGTTCCGGTCCTTTACTAAAAAGTATTAGACTCTCGCCTTTCTTACGAGCAGGAACAATACGATATGAATCCTTTGGGTGTTCAAATAAAACTTCTGTTTGAAGAGATTGTATAACTCCCATTGTAAATAACTGAAAGCTATCTAACATATCCAAATAGCATTTAGCATGATAAATGACATCAGCATACTGAAAAGTAGATGCTTTTTTATTGATTTGTACACTTGTATTTACAGCAGGACCTTTAGCCTTAGCAGGCTTGGTCAGATTGATTATAAGGGAGGAGAAGAAGAACGTGGAGGAGGATTGGCTTTGTTACGACGGAGGTCAATAACAAGCGGCTCAGAAGAGGTGAGCTCCCTTTTGTCCTTGTTATGAGATAAATCAATAACAAGTGGCTCAGAAGAGGTAAGCTGCCTTTTTTTCTTGTTACGACGTAAGTCAATAACAAGTGGCTCAGAAGAGGTGAGCTTCCTTTGATCCTGATCATCATCAGTATATTACTTCTGGACTGGCAAGTGAATAGCCAGTGGCTTGGAAGACTGAGGACGAGAAACACGCCCTTTGACAGGGATGATAAGGGTATCATTAGGCACTGCTTCTTGCTCTTTTTCAGTGTCTAAAGACAGGACAACCTTCATGAATTCATCCTTATACATACGAGCATCGTTGCAATATGATTCAATGCCTTTGAAAGGATAGAGATCAGCAACCTCCTTTTGCACCTCTCCATTGTCATCAACATATTTAAAACATTGATGGAGAGTCGAAGGGACAATGTTATGCTCGTGCAGAAATGGTCTTTCCAGCAAAGCATTGTAGGAACAACCATGATTGTCAATGATGTAGAAGGTAACCTTTGTGCGAAGATTGCCTATTTGGAGTTTTAGGCGAATCTTGCCTAGAGGCTCACTCCTTCCCTGGTTGAACCCAAGAATAGTAGTGATTGTACTGGAAAGGCTATACACTGGGATCTTCAGCGCATCCAACATTGTCTTCGGCATGATACTGAGAGCAAACCCTGGATCTATCAGAATACGATCGACTTTCATCGAGTCGACATATCCTGTATAGTATAGAGGACGGTCGTGCCTATTGTCCTCCATCAGTATGTCATCCTGTGTGAAAGTTATATTTGGAATTAACTCCAACATACTATGACAATGGAGACAAGAGACTGGTTCTGCTTTCGGCTTCTTTAGAAGGGCTAGACAGGTTTCTGCTTGCATGAGAGCCTCACTCAGAGTTTCCCGAGTCTCTTTAGAGAGGCGCAAAAGCTCGAATATTGACAGTCGGGCCGGTGTATTGGCTAGTTGAGCCAAGATATCAAAGTTGTAAGGCTTCTCAAGTCCAGAGGGAGACGACTTCTTCAAAGGTTTATCGAAGCGGACTTGCTGTTTGCCTTTGTCAGCTACCGTTGGCTTGGAAGAAATGGACACTACAACTGGTGAGGGTGCAGTAGGAATATCCTCAGTGGAAGCAGGCTGTACTGGAGCAGGCTCAGAAGAAAAAGAAGCAGGATTCTCTTGAGCTTCGGGGTAATCTTTTAGATAAGCTTTTCCCGATCTGGTGACCAGCAAGATTTCTTCATTAACTATGGGGTCAAAAGACACCATATTGCAAGTCTTTGTCTTGCCTTTGGAACGGTCTTTCTGGAATTTCGAATTCTGAAGCAAGATCCAGATGAATCCACATAATCTCGCCATTGTCAAGAGACAAGGGGACGAGACCTTCACTTCGTGGAGGAGGAAGATACTCGATCTCGAGAGTAGCTTTAGGGATAGGAATGACACCGTGCTGTACCATCTGGGGCGGGAAGTCACCGAACTGAACTGAGACCATATTTACGGTAACAATCTTCTCATCTTGCTGCAGAGTGACAATATCGGCATTGACCAGCTCTTGAATTTTGCCTTTGAGCACATAACATGCTCGAGTGGGATGTCCGATGAACCTGTGATAGACACAGTATTTGGGATGATCAGTCTTACCGACTTCATCGAGCTTCTTCGGGTCTGGAAGCTGGAGCTTATTACTTTTGATTAAGCAATCAAAGATGCTCACTATGTCATTCTCGTCAAAAGAGTATTCTACTTTCGGACGAGGTTCCCTTGGTGGAGGTGCTGAAGGAGTAGAAGTGGACGCAGGGGGAGCTACGTTCACTGCCAGAGATTCTTTGTTCTTGTTCAAGTTGATATTCAAAGTTTCTTTTCCTTTGTGATTGTTCTGGCGATTACTGCCACCTGATGTCTGGTGTTCATCCCGGTCGGGGTTAGACATTTGCACCCCTAGCTGCTTGAATTTGTCAGCGCTAACTTCAGCTACTTTAGTGTTAACAATGAAAGATGGCCAGTCTTGGAATTGAGTAGACCCTGTCCACATGCTGATGATAGGTAATAGATTTGCCTTGCAAGTGTCTATGGTGACAGCAGCCGGAGTTCCAGGAGGCATTTTCAAAGCTTCCCGGCGGAACCTTTCAATGAAACTCTCAGCAGTTTTATTGTGTCTTTGTTTGATTTTGTTGAGGGCTGACATAGTCATGTCGTTGATCCCCTCATAAAATCGTTCCAGGAAGATTTGCTTTAGGCCAGAGAAGGATGTGATACAACCATCGGGCAAGCTTCTGTACCAATCGTATGCTACGCCAGCTAAACAGCCGACGAATACTCTGGTAAAAAGAGCGTCATTTGGTTGAAGTTGGACAGTCATAACCTCAAAGTGGTTAATGAACTGACTGGGAGAAGTGCTGCCATCAAACAGCGAGATTGTTGGGATCTTATACTTCGGAGGAAATGGGACTTCCTTCCATTCAACTAGGTAGGGTTGTTTGATCCCCAACCTTTGCAAGTTGTCCTTCTTCTTGAAAGCTTCAAACTGAGTGCGTAGGAGCTTGACAGCTTCATTGGCATCTTCTACTGATGTAGAAGGAGCAGGCTGAATCACAGTATTGGAAGGAGGAACAGCATGATAAGCACTACCCCCAGCACCTGATTGACTGGGTGTAGGTTGGATCTGTACAGGAGGTACTGGAAGAGATGCTACCCCCAGCCCTGCATTGATAGGCACCGACGATGTTATGATTTCAGGATTTGTAGGAGGTACGGTCGGTGGAACTGTATGCTGGGCCACAATGATAGAATGCATACTTGCGACCATTTCGGCCATGGTCTTCAGCTTATCTTCTAGTGCAGCTATTCTTTGTTCTTGGCTGGCTGAACTGGAAGCATCGGGATCTTCATTGACAACATAAGCTGTCACTTCCCTGGGTACAGTAGAGGACACTGTTTGTTCTGAGCTCTCGCTGTATGCATCGTAGTAAGAAAAGGAATCATCTCCTGAGTGCGAAAGAAGAAGATGACCAGAAGGATCTTGAAGATTCCTTTGACCGATTGTGTCTCGGCTTCGGGAACGGGTATGTCGGAATACTCCTTCAGAAGATTCTTGGAGTAAATCCAAATACCGCTGGCTTGGCCTGCGAGGTTTCTCGTGCTTGGAGCACTTCCTACCCCCAGTATCTCTGGAGGTTATGTTGACAGAAGTGTACAAAACCTCGTCTTCATCTTCAGACATAGGGTCAGAGGTTGTAAAGTTCAAACGATCGAAGACAGATCGTCTTGTTGTCTGACAACAACATTTGATGACAACTTTATGATTGCAGTGATGTCCAAGTGGTTGCACTGGAGATGTTGGGATGTTGTCCCATTTTTGCTTGAGGTGTTCTCGGAGATCAGGAATAGCAACGAGACGAGCAGAAGTTCGAGGGACATGTTCTTTAATAATATTCGAAACATGGTTCCGGTTCTTCAAATGTTTTGACCCTTGAGTGTACAGAAAAGTACTCATTTCATTGGCATAAGTGTCCGGATTTTTGATCCTGGAAGTTTGCTTCTGACGTTGGTTGGTCTTCGGCATTGGCTGTTTACGTTTTACCGAAGTTGGTCGATTGAGATATGTTCTTAAATCAGCAAACTCACCCCCAGGGGTTTCTGTTTGAGACACCAGTAATTTTCTCTGTCTTGAACGGGAGATTTGAAGAGTTAGGAGATCCTGGAACTCTGCTATCGGAGTAGACAGAATACCTCTCTGATCAGTACAATTCTCTTTAGCAAGGAGAGAAGAAAAACCCTTGTTAGAGAGAGTTCTTGTACTGACTGGTGCTGGAGCATGTTCAGATTGATCTTCAACGATAAAAACCGAGGAAGACTGAGAAAAGACCAAAGGGCCTTTTCCTTTGTTTAGTGAAGAAGGGTTAGCTAAAGAGCGTTTCCCTCTGTTGTCTTTCAAGTCATGGGACGAGGAAGTTTGAGAAAAGACCAAAGGGCCTTTTTCTTTGTTCTGGAGAGGAGGAGAAAGAGCCAAAAGACTACCCCCAGTGGATTGCGCAAGAGTAACAGGGTACTGGAGAAGAGGGGCAGAGCTCTTTCCCTTGTTGTGAGAAGAGAAGAGATTAGCCAAAGGGCTGTCTCTCTTGGATTGCGCAGACACAGTTTGCGCATAGTTTGATGGCGCACTGGCAGATTGCGCAGGAGGAGTTCTGGCAGAATGTTTTCTGGCCTTAGTCATAGTGGTTTGCGCAGCAGGAGCCTTGTTGCCAGAGTGCTTGAGTTGCACTCTGGTTGCTGGAGTATTGGACTGCGCTGGCAGAGTGGCAGCCAACTGCGCCAGAGGAACAGGAGTCTTGCACTTTGACAGAGAAGCATATGATGTAGTTTGTGCACTGGCAGCAGCATATTGCGCAGGAGTAGTAGAGACAGATTGTACAACAACAGAAACAACAGACTGTGCAACAGTCTTAGCAGCAGAGACATTGGACTGCACAGCAGTCTTAGTGGCAGAATCAACAGACTGTGCAGCAGTCTTGGGGACCCACACTGGGCACACTTTGCTTGTGGCAGAAGTTGTCGCGGTACGAGGAGTGGTCCTGGAGTTGATCATGGCTTCGTAGGCCGTCTGGTTGACCTTCACAACCAGCGTCTTATGCGTCTTTCCGATAGACGCAACATCACATTGAGTTGTCACTTCCTTGTCGGAGGAAAAAGCTGTCCTCAGCAGACTCGCCATTTTGTTTGCAAAAACAAAAGTTGATCTTTATTTCAATAAACTTTGTAAAGAAGATTACAAGAATTCTGGGAAAGTACAACTATAGGAATCCAATCTAGAAGACGATTGCTTTATCCCTTGGACGATGTGAACTTTAAAGATAATAGCCTCTGAATTTGAAGGCGATAGCCTCGGAAGAATGCAGCAGCACTTGGGCAAGAACTCCTGAACTCTCTGATATTTCTGAACTTTATGTCTGATCCCCTGGAATGAAGACTTGAAACACTATTTATAGAGTTCTGGAAATAACTAATTTTTAGTTATTCTGAATGGCGCAAGTTAGATTGCGCATGCACTGGATTGCGCAGCATTAGACTGCGCAGGCAGTTGTCTGATCGTGGGCCAACTGTCTCGGACACATGGCATCATTTGATTGAAATGTGTATGATCGTGTACAGACGGTTGCCACGTAGTGAGCAATTGATGGCATGAATGCCACGTGTACATTTGTCAGTTGTCATGATGAAGTGCGCCACATGAATTGTGCTGACTTTCGATTGCGCTGGAATAGACTGTGCAGCAGAAAGCCTGGTGCAATAAACGAACAGTCTCCTCGTTCTTTGTGTTGTCAGTTGTCAGAAGATTTGATTGTGTCAGGTAATGATGATATGGCCACGTCAACTTGCGTACTTGAGAGTGTGCGCAGTCCAGTCTGCACAATCTGGATGATGCACAATCTGGATGATGCGCAATTCATTTGAAAGATGTATTTCTTGATTTTCATGACTTTGTTGATGGGTGCAACTTGATTTTTTAGGACCTACACCCACCAGTGCATAACAATGTACTGATAACCCCACAGATTGCTTGCAGGACGCAGGAGATATCGTCGGGTGCGGAGCTTCCTTCGAACGTACTAAGGCGCGGGACCAACTCTGGAGCCTTGGAGCGTTGCAAGGAGCTAAAGCACCATATACAGGACATAATGTATCGAAACATCGCCATGAATCATTCCATCTTGTAAGCCACTTGGTACGCCTTTTATGTTTCAGAGAAAGAGAGAGAGATCTTGAGAGACTTGTAAACTCGGCCTAGCGTCGCTTGTAAACTTCTTGATCGTCAATAAAGAGTTTGAATTCGCTTCAATTTGTGTTTATTTACTTTTCACTGCAAATGGGGACACTTTGTGCGACTCTCTGGCCTAGCTCAAATCGGCCGTTTTCGGACATAGCCTTACACGGGCACAACCTGGGCCCGTGCGGCATCATGCCTTAGCGAGGACGATCGCTCCAACGGGAGCGGGACGTGACAGATTGGTATCAGAGCACGGCTTTACGTCCTTGGACTTTATTTCGATTCTCTCAGTTTTGAAAGCTCGTTTTGAAAACAAAAGAAGTGTACGCTCTCTCTCGTTGTGCCTTGGGATGTTCCATACAATGAGTCTAATATTTTCAAAAGCTCGTACAAGTACTCGGTTGAACGGGATCGGTAGGCGAAGGCCTTTGTGCCAAACCGCGACGGACTCGAGTTGGAAGGAACGCATGCTAAAAGTTAGCAAACGCAGTGCGTACTTGAATAACCTTACGCTGAAAGTAGCAAACGTGTACGCGAGACCGGGGTATAGTTCGAACGGGATAGCTATGCACACGGCCTTTTGGCTAAGTTGTGCCGCGTGTCGTACACCTCGACTTTTTGGTGCAATCGAGTTGCGAGCGATATCAAGTACCGCTCGGTCGGGAACGAAGCTACACTTAGAGTGTATATCGATAGGAATGCTATCAAACTAACGCTTAGGCATGCACGGAAGATTGATTTAGATTTTGAGGAATGGGCGAACGTGCGATTGAACACATCGATTGGGAATCGAATGATCTTTTGAGGATTTGTAGAATGACTTGACTCCAAGTGGTGTATGTGACAAGTTCGAAAAAGAATAAGAGTGAGAGTCGATGACTAATCGAGTAGCTCGAACCCTGAGTGGTGTATGGACGACATATAAATTGTTCGAGCGAGACTAAAGGATTTACGGATAGTACGAGTATGTCGGCAAGCGATTATATCGCACAAAGCCTTAGAACGAGTAACGGTTAGTTGGTTGCGACTTTGGGAGTCTCAAACGAGATGTTGTTCGGAAGAATTAAGAATGCGTAGTGCAAATTATGAAATAATCGAATAGAGAGTCGGAACAATGAAACGAATGGAGGTCTTGGTCGAGGAAACGTAGAAGATCGTGCATGCGATTTTGAATTTAGTCAAAGGGATTGAAACTTGAGTTAAGACGAAATACTCAAACGAGATCGAAGATAGTACGATCGGAAGATAACGTGTATAGGAAACGTTGATTTGGAGATACGAGAATGACTAAGGAATTGAAATTGATGTTGCTCGATGACGAGTTAGCACGAGACAATACGGATTGAGGAATTAAGTTGCACTACTCGAAATTCATTGCAAAAGGAAGTTCGTCAGGTTATGTGCATCATCGATGGTATTGAGGCGTATCAAAGATCGATGTACAATAAATTGGAGGTACTCTGATTCGATGAAGGATGATCGTGTTAGAAGCCAATGTGTTAAAGGATGCTATGTTGGGGATTGACCTGATTGTTCGGTGATAACCATAACGAAAACGATCTTGTCTTGTGTGAGCGCAACTCTAGCCTCGCACATGCGTCACGTCGGATTTGGGACGATCATTCCGCGTGAGCGTTGACAAGGTGATTCATGTCTAGCGGGAATGGTCGAACTCGAAATACCTTGACATGGCAATTTTGATTGCTTCGACTTGTAGTTTGAAGCGAAGGCGAATTGGAGGAGTGATCGGACTTATGATGGACGACGAAGTAAAGTTGAGGATTTAGTAGGCCCAATCTGTGTATCGAAAATGAGTAAGTCTAGATGGAACACAAGACTTACATCCCGATGAGGATGATTATTCTACGGAAATGTTGACATGGTGATTCATGTCCGCCGTAGAAAGTCAGACTTGCGTGAGATCGGGGCGCGACACATTGTAAGGCTAGACGACCTTGTGATCGACTACGTGGATTGGATAGGATGGATAGGTGAATTGTATCAAAACATACTTGAAGAGATAGACTACAAAAATTGCTAGTGTGGACATACGATAATAACATATCGAGGATTTGGTTGAGGACAACCTATCGTAGGATGACTTTCCCAAACGAGCTCGGACTCGGAACGGAGAATGTGTTGATGCGAATAGGGTGAACGCTGCTTGATGTTTAGAAATTTGAGTGAAGCAAACTTGGATAGAAACTCCCGTACGAACGAACAAAATGGTTTGACCATAGGACTTGGGGCGAGCGTCGTGCGATGACCTTGCACGATGAACCGTGAACTTGACTTGTAACTATGACCTTGTGAGCTGACCTAACGGATAGGCGGACGATCCTATGCCGAGTGATTGAACCTGTGCGATTGACATTACAGTATCGTCTGGACGGACGATAGACTTGAGGCAACAAGACTTAGACTAGGACGGGGAAACTGGGAGTGTGCGTGAATTTGATGACGAGATTGGCCCCAAACAAGTGAATGATATGAAATCGATATTATACAAGTAAAGTTGGTATAACGAATTAAATTATTGATTGGGAGACGTACTCGATGATTGTACAATACTTGGTCTCGAATCGGACGGGAATTACTTAGACTTGGTCGACTCCGCTAAAAAGAAATCGTATTGATTTCGTGAACAAGAACGCTTGAGAAGCGAATCGAATCATCTCGAGGATCGAGATAAACGATAGTGAGACGCACGTGAGTTCGGTTTTAATCGAAGTTAGTAAAACGATCGACAAATCGAAACTATCACGAGTAGCTTGTCCGACTTCGCTAATCGCTAAGCTTGGTTGAAATGTACGTATTCGGGGGACGCCTTGAATACGTGCACGATCCAAACTCAGCGATATGATGAACTCGAATGCAGCTGCAAGTGGGTATTGAGATGTGCATGAACGAATGAGTGAGTTTACCTCTGCTTACGACTCTCGAGTTTGATAAATTACAACGCACCTCGGGCGACCATTTCAGTCCCATGACACGACGAAATAGCAACCAAGTCGAAGAAACACAACGATTGAATAAGTACCATCAAGTCTAAAATGAATGGACAGTCATTCAATAAAATTCACCAAACACATACGACATAAAACTTGGAAGGATAACCGAGCATGGTTCGATACCGTCGAACGATAGAGCCGTTCGATAGAATTGTCTAAGAAATATGACGACACGAGATAAGGAATGGTAGGATGACCTGCACTCAGGAAGTCTCGAGGACGAGACTTATTTTGAGTGGTGTATTATGTAATGACCCGCTCTGCCCTAGCGGAACGCCGATTCAAACGGCAAATACAACGACTCAAATGAGCCGTCGACCCGAAGAGTTGGCATCGATCTGATGAAGAATCGATGCAAGGCTTACATTGGTCCGTCAAGAGGAATCCAGACTTAGACTTTCAAAGGCACACTCGGAGTATCGCTCGGCCGATGCGAACATTGCTAAGGTGGGTGGCTTCGATGAACCCGTCTTTGCTTAGCCTAGACACATAACAATACGGACACTATTGCTAGAATCGCTAGGCGATAACACGCGTATGCTAATAAATGACTCAACGTACCTAGCTAAGGGAATAATCCCATCTTGTATGCTTGTATAGAATATAGAAAAGAACATAGAAAATGTGAGAACCCTCGCACCGCGCTCCACGCTCGTGCTAAGGCACAAACTGACATTCAAGTTCCCTATACGTTCAACAAATGAAACAATGAATGGTTTGCAACAATAAAACGGGAAGACTATCGACATAGTCGTTCCGAGTAGAGTATAGCAACATTGAAAGGCTACGGGACGATGGGTCGCCAAGTCGACTCCCGCATAGGGAGTTGCAAAATGTATGAATGAATGAATGAATGAATAAGTAAATAAATCAATGAACGAACGAACAAGTAAAAGAAAGAAAGAAAGAAAAGAGAGAATGAATGAAAGATAAGAAAGAAAAGAAAGAATGGTTAAGACAGGTATGACGGGCACGTGCAACGGGGCTCGCTACCCGCACTGCACGGACGCCAACCTGGTCGATAACGCATTATGGCTAAGGGTTAGCCTATGGCTCAAAGACAGCCGTTAAGTTAAAATGACAATAAAATACGAAATGGTCGTGGACGGACTCGTGCACGAGTGAAAGGGATTACAAGGGCAACGAACGACGATTTCGTGGTCGGCGGAATCATGGCCTACGGGCGGACAGGTGTGCGGGCTTGGGCACATAACCAAACATAGGGCCGGTACTTCAATAGTCTATCAAGGTGTACCAGCCATCACGCTTGATAGATAAGAATGCCAAAGGGGAAAATGTCCAAAATGGCTGACATGCCAGCGATCAGTGCATATAGATTTAAGTGGGCTTTGCTGGTGGCAATCCACATGCAAGCCCTTACATTGAAATCAAAGTAGTCTAAGTTAACTGAATGAAGCACCCTCTGAACAGACATTGAATGTAACATATAAATGATCAAAAGTACTTCGTGCAAGTGAGTTAGAAAATATGCCTACGATGCGCTAGGACCTGAGGCAGGGACACGCCCTTGACATTGAATGTTTACATGAATTACGTTAAGTTATTTTATATTAATTGTTGACTAACTTGGTTTACTTTAGACAGGGAAGGCCGGACGGTAAGTATGGATAAGTCGCGCATGTATTTCCATGCAAATACTTGAATTCGGCAACACGAGATAGGCTATGAAATATGCCATAAAACTGACCCTAAGGCAAGATTAGAAAGACAATAAATGATAGACGGTGCACAAAAGTAAATAGAACGTATTTGGTAATGATAGTATTGTGGGCGAGCTAGTCTCCCCACCAGTGCATAATAATGTACTGATAACCCCACAGATTGCTTGCAGGACGCAGGAGATGTCGTCGGGTGCGGAGCTTCCCTCGAACGTGCTAAGGCGTGGAGCCAACTCTGGAGCCTTGGAGCATTGTAAGGAGCTGAAGCACCATATACAGGATATAATGTATCAGAACATCGCCATGAATCATTCCATCTTGTAAGCCACTTGGCATGCCTTTTATGTTTCAGAGAGAGAGAGCTTGAGAGACTTGTAAACTCGGCCTAGCATCGCTTGTAAACTTCTTGATCGTCAATAAAGAGTTTGAATTCGCTTCAATTTATGTTTATTTACTTTTCGCTGCAAATGGGGACACTTTGTGCGACTCTGTGGCCTAGCTCAAGTCGGCCATTTCCGGACATAGCCTTGCACGGACGCAACCTAGGCCCGTGCGGCATCACGCCTTAGCAAGGACGATCGCTCCTGCGGGAGCGGGGTGTGACACAGTAGAGATGCGGGAGAAGGGTACTGTCAGGGCACGCTACCGAAGGAGGGGACACGGGGGCGTGCTGCCGGCGAAGGCACGACGAGGAGGGCACGTGGGGGTGCATTGTCGACGGCGGTACGGTGAGAAGCGGACGCGGGGGTACGCTGCCGGTGGGAGAAGAAGGAGGAGGAAGGAGGAGAGGCAGTAACAGTCCGACGAGAGCAAGGGGGTTGGTTTTGATCTATCAAAGAGAGAGAGAGAAAGAGAGGGATTGCAGCAGCAGCAGGGAGGAAGGAAAGTAGTAGTGAGGTGTGCTCTTGTGAGAAAAGTTGAGATCGTGTACTCTCTCTCCAGGAATGGTCAGCTGGAGCACCCGCACTTCATGTAGCTCTCCCAGCTCCCCAACCAACAACTTATACTCATAGGTCCATCCTTCTGTTAGAAATTTATTATATCCTGTCGATTCATGAGATGAAGAACATAAATTAAATTACGGAAGCATACCTGAATCCATTGCTGGACTTGATGGATCTTGAAACGAACGTCTCTTTATTGGGTTCGATCTTCCAACTTGCTATGACCCTTAATGATAAAGGAGAATCTGAATCCTTTGTCCCTCTCTTTCTGTTGATGGAGATGCAGAAAAGAAAAAGAGAAAACCTCTCTTTTGGTGACCGTATATGTTGGGGACCATAACCCTAATGAATACATATATTTATATGTTTTGATATTTCTAATTTGGCCCCTCATTAAATTAGAATTATCTCCGGTATCTACACATTAATTCCATGATAATTATACCCTTAAGCCAATTTTCAAATAGACCACTTTAATTTGGCTTAATTATTTAGATAGCCCAACACAATTAATTTTACATGTGTGGCCTATATTATTGAATAATTCCAACAATCTTCCACTGGGCCATATATGTAACCTTACAATTATGTTAACCTTAGTGAGCTCATAAATTACTATCTTAATCCTTAGGGTATATCCGGACAATCTCGTCCATTAACCATATTAACATAGGATCAAAGAGGCATTCGTCACATATAGCGTAACTAAACCATCAATGGTCACATATACCAATATAGCTAAACGACATAGATCAATCATGGATGTGTAGCATGGAAATTACACGCAATGTGATCAATACATGTCTATTTCCAACTGGTCCTCCTTAACTTTAGTGAGATCAACACTTTAACATAATGAAAACAGAATGAACTAAATTTCCATATATCTGATCAGATAAATAACCAAAATACTTTAATACATAAATATGTCCAAAACCAAATAGCACCCAAATACATAAAATACAAACTCCCACTAAACTGACATATCATCAAATGAGATAACACCCATATGAGCAGTGTGCTCATGAAAGACCTTGGGTGGTAACCCTTTTATGAGCGGATCCGCTAACATGGAGTTTGTCCCAATGTGCTCTATGGACACTTCACCATTCTGAATTCTCTCATTCACAACTCAAAACTTTATGTCAATATGCTTTGACTTATACGAGCTCCTGTTGTTATTAGAATATAGTACTGCTGATTTATTGTTACAATATAACTTGAGTGGTCTTTCAACACCCTCCAGAATGCGTGACCCAGTAATAAAATTTTGCAACCATATTCCATGATTAGATGCCTCAAAATATGCTATAAACTCTGCTGCCATAGTAGACGAAGCTACGAGTGTTTGTTTGACACTCTTCCAAGATATAGCTCCTCCAGCTAACAGGTAAACATAACCTGATATGGATCTCCTGTTGTCTTGGCATCCAGCAAAATCAGAGTCGGAATACCCTATGATCTCCAGCTGATCTGATCTCCTATAAGTGAGCATGTAACCCTTTGTTCTCTGTAAGTATCTCAGGACCCGTTTAGCTGCTTTCCAATGATCCATCCCAGGGTTACTTAAATATCTGCCTAGAATTCCAACTATGTACGCAATATCCGGATGCGTACACACATGAGCATACATTAGACTCTCCATAGCTGATGAATAGGGGATCAATTGCATTTCTTTAATTTCAAGGCTATTCTTAGGGCACTGATTGAGACTGAACTTGTCTCCTTTAGCGACTGGGGTGTCACCTGGTTTGCATTCTTGCATGCCAAATCTTTTAAGCACTTTATCGATATAGCTTTTTTGTGATAATCCAAGAATACCTCGAGAACGATCTCGATGTATTTGAATTCCTAATACAAAAGAGGCGTCACCAAGATCTTTCATCTCAAAGTTATTTGATAGAAATTTCTTAGTGTCATGCAATATGTCTATATCATTTGTGACAAGCAGTATGTCATCAACATACAAAACCAGAAAAATAATTTTACTCCTACTGAATTTGTGATACACACAATCTTCAACAACGTTAACCTCAAAACCAAACGAGTAACAACTTGGTAAAATTTATAGTACCACCGACGAGAAGCTTGCTTGAGTTCATAAATGGATTTTGTCAATTTGCAAACCATATTCTTTGGATCTCCTGACACAAAGTTTTTTGGCTATACCATATAAATAGTTTCGTCAATGTTACCATTGAGAAACGCTGTTTTGACATCCATTTGACGTAACTCAAGATCAAAATGTGCAACAAGTGCCATGATTGTTCTAAAAGAGTCTTTCGAAGAAACCGGAGAGAAAGTCTCTTTAAAATCAATCCTTTACTTTTGAGTAAAGCCTTTAGCTACAAGACGTACTTTATACTTCTCCACATTACCCTTCGAATCCTTCTTGGTTTTAAATATCCATTTACAACCAATGGGCTTCACATCTTTTGGTAATGGGACAAGTTCCTAAACTTTATTGTCTTGCATGGACTTATACTCCCCATTCATTGCATCAATTCACTTTTGAGAATTGGAACTTTCCATGGCCTGACGGAAGTTGATTGGATCATCTTCCAATATTCCATGGTCTTCCTCATGTTCCTGGAGAAATATGATAAAATCATCCGAAATTGCATTTCTCCTTTCTCTGGTGGACCGTCTTAATGGCACCAATTCTTGAGGTTGTTGAGTTTGTTCCTCAGGAACAACTGCCTCATCTTGAATGGGGGGTGCCTCTATGTTGTCTTGTTAAGGTAGCTCAACATCGACTTGTAGAGGTAATTCAATATTGTCTTATTGAGGTTCCGGATTCACTTCTTGATCAATGACAGGTACAGAAACCTGCACATCGTCAAAAGTGATAGTATGGATCGTAACCGATTCCTCCTCAAATACAATGTCGCTAACTTTATTTCTTTCCCCAAACTCAACATCCTCAAAAAATATAGCAGTTCCCGTCTCAAAAATTATCATTTTTGTGGGATCATAAAATTTATAACCCCTTGATCGCTCCGTATTGTCACTACCACTTTTCTAGCTTGAGGGTATTGTGGTCATTTTTGAAATTTTGAGAATTATTTGGAATTATTATTTATTATTTAGATTTAATATAATTAATGTGATTTTAGATATTTTTAGTATAATCAATTTTGGTGTTTTAGTTGACTTTGACTTATGTTGACTTTGGAGACTAACCTAGTGGCTAACCTAGGTCATGACTATGTGATTAGGTTATGGAAACCTAGGTTGACTTAAGTTAGTGATAATTAACCCATTAGAATTTATTTTGGGAAAATAGGATTTGAATTGTTTAAGGAATGGCTTGTGAATTCACAAGTCATAACTTATGACTTAAGGCTTAATAGCCCATAGGCCCACACCATGAACCAACCATAACCCTAATCAGCCCATGGCAGCCACCATTGATCCTTTCCCCTTATTTAATCCCCTCCTAGAAATCAGGGCTAGCCTCCTTAGGAATTATTTGCTATTTTGGAAGAGGTGAGTCTCCATCTTCCCTAATCCCTAGAAAATCCATTTTAATTCGTTTTTCCTCCTAACCAATTGCATTAGGACCTAATATTAGTCTACTTGCTGTTGGTATTGAATATTTTCATGAAGGAATCAATTTGGGGAAGTTTTGGTGGATTGAGAAAACATTCCATTTGGGGTTTTGTGAGCCTTGCACATCAATAGGTATAATCTATTCTAATCCATGAATTTATTATTTTATTGCATTACTAGGATGCTAACCTAACAGTAGGATAGGCTAACCCTAGATTTTGAGCCCATTACGTGTCCGTATCGGACACGTATCAACGTGTATAGGAACGTGTTCGACGAAATGCCTCAAAGGGCATTTTGACCTAATTTCGGGATTGTGTTTGAATCGAAAAATAGATCTTGACCTCGCTTATGCATTTCTTGTGTTCTGGACACGTTTTTGTGTTGTGTCGTGTCGGATTTTGGACACGCACACGCTGTGCCCATGCGCGCGCGCGCAGGTTTTCTTGCCCTGCTACTCGGGCGGAACTGCTCTGTGCACACGGTGTTTGGGCCTACGAGATTTGACACACGCATTGTGTCCATGACTGACACGAGGTTCCTCGAGTTGCACGAGTCCTCGTGTCGTGTCGGACACGTATTTGCGTGTGCACGTGTTGTAACTGTGCGGTTCTGTGCACAGTGTTTTGTGTTCTCTATTAATTCGTTTAAATAGTTTTAAATTGTGTTTTAATTGATTAATTAGATCCTATATGTGTTGTATAATCTATGTTAGCTTAGGTTTTCACAATAGAATAAGTTTTGATGGAATAATTGGTTCGAATTGGGGTTGTTTTATATTTTCTGAAACCTGTCCTGATACATGTACTTCCAGCTTTTCCCTAACCATTTCATTCATTGTTATTCATGTTTTTCACTGTTATATATCCCCACGTAGTTGTTGAATTGTGTTAATGCAATATTGCATTCGAATTGGACTTTTATGGTGTGATATTGGAATTTGGCATGTGTGGTAGTTGATTTGAATTTTAACTGACACTGAGAGGGGTTTCAGTCCTTCATGGACTAATTCCCCTTCATTTTCGAATACCATAAACCTGAGATTTCCAGATTTTCCCATTGGTTAACTTAGCATTATTAAATGTTTTGAATATAGGGTTGGACATTGTGATTAATTAGCAGTTTTTCCTATTTATGAACTGTTAACTGAATGTGATTCATGTTAATACAAAAACCTGAGTTTTTTTCATTCAAATAAACTGAGAATGGGGGGTTTGAATGTTAAAATGTTAAGTTATTACTCTAGAACTGAATCTCTAAATGCCTGAACTGTATGGCCTATTTTTCTGAGATTATGAACTGATTGTTCATTGGGTAGCTGAGATTAAATCTCTGAATGCTACTCACTGATTTCACATAGATGCTTCCCTGTTCCTGTCAGATTTTCCTAAAACCTGAGAATCAATACACTGATTCTTCCTTTTCTTAACTGAACTGTTTCCTATGTTTGATTACAAATTTTCCTATTGTATTCACACACTCTTGTGACACTGAACACAGGTTTAAATACTGTAAACTGTTTTCCTATTTTTCCTCCTCATTTACCATACTTTTTCCCTCATGCCACTCACTGAAATTTTATACATTACCACACTGTTCTCTTTACTGTCTTTTAGTTATAGCTGATTTCAGGATTTGTATCACACAGGGTTTTATCATTACAGTTCCAGGTTATTATCCCCACCACATTGCATTTCCAACACACCAATGTTTCATTGTCACACACCATCTAATGTTGATTCACACACACACACACATGTCTAGCCTAAACACACAGTCCTGTTTTCCCACACACCCTTGCACACAGCTCCATGTTGATTCACACACACACACACAAGTACACCACACATTTCATTTTTTCCTTCTCTACATGTATATATACATGTATAGGTATTGAGATGAATAGATATATATACCCTATATATATATTATATAATATGTTGTACTTTATGGATATTAGATATATATATATATATATATATATATATATATATATATATATATATATAATATATATATATATATATATATATATATATATATATATGTGACATATATATAGGTAGCCTATATGCTAGTGTGTTCTATGTTGTATTATACAACATATCAAATTGTGTATTATTTTAGTTATAGTTAATGTCATGTGGTTATGTGATTTATGGTATGATTTAGGCATGGTATTGCCTAATAGCTAGCCTAGGCTCTTAGCCTATGGCCTAAGTATATGTCTGTTTGCCTAGTAAGTCTAGATTGGTCTTGTATAGTCTTGATAGGACCTAGAATGGCTTGTTTGACCTAGTGAGACTTGGTTAGACCTAGTTGACCATGGTTTGACTTAGGTTTGACTTGGTTGACCTAGTTTGACTTTCTAGGGTTGACCAAGAGTTGACTTTGGTCTAGATTGACCTAGATTCATGTAGAATACATTGATTTGCATCTTATTATCATTGTAGACTCATAGTGACTTGTACTGTTCTATAGGAGACAGATACCACTCCTCGGACAGTATATATTCTCCAGATTCAGCGAATACAGGCAAGTACATTCTCTGATCATTTCATATCCTGTATTAGGAGTATTTTTCTGCTTTAGATTACTTTACATGATGCTGACACGTTGGAAACACGGATTAGTACTATATGGATCTTGTTGTGCGATGTTATCCCCTTAGCGGATACATCGGGTATTCGTGTTCGTGTACTTTATCGTGAAAATCGTGTACTCCTTGTATTTGTGACATTCGTGTACGAAACGTATGAACTCGTGTATAATCATGTATTCACATGACCTTCGTGTACAATAACATAACTTAACTAGATCCTTGTGTATTGATTGGGGAGGGAAAGTAAAAGTGGTTATGTATTCAATCCAGTAGATTACTCGTGTACAACCTCTGTAGATTACTCGTGTACAACATCGTGCCGTCTACATAACCATCTTGTGCTCTGAATCACTAGCACTGTTAGTTCTCTATATATTGTAGCTATTTACTTACAGTCTCTCTCTTTTTATCATATTATTTCTTCAGATCTGTATCTTACTCTCTAGCATGTTTATATTTCCTAACCAGTTATAATTTTGTTGAGATGTACTGTACTCGCTCCCGTCCTGACTGGACCTGCTGAAAATTTTACAGAGGACGAGGCTGAGGCGTTCTGCCCTACCTACTATGGTGCTACACTAGATGAGTACCTGGACTTGGACCAGCAGCAGGATCCACTAGCAGTAGATGACACCCCCTTAGATTAGGATTGTCTTTACTTTACTTGGATTACTGTATTTAGATTCTGGGATATTTCTGAGATATGTATTTATTCTAGACACTTAGAATTCTGGATTTGTATCTATGTGATGTTTCTCTCCTGGATATTATCTATCTTTTATATCATTCTATCTTATCCTGTTCTAACTTAGTTGTGATTGAGATATCTTCTGTTATGTCACCCCCCATTCGGGGAGTATAACTGTTATTACCTTCTACTGTTAGATGTTGTGACCTAGGACAGCGTTCTACCGCCGATACTGCGGCGTAGGCTGGACGTACCCACGTCTCGTGCCCTTACTCTAGGGTGCGGGTCGTGACACGTTTTTAGTGGTGGCCCATGCAGGTCTAGATTAGAAGTGTAGTGGTATTCGAACTAGAATATCACTGCAGCCTGCAGTAGGAATTAGTATATTTTGAAGGTACTCAATCACACTAGGAAAATCCTATCAGATTTCGTATATCTACAATTTGCTGCTTATTGTCTTCCCTTGAATACAAACTGTCCTCCTTTGAAATTTTTGCTTCATTATCAGAAATTGCTTCTTGTTTTGATCTGCCTTCATGATGGTTATGAAGATACGATCTCATCGCTCCAGTTCGGGGAATACTATCGAGAGGCTGGCCACCTCTCGTCCTGTTCATCATGGCCTCGAGACCGCAGCTCTTATTGTGCCGACTCAGGTTGGCATTTCTGCTACATTGGAGGTGCACCTCCGTCTGTACAGAGACCTTTTCCGTCATTCCGATTCTCTCAGCAGCAGAGGTACATACAACGTCAGCAGTAGGCTAGGGAAAACCAGCAGGGGCGAGCTATCGTCAGGACAGTCGAGGATACACAGACTATTGGAGATCTTGCTGCAAGTTCCGTTCTTCTCGATTCCATTCCCACAATTGTCTCTTATAACTATCTTGAAATCCGTTTTCATTTGTTCCTTGTCGATTGATTAAATTTGTCATGTTGCTCTTTTGTTGTTTGTTTCTCTTCTGAGAAAATCATATGGGCTAGGTCACCTCAGTTATGGGATCTAGAATCTTCGATAGTCGTGTTAGTTGGCATAGTGAGGACATATAGTCAGATTTTGGACGTATTTCTCTGGTATAGGAATTTAAGGTTTTCGCTGTCGCATGCAGCAATGCGAAAATTTTAAATACCATGATTCTAGAGGTATGTACCTTAGTCAAGGACTCTGTGATTATCGTAGCTTGCCCACTAGCATGACGAAGACTCTGAGTAACATAATTTTGGACAGACGCATATGATTATCACACCTTTCTGTTGTTAAAAAAATGTATTCTATCATCAAAATAACTTAGGGGTAGGGATATTTAGTGTTGTAGAGCTTATTCATATGTAGTTCTTTCATAGTGTAATGATATGATGACTTGTAGAGTGTCTGTACCCTAGAGTTGATAGTTAGCATTGGTATTAGAATAGTAACCCATTGTAGATGATTTTTTTGTTATTATAATACCAACCAGTTTACATATAGGATGTTAGTATGCCTTACAGCCTTGATGATTGTTATTATCTTTCCCTTACTTTTTTTCCAGTGAGGCACCCATGACCAGAGCCTGTCCTTGAATATAGTTGTGGTTTTACCTAAGACTGAGAGATCTATACATATAGATAGGTTACAAATGATATTGGCACATGGGATATGGGTTGGTTGGTACCTATAGATCATTGTTGTATAGGATTATTGACATGTTGTTAGCCTATTGGTCCACTTCCTATTTTAGTAAGTTCTCTTAGTATTGAGTTCAGTCATGTTGATCAACCTTTATAGGCAGTATGTATACCCTTCATTATAACCTGTAGTACCTGTCCTACAGTGGAGTTAAACTCTTCTTGGGCATGGTTGTTCAGTCCATTTAGGACAGTCATATTTTGGGGATAATGTGGGTTGTTGATAAGAGTTCTCCCTTGACCACTGTCTTGCATATAGTTAGTTCAGCCAGATAGAGAGGAGAGCCCAGGTTGATCTAGAGGCATGTTTCAGTCACCATGTAGGTTTTCTTTCACATTGACTATACAAGTGGACCCAAATGTCCTGTCCTTTAGCTTATAAATTCAGTCTCTTTAGCATCATTCCCTTGCCTACACTGATGATTCAGACCATTCATCTTTAGCCTAAGTTCTAAGCATTTGTTCAGTCCCTTATAAGTTTAGTCTACTTTAACCCTTGGTTGATCAGTCATGTATATATATAGATGATATACTTAGGATATATGTTATGGGTGTTGTTCTTGAGCATATCTATTTGTGGTATTTGGGATTGGTGTGCTTAGCTTATAGGTATTTAGTTATGGGTGACTTGATAGGATTAGGAAGTAAGAGCTCAACATGAGGCAGCGCAGATGGCTAGAGTTGATAAAGGACTTTGACATCTCACTTCAGTATCACCCGGGGAAGGCCAACGTGGTTGTCGATGCCTTGAGTAGGTATCCGATAGCCATGTGTTTGACTAGGGATCGGCACTTGCTTGCAGACTTGGAAGGTCTTGGGATTGAGGTGATCGTGCCCGAAGTGCAGATGCAGTTATGGGGTCTTCAGATACAGTTGGACTTGATGGAGAGGGTCAAGGCGACGCAGTTCGAGGATATGGCTCCGTAGTGTATTCGAGAGCAGAATCGTGCAGGGTTGGTGGATGGCGAGTTTCACTTGTAGAGGATGGTGCCTTGAGGCACGGTTCCAGGTTATGTGTGCCTAGCGGGGAGCTCAGAAAGCAAATCATGCAGGAGGCTCACAGATTGCAGTACTCTATACATCCTGGTGCCAACAAGATGTATATGGATCTGCGAGAGCATATCTGGTGGTACGACATGAAGCGGGAGGTGTCCCACTTCGTAGCTAGATGCTTGGTCTGTCAGCAGGTCAAGGTAGAGAGGCAGAGGTCCGGAGGATTATTGCAGCCGTTGTCCATTCCAGAGTGGAAGTGGGAACATATCACCATGGATTTCGTATCCGGGTTGTCGCATACACCAGGAGAAAAAGTCGCAATTTGGGTTATCGTTGACGGGTTGACCAAATCAGCCCACTTCTTGCCATTCGAGGTGGGTACGTCTACAGAGAGGCTTGCGGAGTTGTATATGAGGCAGATAGTCAGGATTCACGGAGTTCCCGTCAGCATAGTCTCAGATCGGGATAGTCGCTTTACTTCCCATTTCTGGAGGAGTCTGCAGACTAGTTTGGGCACTCAGCTCAAGTTAGTACTGTATACCACCCCCAGACGGACGGACAGTCAGAGAGGATTATTCAGACACTTGAGGATATGCTGCGGACGTGCATCCTAGATTTTGGTGGTTCCTGGGAGGATCATCTTCATTTGGTGTAGATTGCTTACGACAACAGTTATCAGGCCAGCATTGAGATGTCACCGTTTGAGGCTCTGTACGGGCGTAGGTGTCGTACACCCTTATCTTGGGATGATGTTGGAGAGTGAGCTTTACTGGGACCAGAGATGGTTGTTGACGCAGCCGAGAAGGTAAAGCTCATCAGGGATAGACTTCGCATGGCGCAGGACAGACATCGGCACTGGGCCGATAGCCACCGAAGGCCGTTGGAGTTTGAGGTACAGATTTAGAGATAGGATTAGAAGTAGGTTGTTTTAATTTTTGTTTTGTTGATTGATCATGTTTGATTTTTAGTAACTTGAGACCTTGCTTGTGATTAGGTTGGAGACATAGATTTTTTGCGGATATCTCCGACAGGTGGTACGATACGTTTTAGTGGAGGTAGAAAGCTTAGCCCGCGCTTCATCGGCCCTTTCGTTATCAGTGGGGGAGTCGGTGACGTGGCATACAGGCTAGACTTGCCACCTGTACTAGTGGGAGTTCACAACGTATTTTATGTATCATAGTTGAGACGGTACGTGGCTGACCCTAGCCCTGTGCTCGATCATTCGGAGATTGAGGTTGGACCTACTCTCAGTTATCCAGAGCAGCTTGTGGAGATTCTGGATCGCCGAGAGAAGGTATTGAGGAACCAGGTGATACCCTTGGTACGCGTCGCATGGAGGCATCATTCTCCAGGAGAGTCTACCTGGGAGCGGAAGGATGAGATGCACGAGCGGTACCCCTATCTTTTTGGACCTTGAGGTATACTTTTCTATCCTTCTCAGCAGCTTAGTTTCACCTTTAATTTCGAGGACAAAATTATTTTAAGGAGGGTAGATTTGTCACTACCACTTTTCTAGCTTGAGGGTATTGTGGTCATTTTTGAAATTTTGAGAATTATTTGGAATTATTATTTATTATTTAGATTTAATATAATTAATGTGATTTTAGAGATTTTTAGTATAATCGATTTTGGTGTTTTAGTTGACTTTGACTTATGTTGACTTTGGAGACTAACCTAGTGGCTAACCTAGGTCATGACTATGTGATTAGGATATGGAAACCTAGGTTGACTTAAGTTAGTGATAATTAACCCATTAGAATTTATTTTGGGAAAATAGGATTTGAATTGTTTAAGGAATGGCTTGTGATTTCACAAGTCATGACTTGTGACTTAAGGCTTAATAGCCCATAGGCCCACACCATGAACCAACCCTAACCCTAATCAGCCCATGGCAGCCACCATTGATCCTTTCCCCTATTTAATACACTCCTAGAAATTAGGGCTAGCCTCCTTAGGAATTATTTGCTATTTTGGAAGAGGTGAGTCTCCATCTTCCCTAATCCCTAGAAAATTCATTTTAATTCGTTTTTCCTCCTAACCAATTGCATTAGGACCTAATATTAGTCTACTTGCTGTTGGTATTGAATATTTTCAGGAAGGAATCAATTTGGGGAAGTTTTGGTGGATTGAGAAAATATTCCATTTGTGGTTTTGTGAGCCTTGCACATCAATAGGTATAATCTATTCTAATCCATGAATTTACTGTTTTATTGCATTACTAGGATGCCCTAGCCCTAACCTAACAGTAGGATAGGCTAACCCTAGATTTTGAGCCCATTACGTGTCCGTATCGGACACGTATCAACATGTATAGGAACGTGTTCGACGAAATGCCTCAAAGGGCATTATAGGTCCTAAAAAATTAAGTTGCACACATCAACAAAGTCATGAAGATCGAGAAATGAATCTTTCAAATGAACTGCACAGACATCAGATTGTGCATCATACAGATTGCGCACACTAGACTGCACACACTCTCAAGCGCGCAGGCTGACGTGGCAAATAATCAACATTACCTGACACAATCAAATCTTCTGAAAGCTGACAGCGCGAAGAACGAGGCGACTGTTTGTTTAATCGTACAGCACGGCGCTCGAGGACAGCTGGCAGCGCAATCGGCCAGCCTGTCTGATGTGCAATCCATACTGGCACAATCCATACTGGCATAATCCATTCTGCACAAGCCAGCCTAGCGCAACCCGATGCCAGCGCAATTCAGGTTGCGCAGTCTATCATATCAACTGACAAAAGTATACATGGCATTCATGCCATCAATTGCTGGTTACGTGGCAACCGTCTTCACACGATCATGCGCATTTCAATCAAATGATGCCATGTGTCCAAGACAGTTGGCCCACGACCAGACGACTGCCTGCGCAATCTGATGTTGCGCAATCCAGTTCCTGCGCAATCCAACTTGCGCTATTCAGAATAACTAAAAATTAGTTATTTCCAGAACTCTATAAATAGAGTTTCAAGTCTTCATTCAAGGGGGATCAGATAGAGGGATCAGACATAAAGTTCAGAAATACCAGAGAGTTCAGGAGTTCTTGCCCAAGTGCTGCTGCATTCTTCCGAGGCTTTTGCCTTCAACTTCCGAGGCTTTTGCCTTCAACTTCAGAGGCTACCGCCTTCAAAATTCACATCGTCCAAGGGATAAAGCAATTGTCTTCTAGATTGGATTCCTACAGTTGTACTTTCCCAGAATTCTTGTAATTTTTACAAAGTTTGTATCAATAAAGTTTCATACTTTTGTTTTTGCAAACAAAATGGCGACTCTGCTGGGGACGACTTTCTCCTCCGACGAGGAAGTGACAACTCAATGTGACGTAGCGTTTATCGGGAAGACGCAGAAAACGCTGGTTGTGAAGGTCAACCAGACGGCCTACGAAGCCATGATCAATTCCAAAACTACTCCTCGCACTGCAACCGCTTCTGCCACAAGCAAAGTACGCCCAGTGTGGGAATCCAAGACTGCTGCGCAGTCCATTAACTCTGCCAGCAAGACTGCTGCGCAGTCTTCCAAGAAGCCTGCTGCGCAATCTGCTGCACAGTCTACAGTTGCTGTCACTAAGACTGTTGCACAATTTGTCTCAACTACTCATGCACAATCTGCTGTTGCCTGTGCACAAGAGACTTCATATGCTGCCCTATCAAGGGGCAAGACTCCTCTGCCTCTGGCGCAGTTGGCTGCCAATCTTCCTGCGTAAACCAACACTCCAGCAACTAGAGTGCACCCCAAACACTCAGTGGCCAGAACTCCTGATGCGCAAACCACAGTGTCTATGGCCAGAACCAGAAAGTCATCTGCCAAAGACTCTCCTGCGCAACCTGTCAGTGCGTCATCCATTCATGCGCAAACTGTGTCTGCGTAATATAAGAAAGACAGCCCTTTGGCTAATCTTTCTTTTTCTCACAACAAGGGAAAGAATGCTGCTCATCTCCAACACCCTACTGCTCCTACGCAATCTACTGGGGTAGCCTTTTGGCTATTCCTCTTCCTTTTCAGAACAAAGGAAAAGGCCCTTTGGTCTTTTCTCAAACTTTCTTGTCCCATGACTTGGAAGACAACAGAGGGAAACGCTCTTTAGCTAACCCTTCTTTCTAAAACAAAGGAAAAGGCCCTTTGGTCTTTTCTCAATCTTCCTCGGTCTTTACCGTAGAAGATCACACTGAACGTACCTCGGCATCAGTCAGTACAAAAACTCTTTCAAACAAGGATTCTTTTCTCCATGTTAAACGAACTTGTACTGATCAGAGAGGTATTCTGCCTACTCTGGTAGCAGAATTCTAAGATCTTCCAACCTTCAGAATCTCCCGTTCAAGACAGAAAAAACTGCTGGTGTCTCAGACAGAAACCCCTGGAGGTGAATTTGCTGACTTAAGAACTTATCTCAACAGGACAACTTCGGTAAAACACAAACAGCCAATGCCGAAGACCAAACATCATCAGAAGCAAACTTCCAATATCAAGAATTCGGACACTTATGCTAATGAAGTGAGTACTTCCCTGTACACTCAAGGGACAAAACATTTGAAGAACCGGAACCATGTTCCGAATGTTATCAAAGAACATGTCCCTCGAACTTCTGCTCGTCCCGTTGCTGTTTTCAATCTCCGAGAACACCTTAAGCAAAAACGGGACAACATCCCAACATCCCCAGTGCAATCACTTGGACATCACTGCAATCACAAAGTGGTCATCAAGTGTTGTTGTCAAACAACAAGACGATCTGTCTTCGATCGTCTGAACTTTCCTAATTCTGAACCTATGTCGGAAGATGAAGACGAAGTTTTGTATGCCTCCGTCAACATGACTTCCAGAGATACTGGGGGTAGGAAATGCTCCAAGCACGGGAAACCTCGCAGGCCAAGCCAACGGTATTTGGATCTACTCCAAGAATCTTCTGAAGGAGTATTCCAACATACCCGTTCCCGAAGCCGAGATACAATCGGTCAAAAGAATCTTTAAGATCCTTCTGGTCGTTTCCTTTCTTCTCACTCAGGAGATGATTCTTTCTTCGACTACGATGCATACAGCGAAAGCTCAGAACAGACGGTGTCCTCCACTGTACCCAGGGAAGTGACAGCTTATGTTGTCAATGAAGATCCCGACGCTTCCAGTTCAGCTAGTCAAGAACAAAGAATAGCTGCACTAGAAGATAAGTTGAAGACCATGGCTGAGATGGTCGCAAGTATGCATTCCATCATTGTGGCTCAGCACACAGTGCCATCGACCGTACCGCCTACAAATCCTGAGATCATAGCATCGTCGGTGCCTGTCAATACTGGACTGGGGGTAGCATCTCTTCCAACACCTCATGTACAAGTCCAACCTACACCCAGTCAGTCAGGTGCTGGGGGTAGTGCTTATCATGTTGTTCCTCCTCCTAACACTGTGGTTTAGCCTGCTCCTTCTACATCAGTGGAAGATGCCAATGAAGCTGTGAAGCTCCTGCGAACTCAGTTCAAAGCTTTCAAGGAGAAGGACAACTTGCAAAGATTGGGGATCAAGCAACCTTACCCAGTTGAATGGAAGGAAGTCCCATTTTCTCCAAAGTACAAGATCCCAACTATCTCGCTGTTTGATGGCAGCACATCTCCTAGTCAGTTCATTAACCACTTTGAGGTTATGACTGTTCAACTTCAACCAAATGACGCTCTTCTTACCAGAGTATTCGTCGGCTGTTTAGCCGGCGTAGCATACGATTGGTACAGAAGCTTGCCCGATGGTTGTATCACCTCCTTCTCTGGCTTAAAGCAAATCTTCTTGGAACGATTTTACGAAGGAATCAATGACATGACTATGTCAGCCCTCAAAAAAATCAAACAAAGACACAATAAAACTGCTGAGAGTTTTATTGAAAGATTCCGCCGGGAAGCTTTAAAAATGCCTCCGGGAACTCCAGCCGCTGTCACCATAGACACTTGCAAGGCAAATCTTTTGCCCATCATCAGCATGTGGACAGGGTCTACTCAGTTCCAAGATTGGCCATCCTTCATTGTCAACGCTAAAGCAGCTGAAGTTAGCGCCGACAAATTCAAGCAACTAGGGGTACAAATGTCTAACCCCGACCGGGATGAACATCAAACATCAGGTGGTGGCAATCGCCAGAACAACCGCAAACCAAAAGAAACTTTGAACATCAATTTGAACAAGAACAAAAAATCTTTGGCGGTCAACGTAGCTCCTCCTACATCCACTTCTACTCCTTCTGCACCTCTACCAAGGGAACCTCGTCCTAAAGTAGAATATTCCTTTGATGAGAATGACACAGCGAGTATCTTTAATTGCTTAATCAAAAGCAATAAAATTCAACTTCCAGATCCAAAGAAGCCCGATGAAGTCGGTAAGACTGATCATCCTAAGTACTGTGTCTATCACAGGTTCATCGGACATCCCACTCGAGCATGTTATGTGCTCAAAGGCAAAATTCAGGAGCTGGTCAACGCTGGTGTTGTCACTCTGCAGCAAGACGAGAAGACTGTTACTGCAAATATGGTATCAGTTGAGTTTGGTGACTTTCTACCCCAGATGGTACAACACGGTGTCATTCCTATCCCCAAAGCTACTCTTGAGATTGAGAATCTCCCTCCTCCACGAAGTGAAGGTCTCGTCCCCTTGTCTCTTGACAATGGCGAGATTATGTGGATTCATCCGGATTTAGCTTCGGAGTTCGAACTTCCCTCTTCCTCCAAGAAGCAAAATCGCTCCAAAAGCAAGACAAAGATTTGTAATATGGTGTCTTTTGACCCCATAGTTGATGAAGAAATCTTGCTGGGCACCAGATCAGGGAAAGCTTATTTAAAGGATTACCCCGAAGCTCAAGAGAATCCTGTTTCTTCTTCTGAACCTGCTCCAGTGCAACCTGCTTCTACTGAGGATATTCCTACTACATTCTCACCGGTTGTGGTGTCCATTCCTCCCAAGCCAACAGTCGCTGATAAAGGCAAACAGCAAGTCAGCTTCGACAAACCTTTGAAGAAATCATCTCCTTCTGGACTTGAAAGCCTTACAACTTTGACATCTTAGCTCAGTTAGCCAATACACCGGCCCGGCTGTCCATCTTCGAGCTCTTGCGCCTCTCCAAAGAGACTCGAAAAACTCTGAGCGAAGCTCTTATGCAAGCTGAAACCTGCTTAGCCCTTCTGAAGAAGCCGAAAGCAGAACCAGTCTCTTGTCTCCATTGTCATAGCGTGTTGGAGTTAATTCCAAACATAACTTTCACACAAGATGACATGCTGATGGAAGACAACAGACACGACCGTCCCCTCTACTATACAGGATATGTCGACTCGATGAAAGTCGATCGTATTCTGATAGATCCAGGGTCTGCCCTCAGCATTATGTCAAAGACAATATTGAATGCACTGAAAATCCCAGTATATAGTCTCTCCAGTACAATCACCACCATCCTTGGGTTCAATCAGGGAAGGAGTGAACCTCTGGGTAAGATTCGCCTAAAACTCCAAATAGGCAATCTTCGTACAAAGGTTACCTTCTACATCATTGATAATCATGGTTGTTTCTACAATGCTTTGCTGGGGAGACCATTTCTGCATGAGCATAACATTGTCCCTTCAACTCTCCATCAATGTTTTAAATATATTGATGACAATGGAGATGTGCAAAAGGAAGTTGCTGATCTCTATCCTTTCAAAGGCATTGAAGCATACTGCAATGATGCACGTATGTACAAGGACGAATTCATAAAAGTTGTCCTATCTCTGGACACTGAAGAAGAGCAAGAAACAGTGCCTAATGACACCCTCATTATTCCTGTCAAAGGGCGTGTTTTTCGTCCTCAATCTTCCAAACCACTGGCTATTCACTTGCCAGTCCAGAAGCATTCTACTGATGATGATCATGATAAAAGGGAGCTCACCTCTTCTGAGCCGCTTGTTATTGACTTACGTCGTAACAAGGAAAAAAGACAGCTCACCTCTTCTGAGCCCCTTGTTATCGATTTAACTCATATCAAGGACAAAAGGGAGCTCACCTCCTCTGAGCCGCTTGTTATCGACCTCCGTCGTAACAAAGCTAATCCTCCTCCACGTTTTTCTTCTCCCCCTCTTGTAATCAATCTGACCAAGCCTGCTAATGTTTGCAAAAACAAAAGCATGAAACTTTATTGATACAAACTTTGAAAAGATTACAAGAATTCTGGGAAAGTACAACTATAGGAATCTAATCTAGATGACGATTGCTTTATCCCTTGGACGATGTGAACTTTGAAGACGGTAGTCTCTGAAGTTGAAGTTGAAGGCAAAAGCCTCGGAAGTGGAAGGCAAAAGCCTCGGAAGAATGCAGCAGCACTTGGGCAAGAACTCCTGAACTCTCTGGTAATTCTGAACTTTATGTCTGATCTCTCTATCTGATCCCCCTTGAATGAAGACTTGAAACTCTATTTATAGAGTTCTGGAAATAACTAATTTGTAGTTATTCTGAATGGTGTAAGTTGAATTACGTAGGAACTGGATTGCGCAGCATCAGACTGCGCAGGCAGTCGTCTGGTCGTGGGCTGACTGTCTTGGACACATGGCATCATTTGATTGAAATGTGCATGATCGTGCATAGACGGTTGCCACGTAGTGAGGAATTGATGGCATGAATGCCACGTGTACTTTTGTCAATTATCATGATAAAGTGCGCCACCTGAATTGTGCTGACTTCGGATTGCGCTGACATAGATTGCGCAGGCACTAGATTGCGTAGGCACTAGATTGCGCTGCATGTACAGCTGTCCTCGAGCACTATGTGGTGCAATAAACGAACAGTCTCCTCGTTCTTTGTGCTGTCAGCTGTCAGAAAGATTTGATTTTGTCAGATAATGATGACATTGCCACGTCAGCCTGCACAGTTGAAAGTGTGCGCAGTCCGGTGTGCACAATCGGAATGATGCGCAATCTGATGTCTGCGCCGTTCATTTGAAAGTTATATTTCTTGATTTTCTGACTTTGTTGATAGGTACAACTTGATTTTTTTAGGACCTACAAGACCCCCTTCAAAGTTTTCGAAAGTTAAATTTATTCAAAGTTTCGAAATACTTTGAATTTCAAAATTTAAAATCAAGTTGCGCATGAGCTGTCTGCGCAATCGGATGAGTCGATCCGACTTTTTTGGCGCAGTCTAAGGCAGCCATTACTCTTTGAAAAAAACTATAAATAGTTCTCTTCAATATTCATTTCATTCTTTACTTTGCTTTTATGATTTAAGAGAGAAGTCTCGAGCCTATTCCTCCTTTTTTTTCTCCATCGAATCTCCATGGCTCCCAAGCGTTCTTCCGCCGCTGCCAAAGGCAAAGCCCCCGCCGAGCCTTCGGCTAGGGTTGAGCGACGTCCTTCTCGTCATGAAGTTGCGCACCCCGCTATGCAAGGTAGTTAATCCAATCGAAAACTCTTTTTAGGGTTGTTCGACTTCAATGATCCTTAGAATCCATCTCTTTTTAGAGATGTGATCATACTGCGCCACCCCTTTTTAGGGTCTTGGTTGCACGAACTAGTTATTCTTCATTTTTATGAAGAATACTCTCTTGCACAATCGGTTGAACTGCGCTGACAAAAGTCAGCGCAATCTGCTGATTTACGCAGGATTGCCAGCACAATCTGATGCTGCGCAAACTGATGGTTGTGCAACCTGATGGTTGCGCAATCTGATAATAGTATCTTTGATTGTACTTGTGCTGATTTTCCTGTTTTCTCTGTTTGATGTAGTGAATACCAGAGAAGATCCTGGGTATGAAAACTTTGTAGGGACTCTTTCAGAATCAGAATTCAAAGAGGACCTGTCCCATGTGCACTATCCACAGTATGATCTGCCAGCTTCCTGCCAAGCTATCTTGGTAACCCAAGATAATGAAACACTGTTATGTCTGATGAATGGGCAACCTTTGGAGTCGGCAGATGCCATCATTTACAAGAAGCCCCTATTTCTGTTTGGCGAAGCTTTTGAGAAGAGCTCGCAGCCGAGGCCACGGATGGAAGAACGGATTATTCAACAGAAAGACAAGACAATCTTGATACCAGATGTCTTCCGCTGTCTTCCCTTATCTCGATATGCTCATACAAGCTATCCGAGGAAATGGAATGGAATCTCACACCTTTTCAGGATGCCCGACCAGGAAAGATTTATGTGAAGAAGGGGCCTAACAAGAAAGACATGTTCTACAGTTCTTCGGAACGATACAATGTCTTGCTCAAAGGTTTAAAGCCCGGTTGTATTCTGCCGGAAAATTCTTCTTTGTTAATGCCCGTGAGAATTCCAATATTCGCGAATGAGTTCGCGAAGGTCGAAGGGAGGTATCCAGATCAAGACCTCAGATTAACTGGACTGGTGAACCCAGACTATAAGAGATGGAGTTGTATAGCAAACTGGATTTTGACTAAGTTTGAAGACAAACTTCAGCAGATTAACTTGTATCAAGCAGTGCATGCCACTGTTTACGGTTTTGCCTCCAATCTGTATCTATTTCTGGCTCTAGCAGAAAGATACAACTACAGAACATGGACTTTTATGACTCCCTGCGGAGAGATCGGGTTTGCCCTTCACGAGATGCAGTACATCTCTTACCTGTCGATGGGGGATGCCCCGTATGAGGAATTTTTCCCAACTAATGATGAGTTGGACAAACTTAGAAAAGAGAACGCAACCATGGTAGCAGTCTTCGAAGAACTGCTGTATCATTATAAAATCTGCTCTCTGTTTTACAAAAGTGGTACATTTGGTACCTGTTCCAAATGGTTGCCTTATCTGTTCCTCAACCATATTAAAGAAAAGAAGACCAAGGAATATGACAACTGCTATCCCGACTTCTTTAAACCACTTAGCAGCACTGAAGTGGTGAAGTTGATGTAAGAAAGTGGGGACTTGGATGTCAAGATCAAAAACGATCATCAATGTCCTCCTCTAAAGAAAGAAGACATTCTCGAGAGTTATATGAGAGTGGGATATCAATTTATGTCAAAAGAAGCCCAACTGGCAGGTTTTTTGACATACTAGCTCCGTCGATTCGTCGTTCCCGGAGCAAGTGCCGTAGACCGCTTCCATCGCGGTGTTCTTTTTGCCGCCGTTCGATTAGTCTTCGGCTACAAGATGGAACTCTTATCGGTGATGACTTGTAGAATGAACGCCAGTCTCCGCCTGTACGTCGAATTGATGTTGAAAGCTAAGGGCGAGAAAGAGTTTCCTCGGCTAGAATTGTCGTATACTTATCTGTTCGGGTGGTTGCTTCTACACCATCCTACTTTGATGGACCCCGACATGGGACCAGTCAGTGGCAGCTTTTTGTGGAGATTCTCCCACGGTAAGTGGAAATACACTTCTTTGAGAGATTGCAGATATGCTTTAAACCTTGGCAAAGGATGGAACTTCTATTGCACTCCTCCTCCTGCCGGATATGAACAGATGTCGACCAGCATGATTGACTCAAAGATGCAACCTTTGAGCCATACAGCTTTTGATTGGTTGAAGACAATTCGACCATCCCACTTGGTGTATCGGTTTGAAGAAGAATGCTACTTGGAGCCATATCTTTCCAGCCGGTTTGCTCGGCAGTTTGGATATAACCAATTCCACGTAGGTAATGCTATCTCATGCCTACAAGAAAAAGGTTTCTTGATAGATGGAGCCTGAGCTTGGGCTTATTACAACGCTCGAGATACGAAAGTAACATTCTCGATGCCGGTGAATAGTAATCATGGCCCTCGTATGCTGTTCACATATTCGGTGTTTTATACATCATCGAACACTTTTGCCGAGAACTTCAATCTTGCGGATAGCTTCGCGTCTGCAACGAGATTGAAGAAGGGAGGAGTCATCATGTCACTTCCAGGTAATGATGAGGTGCACGAGCCAGTGGATGCACCCTTAGAAGTTTCGAGGGACGTTATATTCCCTGAAGAGATTAACGCGCCACTGCGTGTTTCTTTGAAGGTTGCTAAATCTCCGGCCAAGAAGAGAAGGAGAGAGGAGCCTTCCGTCCCAGCTGCGAAGAAGAAACTGATCTTGGATCATTCTTCAGAAAAGATTACTACCAGATCTCAATCTCGGCAGCTGGCCGAGACAATTCAGCAGGAAGAAGCTGCCACACCGACCTCTGTTCAAAAACAAGTCGAGGCAATAAACGTAGAGAGTCCTGAGAGACCTCTGCATAGAAAGAAAAGGTTGGTCCGCAGAAGAAATTTAACAGTCTCTCCTCCTAGACAAACTTTGTCTTCGGTAGTAGCGAACGATGTAGCTGGGCTCACTATGCCATCTCCAACTCCTGTTTCCGAGGCTAGACATAAAACTCCTAGTCCAGAACAAAGGGAGGATATTGAGGAGAGAGAAGAGATCGACCGGAGAGATGAGGCCATAGAGCCTAGAGACAATATTGCAGAAACAGAGCATGAACCTTTCCAATCTCCATTGCCAACAGCAGCGGAAACTCATCTTCCTGCCACCCCGGGAACAACCCTTACGGAAGAAGATCGTTTGATGATTGAAGCTTTATATGGCTGTGACTTCGGTTATCAAGCAGAAGCTGATCATGCCGCTGATGCTGCTAGTGAAGAGGCTCCCGAGGACAGTGAAAATGAGGAGAGCACCTCATCAGAAGCTGCTGATGAGACACAAAATCCAGAAGAGAATGTTGAGATCCAGACATCTCCTCGAGACACTTTGATTCCTGAAAAAGAGGCTGAGGTGCCGAGATCTCCGGAGAAGATTGTTGATGAAGAGGTGGATTTGGAGGAAACTCCAGTTGCTGCTCCCGAAGGTATTGTAATAAAATTAGCGATCTTCTTTTAATAAGTAGTTTGATAGCTAACATCGTTACTTTTATTCATACAGAACCCGGATCTCCTCTCGCTCCTCCAACATGTATGGACATAGTACTGGCAACGACAATTGCCAGTAGTAGTCGCCATTTATCTTGTGGCTCTGAAGCAGGAAGTAGCCAGGCCATAGTGTCTGAAGCTACTTCTGCTCAGCTAAAGTCTGTTCCTGCGGATGATAAGCTTATTGCTGGATCCACCCATGGTAAGACTGTTTTCACTTTTGATTCTCTTTATCAATAGCCAATGACAGGCAAAGTGACAGTATTTGATTTTACAGAGGAACAACTAGGAGGAGCAACCAGCTCCACTTTGGTTCCCTTATTTAAAGAGCCTGCTGTTCAGATACGAGAAATTGAGCGTCATGCTGCTTCATCATCAACAGGAGTAGCTACGACTCCTGGTGCTCTGGCGATTAATCAGCTTGTCATCCAATCATTCACCAAATGCTTCTTCGAGTCCTTGGGACCTCTGATCAATAGAATGATGGACAAAGAAGACGCTGATTTTTATATGGTTAGAGGTCCGACCTCTTTCTTGGTGAAGGCCATCCGGGAGCAAGGTGATGAGGTTCAGGCCACTTTTCTTGACCATATATTGAATAAGCTGGAAATCTCCATAAAGAACTATAAAGATGTCAACAAAGGGGAAGTGGAACCTTTAGTGCAGGCGGAGTTTGAACAAATGGCTCAGGCAGCTGCAATTGAAAGAGTGAATCTCCAGAACCTCTTGGATGCCTATACTACTAAATCTGCTGAATATAATTCCAAGTTGGAATCGGTGATCTCAGCTGCTGAGAGAAGAGAGAGAAGGATTGTCGAGCTGAGAGTGGAGATTGCTCGTCTTGAAGAGGAACTGGAAAATGAAGTTACAGAGCATCAGACTGCAGTCCAACAAATTGATGCTCTAACTCAGGAAAGAAACGAGTATGTAGCAACTCATAATGCAGAAATCACTCGCCGAATGGTAACCATGCCCGTTTTTAATGAAGAATCTGGGATGGAAGAGCCCAGGAGGAGAGTGGTGGCATCTCGTGAAGAACGGTTGCAGATTTTGAAACAACAGATTGCTAATCTGATGATGCCTCCGTCTTAGTAGAAAGAACATCTTGTATCTTTTTGTCTTTCTTTATGCTATGTATGTAATGTCTTAAATCTTGATCAATAAAAGACATTTTGTTGTGGCTCTATTATTTCTTGCATATCTTATTCAGATATAAATAATAGCGATAGAAAATATATTCAGAGGTACAGGACATGATATATTTCTTGATGATTTTGTAGAAAATAATTATATTCATTATATCTGCTCAGAGGTAATATGGACGTGGCAGAATATAATTTGTTGAATATTATTATTTTAAAATAGACAACTTAATCGAAGACGATAAGTTGCTGATGTGGATAAATGAACGAAATGAATCGTCAAAATGTGTGAATGAAATAAATGAACGAAATGAATCGTCGGGATGAACGGATGGACCGTCAAATGAATTGAATGAACGGGTGAACCGTCAAATGAACGGGTGAACCGTCGGATGAACAGGTGAACTGTCGGATGGTGATGAACGGATGAACCGTCTGATGAACATAATGAACGGGATGAATGTGAATGAACAGATGAACCGTCTGATGAACGGATGAACCGTCGGATGAATATAATGAACGGGCGAACCGTCAAGTGGATGTGTGAACGGACGAACCGTCAGATGATGATGAACGGATGAACCGTCGGATGAATTAATGAACGGGCGAACCGTCGGATGATAATGAACGGATGAACCGTCAGATGAATTAATGAACGAGCGAACCGTCGGATGATGATGAACGGATGAACCGTTAGATGAATGTGTCGTTTCATTGTCTTGAGAATCTCTGCCTATAAATAGAACAGAAATCTGGAAGAAATGATCATTTCCACTTTTCAACATAAAGATGTCGTCCGGAGATGCATCCAAGAAGGCTGAAGTCACCCCAAAGGTTGAAGCGGGCATTGAAGAACGTCTTGCCGAACCAGTCCAGCCAAAGCAGACGGAAGCAGGCGAAGGTTCGTCCGTACCCAAACCACCGCGGGATATTTTAGACTTTCTGTTTGAACCAGAAAAGACCAAAGAGGAGGAGGCCATGAGGATGGCTGTTTGCAAGTTCCTAGTAGGATCTAGCAAAGATGTTCTTGATTCTTTTGCTGATTATGTCTTTGATAAGGACGGCAGTGGTCCGTGTCCTAATACTGAGAAGGACGATAGCGACCTTTCTTGATATCATGTAACATCATTTATGATGAAATAAAAATCAAACTTTATTTATGAACTGTCTGATCTTATTTACATAAAATCCTTGTTACATTTATACATAGTATTTCTTGAGGAATTTGTCATTGATAGGCATCATTGCAACTCGACCATCTAATTCTGAAAGTTGATAAGCTCCGTTGGAAAAGACTTTGCTGACAACATAAGGTCCTTCCCACTTCGCATCGAACTTGCCTTTACTCGAGTGAGTCATTGTCATAGGACGTCTTACTGTTAGAACAAGTTCTCCTTGCTGAAAGGCTCTGACTTTAACTTTACAGTTGAAAGTTTTCGATATGCGGGCTTGGTATAACTCAATATGCTGTTGAGCTAATAGCCGCTTTTCATCGAGCGCTTCTAATTCTTGAAGTCGGAGAAGATCGTTATTCTCTGTAGTGAGTTCATTAGCAATGGCAATCCTTAAAAAAGGAATTTGAAGTTCTAGAAGAAGAACTGCTTCACAACCATACACCAAAGAGAAAGGTGTAAAGCCTGTAGGATTGCGGACCGTAGTTCGATAGGCCCAAAGACATTCACCAAGCTTTTCACTCCAATTTCGTTTGTTAGTAGATACAAACTTTTTGAGGAGCTTGATGATAGTCTTGTTGAAAACTTCAGCTAAGCCATTAGCGGCAGGATTATAGGCTGTCGAAGCAACATTGTCAATCCGATGATCATCGCAGAATCTCGTGAACTTCTGGCTGATGAATTATGGTCCATTGTCATGGATGATTCTTCGAGGTACACCAAATCGATAGATGACATGGTGTTTGACGAAGTTGATAACGCTGCTAGTCTTGACTTCAGCCAAAGGTATAGCTTCAGCCCATTTGGAGAAGTAATCGGTTATTGCTAGTATGAACCGATGTCCTCTAGAAGAATAAGGATTGATGGGACCAATGATGTCCATACCCCAAGCTTCAAAAGGCCATGAAGCAGCAGTCGGATGAAGAAATTCTGAAGGTTGATGAATGAAATCTGCGTGAATTTGACAAGCTCGATATTTTTTTGCATATTCGATGGCATCAGATACCATAGAGGGCCAATAGTAACCCATGCGTCGGATACGATCCTGTAGTTTAGGACCGAGTTGATGTGCTTCACAGACACCGTCGTGAGCTTCACGCAATACTTGCTTTGCTTCATCACCAGCTAGACAGCGTAAGAGTAGGCCATCATAAGTTCGCCGATAAAGAGTCTTAGTGGTCTGATTATAATAAAATCGTAGAGACCTTCGACGAATACTCGTAGCCTCCTTGGGATCTTCAGGGAGTATATCATGGACTACGAAATCGATGAACGGACTTCTCCAATCTTTATTGGTAACATTGACTTCAGTAAGATTACTGAACTCAATATTACGATTGTTTTCGACGCAGAATAATTCTCGATTAGAGATGACCACCACCTGTTGTCTTCTGATGGGAATGGCTAGGACTGCTGCAAGATTAGCCAAAACGTCAGCTTCAGTATTGCAAGCTCGGCGTACATATTCAATGAAGAAGGCTTTAAATGATGTAGCCAAGTTGATTGCTGCTTCAAAGTAAGGCACTAGATCTTGATGGCGAACTTCATAAGTCCCTCTAACCTGGTTAACAACCAACTTAGAGTCACCATAGACTTCAAGATACTCAATGTCTAGTTATTTGGCTAGCTGAAGGCCAATGAGTAGAGCATTGTACTCTGCCACGTTGTTGGAGCATGGTTCATCTAGGGAGTATGCTCTTTGGATAGCTGACCCGTCTGGAGAAACAAGGACAACTCCAACTCCTGCAACAATGGCACCATTGGGTCCTATTCTGGATGCACCGTCAAAGAATAGACGCCAAGTAGGAAATTCTTCAGAGACCATATTTGATTCCAAAGTCTCGTCTGGAATTTTATCATAAAGTTTGGATGTCTCTGGAACAGGATGAGCTGCTAAGAAATCCGCCAGGGCTTGACCTTTGACATACTTTTGAGGAACATATACCATGTCATATTGGGCTAGCAGAATGGCCCACGTAGCCAGCCGAGAATTGAGTGTGCTGGGCTTCTTCATGAGTACCCGAAGAGGATTGACTCGTGATATGACATGAATAGTTTGGCCAATAATGTAATGCCGAGTTTTTTGAACAGCGAACATAAGAGCTAGGCATTCTTTTTCGACCGGACTATAACGGTGTTCAGCACCAATCATAGTACGACTGAGATAATAGATGGCTTGTTCGTGCCTTCCTTGTTCTTTCGGGCAAGTAAAGTACCCAATGAATGATCCATAGCACGGACATACATTAAAAATGGTATGCCAGAGATTGGTGGTACCAAGACCGGTGGATTCATGAGATACCGCTTGATGTCGTCAAATGCTCGTTGACATTCTTCGGTCCAAACGAAAGATACACCCTTCTTCATTAGTTGAGTAAATGGTCTGCAGCGTCCAGACAGATTCGAAATGAATCTCCTGATGTATGTAAGTCGACCTTGGAATCCTCGTAGCTCTTTTAGGTTGCATGGAGGACGCATCTCTTGAATGGCTTTGATCTTCTCGGGATCCACGTGTATACCCTTAGAGGTAATGACGAAGCCGAGAAATTTGCCACTAGAGACACCCAAGAATGACTTGGTGGGATTCATTTTGAGTTAGTGTTGGCGTATGAGGTTGAAAATAGTTCTCAAGTCTTGGATATGATCTTCCTTCAGACGACTCTTGACAGCAATATCGTCAACATAGCATTCGACAGTTTTGTGCAGATGATCTCGAAAGATGGTACTCATTGCTCATTGGTATGTTGCACCAGCGTTCTTCAGACCAAATGGCATTACAGTATAGCAGTAGACTCCACGAGGAGTGCGGAAAGAAGTATGCTTCTCATCTTCAGGATGCATCCGAATCTGATTGTATCCGGAGAATCCGTCCATGAAAGATATTCTTTCGAACCCACAGGTGTTGTCGATCATGACGTCCGTGATAGGGAGAGGAAATTCGTCTTTTGGACGTGCTTCATTAAGATCCCGAAAGTCGATGCAGAGTCGAACTTTGCCAGTTTTCTTTAGAACTGGGACGACATTAGCTACCCAATCAGGATGCTGTTCTTCTCGAATAAAGCCACAAGCGATGAGCTTCTTGACTTCATCATCGATTGCGTCCATCATTTCTGGTTTGAAACGACGTTGTTGTTGTTTGACCGATTTTACATTCGGCAGGATGTTCAATTTGTGAGTAGCGACTTTAGGATCTAATCCTGGCATGTCTTCATAGCTCCAGAAAAAGACATCAATATATTCTTTAATCAGAAGAATCAGTTCTTGTTTGTCTACTTCTGGGAAATTCTTGCTGATGAATATTGGACGAGGTAATCCGCTCTCTCCTACGTCAATTTGAACTAATTGATCTTCGATAGGAGGTTCTCTTTGTTCGAATCAGAGTTCCCATTGGGTATCCATTCGTTGAGCCCAAGGATCTGTTTTAGAACTTTCTTCAACATCCTCGTCATAGCCTTCTGGAAGTTCGACGGAGACCATGTTAGAAGATACAGTCAGCCGATGAACTTGACCGATGCTGGTGTCAGAATCCCATGATCTGGAATCAGAAAAGTTAGAACGCTTTTCACTATCAGATTCAGAGCCTGCTGGGGATAACAGCGGAGGAGAAGCATATCCGAGACCTCTTTTGGTTCTGCTGTAATACATCTCTGACTTTCCTTGTGGAACAGCGGTACGGAGAGGAGTTTTTCTACCTTTACCGTAGTTGAGACCACTCTTGAAGTCATAACCCATCTTTCGGACGATATCTTTTGACTGTTGACTGTAACGACGGAATTGAAAATGCCCCGTGTCGTTAACTTTGCTATCATCCGTATAGCTGAATTGTTGTTCCGGTCCTTTACTAAAAAGTATTGGATTTTTGCCTTTCTTACGAGTGGGAACAATACGATATGAATCTTTTGGGTGTTCAAATGAGACTTCCGTTTGAAGAGATTGCACAACTCCTATTGTAAATGACTGATAGCTATCTAACATATCCAAATAGCATTTACTATGATAAGTGACATCAGTATACTGGAAAGTAGATACTTTTTCATTGATTTGTACATTGGTATTTATAGCAGGACCTTTAGCCTTAGCAGGCTTGGTCAAATTAATTACAAGAGGGGGAGAAGAAGAACGTGGAGGAGGATTGTCTTTGTTACGACGGAGGTCGATAACAAGCGGCTCAGAGGAGGTGAGCTCCCTTTTGTCCTTGTTACGAGTTAAATCGATAACAAAGGGCTCAGAAGAGGTGAGCTACCTTTTTTCTTGTTACGACGGAGGTCGATAACAAACGGCTCAGAGGAGGTGAGCTCCCTTTTGTTCTGATCATCATCAATAGATTGTTTCTGGACTGGCAAGTGAATAGCCAGTGGCTTGGAAGATTGAGGACAGGAAACACACCCTTTGACAGGAATGATGAGGGTGTCATTAGGCACTGTTACTTGCTCTTCTTCAGTGTCCAAAGATAGGACAACCTTCATGAATTTGTCCTTGTACATACGTGCATCATTGCAGTATGCTTCAATGCCTTTAAAAGGATAGAGATCAGCAACCTCCTTTTGCACCTCCCCATTGTCATCAACATATTTAAAACATTGATAGAGAGTCGAAGGGACAATGTTATGTTCGTGCAGAAATGGTCTTCCCAGCAAAGCATTGTAAGAACAACCGTGGTTATCAATGATGTAGAAGGTAACCTTCGTGCGAAGATTGCCTATTTGGAGTTTTAGGCGGATCTTGTCCAGAGGCTCACTCCTTCCCTGGTTGAACCCAAGAATAGTGGTGATCGTATTGGAGAGACTATGCACTGGGATTTTTAGCGCATCTAACATTGTCTTCGGCATAATGCTGAGAGCAGACCCTGGATCTATCAAAATACGATCGACTTTCTATCAAAATACGATCGACTTTCATTGAATCGATGTATCCTGTATAGTAGAGGGGACGGTCGTGCATGTTGTCTTCCATCAACATGTCATCTTGTGTGAAAGTTATATTTGGGATTAACTCCAATACACTATGACAATGAAGGCAAGAGACTGGTTCTGTTTTCGGCTTCTTAAGCAGGGCTAGACAAGTTTCTGCTTGCATAAGAGCTTCACTCAGAGTTTCTCGAGTCTCTTTGGAGAGGCGCAAGAGCTCGAAGATTGACAGCCGGGCCGGTGTATTAGCCAACTGGGCTAAGATGTCAAAGTTGTAAGGCTTTTCAAGTCCAGAAGGAGATGTCTTCTTCAAAGGTTTATCAAAGCGGACTTGTTGTTTGCCTTTGTCAGCGACCGTCGGCTTGGAAGGAATAGGTACTACAACCGGTGAAGATACAGTAGGAATATCTTCGGTGGAAGCAGGCTGCACTGGAGCGGGCTCAGAAAAAGAAGAAGCAGGATTCTCTTGAGTTTCGGGGTAATCCTTCAGATAGGCTTTTCCTGATCTGGTGCCTAGCAAGATTTCTTCATCAAACACCATATTGCAAATCTTTGTCTTGCCCTTGGAGCGACCTTTCTTCTTGGAGGAAGAGGAAACTTTAAACTCTAAAGCAAGATCCGGATGAATCCACATAATCTTGCCATTGTCAAGAGACAAGGGGATGAGACCTTCACTTCGTGGAGGGGGAAGATTCTCAATCTCGAGAGTAGCTTTGGGAATAGGAATGACGCCATGTTGCACCATCTGTGGCAGGAAGTCACCGAATTGAACTGAGACCATATTTGCAGTAACAGTCTTCTCATCTTGTTGCAGAGTGACGACGCCAGCGTTGACCAGCTCCTGAATTTTGCCTTTGAGCACATAACATGCTCGAGTAGGATGTCCGATGAACCTGTGATAGACACAGTACTTAGGATGATCAGTTTTACCGACTTCATCGGGCTTCTTGGGATCTGGAAGTTGGAGATCAAGCAATCAAAGATACTAGCAGTGTCATTCTCATCAAAGGAATACTCTACTTTAGGACGAGGTTCCCTTGGTGGAGGTGCAGAAGGAGTAGAAGTGGACGTAGAAGGAGCTACGTTAACCGTCAGAGATTCTTTGTTCTTGTTCAAATTAATGTTCAAAGTTTTTTTTGCTTTGTGGTTGTTCTGGCGATTGCCACCACCTGATGTTTGATGTTCATCCCGGTCAGGATTAGACATTTGTACCCCTAGCTGCTTGAATTTGTCGGCGCTAACTTCACCTGCTTTAGCGTTGACAATGAAGGATGGCCAGTCTTGGAACTGAGTAGACCCCGTCCATATGCTGATGATAGGCAACAGATTTGCCTTGTAGGTGTCTATGGTGACAGCGGCTGGAGTTTCCGGAGGCATTTTCAAAGCTTCCCGTCGGAACCTTTCAATAAAACTCTCAGCAATTTCATTGTACTTTTGTTTGATTTTATTGAGGGCTGACATAGTCATGTCGTTGATCCCCTCATAAAATCGTTCTAAGAAGATTTGCTTTAAGCCAGAGAAGGAGGTGATACAACCATCAGGCAAGCTTCTATACCAATCGTATGCTACGCCAGCTAAACAGCCGACGAATACTCTGGTAAGAAGAGCGTCATTTGGTTGAAGTTGAACAGTCATAACCTCAAAGTGGTTAATGAACTGACTGGGAGATGTGCTGCCATCAAATAGAGAGATAGTTGGGATCTTGTACTTTGAAGAAAATGGGACTTCCTTCCATTCAACTGGGTAAGGTTGCTTGATCCCCAATCTTTGCAAGTTGTCCTTCTCCTTGAAAGCTTCGAACTGAGTTCGCAGGTGCTTGACAGCTTCATTGGCTTCTTCTACTAATGTAGAAGGAGCAAGCTGAACCACAGTGTTAGGAGGAAGAACAGCATGATAAGCACTACCCCCAGTACCTGACTGGCTGGGTGTAGGTTGGACTTGTACAGGAGGTGTTGGAAGAGATGCTACCCCCAGTCCAGCATTGACAGGCACCGACGATGCTATGATTTCAGGATTTGTAGGAAGTATAGTCGGTGGGACTGTATGCTGAGCCACAATGATGGAATGCATACTTGCGACCATTTCAGCCATGGTCTTCAACTTATCTTCTAGTGCAGCTATTCTTTGTTCTTGACTAGCTGAACTGGAAGCATCGGGATCTTCATTGACAATATAAGCTGTCACTTCTCTGGGTATAGTGGAGGACACTGTTTGTTCTGAGCTTTCGCTGTATGCACCATAGTCGGAGAAAGAATCATCTCCTGAGTGAGAAAGAAGAAGACGTTCGGAAGGATCTTGAAGATTCCTTTGACCGATTGTATCTCGGCTTCGGGAATGGGTATTTTGGAATACTCCTTCAGAAGATTCTTGGAGTAAATCCAAATACCGCTGGCTTGGCCTGCGAGGTTTTCCGTGCTTGGAGCACTTCCTACCCCAGTGTCTCTGGAAGTCATATTGACAGAAGCGTACAGAACCTCATCTTCATCTTCCGACATAGGTTCAGAATTAGGAAAGTTTAGACGATCGAAGACAGATCGTCTTGTTGTTTGACAACAATACTTGATGACCACTTTATGATTGCAATGATGATGATCACTTGGTTGAATTGGAAGTATTGAAGTGTTGTCCCGCCTTTGCTTGAGGTTTTCTCGGAGATCGGAAACAGCAACGGGACGAACAGAAGTTCGAGGGACATGTTCTTTGATAACATTCGGAACATGGTTCCGGTTCTTCAAATGTTTTGTCCCTTGAGTGTACAGGGAAGTGCTCACTTCATTAGCATAAGTGTCCGGATTCTTGATCCTGGAAGTCTGCTTTTGATGATGTTTGGTCTTCGGCATTGGCTGTTTGCGTTTTATCGAAGTTGGCCTGTTGAGATAAGTTCTTAGATCAGCAAATTCACCCCCAGAGGTTTCTGTTTGAGACACCAGCAATTTTCCTTGTCTTGAACGGGAGATTTTGAGGGTTGGGAGATCTTGGAATTCTGCTACCGGAGTAGGCAGAATACCTCTCTGATCAGTACAAGTTCTTTTAACATGGAGATAGAATCCTTGTTTGAAAGAGTTTTTGTACTGACTGATGCCGAGGCACGTTCAGTATGATCTTCTACGATAAAGACTGAAGAAGACTGAGAAAAGACCAAAGGGCCTTTTCCTTTGTTTTGGAAAGAAGGGTTAGCTAAAGAGCGTTTCCCTCTGTTGTCTTCCAAGTCATGGGACAAAAAAGTTTGAGAAAAGACCAAAGGGCCTTTTCTTTTGTTCTGGAGAGGATGAGGAATAGCCAAAAGACTACCCCCAGTGGATTGTGCTGGAGTAGCAGAAGGGTGTTAGAGAGGAGCAGCACTCTTCCCCTTATTGTGAGAATAAGAGAGATTAGCCAAAGGGTTGTCTCTCTTGGATTGCGCAGACATGGTTTGCGCATGAGCAGATGGTGCATTGGCAGGTTGCGCAGGAGAGTCTTTGGCAGATAACTTTCTGGTTCTGGCCACAGACACTGTGATTTGCGCATCAGGAGTTCTGGCCACAGAGCATTTGGGATGCACTCTAGTTGCTGGAGTGTTGGTTTGCGCAGGAAGATTGGTAGCCAACTGCGCCAACGGCAAAGGAGTCTTATACTTTGACAAGGCAGCATAAGAAGTCTTCTGTGTACTGGCAACAGCAGATTGTGCATTTGTGACAGAGACAGATTGTGCAACAGTCTTAGTGGCAGCAACTGTAGACTGTGCAGTAGATTGCGCAGCAGGCTTCTTGGTAGACTACGCAGCAATCTTGCTGGCAGAGTTAATGGACTGCGCAGCAGTCTTGGAGACCCACACTGGGCGCACTTTGCTCGTGGCAGAAGTGGTTGCAGTACGAGGAGTAGTTTTGGAACTGATCATGGCTTCGTAGGCCGTCTGGTTGACCTTCACAACCAGCGTCTTCTGCGTCTTTCCGATAGACGCTACGTCACATTGAGTTGTTACTTCCTCGTCGGAGGAGAAAGTCGTCCCCAGTAGAGTCGTCATTTTGTTTGCAAAAACAAAAGTATGAAACTTTATTGATACAAACTTTGTAAAGATTACAAGAATTCTGGGAAAGTACAACTGTAGGAATCCAATCTAGATGACGATTGCTTTATTCCTTGGATGATGTGAACTTTGAAGACGGTAGCCTATGAAGTTGAAGTTGAAGGCAAAAGCCTCGGAAGTGGAAGGCAAAAGCCTCGGAAGAATGCAGCAACACTTAGGCAAGAACTCCTGAACTCTCTGGTATTTCTGAACTTTATGTCTGATCTCTCTATCTGATCCCCCTTGAATGAAGACTTGAAACTCTATTTATAGAGTTCTGGAAATAACTAATTTATAGTTATTCTGAATGGCGCAAGTTGAATTGTGCAGGAACTGGATTGCACAGCATCAGACTGTGCAGGCAGTCGTCTGGTCGTGGGCTGACTGTCTTGGACACATGGCATCATTTGATTGAAATGCGCATGATCGTGCATAGACGGTTGCCACGTAGTGAGGAATTGATGGCATGAATGCCACGTGTACTTTTGTCAATTATCATGATGAAGTGCGCCACCTAAATTGTGCTGACTTCGGATTGCGCTGACATAGATTGCGCAGGCACTAGATTGCGCAGGCACTGGATTGTGCTGCATGTACAGCTGTCCTCGAGCACTATGCGGTGCAATAAACGAACAGTCTCCTCGTTCTTTGTGCTGTCAGCTGTCAGAAAGATTTGATTTTGTCAGGTAATGATGACATTGCCACGTCAGCCTGCACAGTTGAAAGTGTGCGCAGTCCAGTGTACGCAATCGAAATGATGCGCAATCTGATGTCTGCGCCGTTCATTTGAAAGTTGTATTTCTTGATTTTCTGACTTTGTTGATAGGTTTTTTTAGGACCTACTGTCACGACCCACTACCCAAATTGTTGGGCCAGGCCGAGACATGCCCAGCCTACGTTGAGATAAAACGTAGTAAGCTGTTCTAAAGACAACAGGATAAGACTAAATGTGCTAACAGTTCTATAAGTGAAGAAGAATCATAAATGCTCCAAACACAAAAATCGTCGTATATAGTAAAATATCCAAGTACAAGTAAACTGAAATGTAAAACTGGATACATGTCCAGTTACAAAATGATATAGTCTAATACATGTCTACTCTCAAAAGTCTAAGTAAACAAAAGACACTAGGCGAGGTTCCCTGCAGGAACATCCTCGTAAAGCAGAGCCGGGTCCTCGGCAGTAATCCCATAGTATGAGTCGCAGAGTAACTCCTCCTCAGTAAGGACACCTACAACGTTATCCTGTCAGGACGGAAGCAAGTACTAAATCTAGCAAACTAGCATATGAAACATAGAAATGAACATGAGAATGAACATGTGAGAAATAACGGGAAAGCATGGCATCACATAGTCTATCATGGCAAGGACACATATGTCATAAAGACAGATGTATATGTAATGTTTAAAACTGTAGCAAGTACGTGATCGGTCAATAGATGTACAATGCGCTGTGGCACATAATAAAATGTACATACGTACAAGTAGACAAGCATAGGTGTACATCCGTACAGAAAATGCGGGATAATTGCCTACGGCAAGATACGCATATAAAATGCGACCTCGCTCGCTACTATAGGGGGGTCGTGATCACGTACACTACTATCAGTTTCCCCATAACCCATATTCTAATCATGTGAGAGATATATCAAGATTGTTCTAAGCATGGTAGTAACTGGAAGTACAACATGTAGAGATCTAACTTGCTATCCCAAGGATCAGCATATAACATGGTGGGGTTTGCAGTTCATTTATGTGACAATATGTAAAGTTCATAGAAAGTACTTGCCTCTAGCAAAGCAAAACAAAACAAGCTGCGATAACAGTGCTATGGATGTCCAGTAACTCGTCGCTGTAGAAATAAATGCAATAACTTAGCTTTTACACTAAGCTAAAATACTAGAACACTAACTGGTGCGACACGACTTGTGACTGGGCACCTAGCCAAAATGATGACTTGGCATAGGAGACCAATGTGGGGTGACACACTATGTTATCTAACTTTCCAGGGTCTTTACACTAGTGAGGGATGGGGTTCAACACGACTAAAACTGCAAATAACATAAAAAGCTACAAGTCGTAATTAATCAATAAATAAATCAAAAGACTATTGTGTTCTAACAATTTTTAAAGTAGACAAAAAGCCTAGTTTTTCTTAAAGTAAAGTACTAAGGTGATCCTTGTTAATCATAGAAATTTATTATAATTTTTCTGGAATTTATTAACCAGCACAAATATTTTATAAAAATCAGTTTTCCTAAGTATACAGAAAGTGAGTTTTGGTTTCATATGCCAAACTAGTAGCAAAACAGTAAATTAAATACTACAAAAATTATACTAAATTAGCCAACTTAACAAAGTATCTAAAAACTATTTTTCCATAATTTTAGCAATACTTTAAGTATTTTTAGAAAATCAAAAACAGCAATGCACACACTAATTAATTATCTGCGTATTTTGTCCATGTATATAATTTGAACCAAAGTTCAAATACTGGACCCAAGGCCATGAATCAAGTCCAATATGACTTGTACAGGTCTTGAATGTGTGAAAACACATTTGAGCCCAAATACCCATGCTAGGCTTGGACACCAAATGGTTGCAGTAATTTAAATACAATAAAAATACAATTTGAAAATAGCCAAGGTAATATTATTATTTTAATAAGGTAAATTTTATACAAAATGAATATATACATACCTATGCCAAAAGTACATATATATATATACAAGAAAATACTTAATTTATAAAGTATATATATATATATATATATAATAATATATACACAAGAAAATATATACATATATACATATGTGTATATATATATATAAATACTAACATATATATACATATAATTTACTAACTATAAAACATATACATATATACATATATACTGTTAAAACAGTATATATACATATATACTAATATATATATATATATACATATATATATATATATATATAAACAGTAAAAGAAAAGAAAAAGAAAAAGAAAAGAAAAGGAAAAGAAAAAGAAACAACAGCAGCACAGCTCGAACCCGAGCTGCTGCGCGCGGGGGGGGGAGGGTTAATTCGTTCGGGCTGGCCAGTGGGTCGGCCCGTGCTTTGTGTTAGAGTTAGGGTTAGGTTTAGATTTATTTAGGTCAGAAATTAAATGGGTTTTTACCCGTTAAGCAAAGCCCAAACCCGTTAGTCTAGTTTACAGTTCGTCTCGTGTCCATACAGTCCAGGACACGAGAAGTTGAAATCTGACACAGAGTCGACGTGTCCGTGCCCAGCACGACACGTACGACTCGGCTAACACGTGTCCAGTACCACAGTCATGTCCCCTGTGTCTAGGCGAGTCTCGTGTCTCAGTTTGGGACACGCACGACACGTAGAAAGGATTTATTACCTTCGTGTCCGGCTGAGGGATGGAAGTCGAGGGGGCGAACGGCGGCTGGGGGCGTCGTGGCCAAGGCGCTTGGGCGGCGCTGGACGCGGCTCGACGAGGCGGTCCTGTTGGTGGTGGTTGGGGGCGTCGACGTCGAGCGGTGGTGGTCGAACGGGGGTCGCCGGAACTAGGGTTTCGGTGAACAGAAGTGGGGAAGAAGAAGGCCGTGGGGGAATTTTAGGGTTAGGGTTTTGTCTGGGGAGAGATGGGGCTTTGTTTTATAGGCAGAGGAGGTCGGTCGTCGACGTGGGGCAGCCAGAAATGGCGGAAAAGATCGGGGTCGGTCGTCGTCGGCGTGGCAGTCGGCCACCCGAGTCGTCGGGGGCAGGTAAGCAAAATTGCATAAAGGCCCCCCTAGGTTTAAGAAATTGCAACTAAGTCCTAGCAGCGTATAAGTGCAAATAAAAATTTGCATTCCACAACTTATAACAATTTAATATTGCAAACTGATATATAAACAATTTAATAAATTGCATAACTATATTATAACAATTCTAATAATTACAAAACAGTATTAAAACAATTTAGAAAATTACAAAATGGTATTTTTGTATTTAAAACTTATTAAAAATTCATTTAAAAATTCTAGAAAAATTCCTAAAAATTTCTAATAATTATTTAAGGCAATAATTGACTTTAAAAATTAATTAGCACTAATTAAAAATGAATTTGAAAATCAGGGGCTTACAAGTCTTCCCTCCTTGAAAAATTTTGTCCTCGAAATTCACAAGGATTGAAGACCCGACAATATTCTAACATAGCAAGTAATGCAACAAAAAGACTAAGGCTACGATCAAAACTAACCTCTAAGGTATCAAGCGGGAACGGGTGGTTCCCCCGCAGCGGTTGGATCGAACAAGTAAGGGAATCTCTCCCTCATGTCCGACTCCCTCTCCCAAGTAGATTCACCTGGGGAGTGACGGCTCCAAGCTACTCGTACTAGGGGTATAACCTTGTTCCTCAGCCTCTTCTCTCTCCGGTCTAATATCTCCACGGGCTGCTCAGAAACTGTAAGGCTCGGTCCGACCTCCAACTCTGAATGATCTAGCACATGACTGGGGTCTGGAACATATCTCCTCAGCTGAGATACGTGAAAGACGTCGTGAACTCCTGCTAGGTTGGGTGGAAGTGCAACCCTGTAAGCTACCTCTCCGATCCTGCCAAGCACCTCGAACGGCCCGATGTATCTGGGGCTCAGCTTCCCTCCTCGTCCGAACCGGATCGTCCCTCGAGTAGGTGATATCTTCACTAGCACCATATCACCGTCTGCGAACTCCATCGGCCTGCGACTAGCATCGGCCCAGTATTTCTGCCTGTCCTGAGCTACTCTGAGCCTGTCTCTGATCATCCCGACTTTTTCTGCTGCATCCGTGATCATCTCTGGCCCAAGCATAACTCTGTCTCCGATATCATCCCAAAAGAGCGGTGTCCGGCATCGTCGTCCATATAGCGCCTCGAAAGGAGACATACCAATACTGGCCTGGTAGCTGTTGTTGTATGAAAACTCTACCAAGTGCAGATGGCTCTCCCATGATCCTCCGAAGTCCAGTACGCAAGTCCTCAACATATCCTCCAGTGTCTGTATCGTCCTCTCGGACTGTCCATCTGTCTGTGGATGGTACGCCGTACTGAACTTGAGCCTACTGCCCAACTCCTGCTGCAAGCTCCTCCAGTAGTGGGATGTGAATCTACTGTCTCTGTCTGACACGATGCTCACCGGCACTCCGTGTAGGCGAACTATCTGCTGCATGTATAGCTCCGCCAACTTCTCGGTGGAAAGCCCCACCTTGAAGGGTATGAAGTGCGCACACTTCGTCAGCCTGTCTACAATGACCCAGATGGCATCCTTTCCTCCTTGGGAACGAGGAAGCCCTGAAACGAAGTCCATCGTAATATGTTCCCACTTCCACTCGGGAATGGGTAACGGCTGCAACAAACCAGCTGGCCTCTGGCGCTCAGCCTTGACCTGCTGGCAAACTAGGCATCTCGAGATGAAACGCGATACATCCCTCTTCATCCCGTGCCACCAAAGATGTTCCCGCAAGTCACGGTACATCTTGTTAGCACCAGGGTGAATAGAATATCTCGATCGGTACGCCTCCTGCAAGACTGCCTCTACTAGATCTCCTCTCGGAACGCACAATCGGCTGCCATGCCTCAGGGATCCATCCTCCGCTATAGTGAAGTCATCCAGCAATCCAGCTAATGCCTGGGGTCGAAGTCTGCGAAGGCTCTCATCTGTAGACTGTGCCTCCCGAATCTGCTCCATCAAACCTGACTGAATGTCAAGCGCCATCATCTGTATCACTGATCCTGGCCGAACTAGCTCGATACCGAGCTTCTCCAGATCCTCCCGCAAATGCCGATCAATCATCAGGTACCATGCCATCGGATGCCTGCTCAGCGCATCCGCCACCATATTTGCCTTCCCGGGGTGATACTGTAAATCGATGTCGAAGTCCTTCATCAACTCCAACCATCGTCTTTGCCTCATGTTCAGCTCTTTCTGCGTGAACACATACTTCAAGCTTTTGTGGTCAGTAAAGATTTCCACACGCTCTCCGTATAAGTAATGTTTCCATAACTTGAGTGCAAAGATCACCGCAGCTAACTCGAGGTCATGGGTAGGATAATTCCTCTCATGAGTCCGCAATTGCCTAGATGCATAAGCAATTACTTTCCCATGCTGCTGTAGAACACATCCTAGCCCCTTCCCAGAAGCATCGTTGTATATGGTGAAACCTCCAGAACCTGAAGGTAAAGTCAGAACTGGAGCGGTCGTCAGCCTCCTCTTCAGCTCCTCAAATGCTGTCTGGCAGTCCTCTGACCAAATGTACTCTACGTCCTTCCGCGTCAGCTTCGTCATGGGTTCAGCTATCCTAGCAAAGTCCTGGACGAACTTTCTGTAATAGCCTACTAAACCCAGAAAGCTCCTGATCTCTGAAACTGACGTCGGAGCCTTCCACGTCTCAACTGCAGCAATCTTCCTGGGATCCACCGAGATTCCATCTCCAGCGACTACATGGCCGAGAAACTCCACTCGGTCTAAAAAGAACTCGCACTTCGACAATTTGGCAAACAATCTCTCCTGCCTCAGAATCCCTAAAACTATCCGCAAGTGCTCTGCATGCTCCTCTGGCGTCTTCGAGTATATCAGGATGTCGTCGATAAACACCACGACGAACTTATCCAGATACTGGTGAAATGTCTTATTCATCAAGTTCATAAAGACAGCTGGCGCATTTGTGAGACCAAATGGCATCACCAGAAACTCGTACTGCCCGTACTTCGTATTGAACGCCGTCTTCTGGATGTCTGCTGGCCTAACCTTCACCTGGTGGTACCCGGATCTCAAATCTATCCTGGAAAACACCTTCGCCCCGCTCAATTGGTCGAACAAATCATCTATCCTGGGCAGAGGATATTTGTTCTTGATAGTGATGGCATTCAAGGCCCGGTAATCAATACACAACCGGACTGTACCATCCTTCTTAGGCACAAAGAGCACTGGCGCTCCCCATGGAGAAGCACTGGATCGAATGAAACCCTTTTTCAACAGGTCATCAATCTGCTCTTTCATCTCTATGGCTTCCTTGGGATTCACTCTATAGCAAGCCCGGGATACTGGTGATGAACCCGGCACTAGATCTATAGTGAACTCCACATCTCTGTCAGGCGGAAGTCCTGGAAGATCCTCTGGGAATACATCCATAAACTTCCTAATGATAGGGTGTGGCGGTGCTGCGTCCTCGACTGTAGCACAATAGTTCGGCTCTAGGCTGATCTCCGGCCCTGTCCTCCTGACACTGAATGGTGCTGTGCCTGGGGGACTGAACACAATACTACCCTCATGGCAATCTATAGATGCATGGGCATAGCTAAGCCAGTCCATCCCCAATATGATATCATAACCGGGGAGCGGCATCATAAAGAATCGCCCTCTGAACTCTCTCCCGGCTATAAAAAATAGAACACCTATAGATAGATCTAATAGGCACGGGTCCTCCTTCCGTCATCACTCTACTAATCTCCGCAGTAGGTGTAGCTACTAGATGATGTTTATGCATAAACTCTAATGATAGGAAGCTATGAGATACACCAAAATCAAACAAACATACAGCTAGAAAAGTATGCAAATAAACATGACCTGTGATGACGTCAGCTAAGTAATCCGGCTCCGAAACCTGCTCCGGCTCCGGCTCAACGGCTAGACTATAAACCCTCTCCTGAGGTCCCTTCTGCTACTGCAGATGCTGTTCGAACCTCTGCTGCTGAGTCGGGAGCGGTCCTCTAGTCTTCGCTACTGGGCAGTTCCGAAGCTGATGGGTGGCAGACCCACAAATCAAGCACTGCTTCAACCTCTTCCTGCAGATGGAGATGTCGTGCCCTGGTCTTCCGCAGAAAGAACATATAGCTCCCTTCTGCTGCTGCTGGTGTCCCGGGGCTCGAACTGGCGGGGTCTGATGGTGTGGTGTAGAAGGACGGTAAATCTGCTGGGGTGGCGCCGGTGCTTTCTGCTGGAAAGCCTGACGCTTGGACGGTCCCTCATGATGTACAGGAGCCGGCCCCTTGCATGACAGAAGACGCTCCTCGATGCTCCGGGCTAACTCTAGGCTCTGGTAATAGTCAGTCGTACCGTTTGCCACTATAAGAATGCCAATGTCTGGAACTAGACCATGGCAAAACCTACGGGTCATCTCCTCTGGATCAGCAACCAGACTAGGAGCAAAACGGCTCAAGCGACTGAACTCTCCCGCATAGTCGTCAACAGAACGGTTCCCCTGCTGGATGTTCTAGAATCGTAGCCCCATGGCTACTCTAGCAGTGGTCGAGAAGAACTTCTTCTTGAACTGGGTCTTGAACTGGTCCCAGGTGGCTCTACCTCTCGCGAACAACGGCTCATTTCTGAACCAGACTCCGGCTAAGTCTATCAGCAGAAATCCTGCTGCCTCGACCTGAAGGTCATCCGGCATCCTAACTCCCAGAAGCTTCTTCTCTACTGAATCTAGCTAGTCATCAGCTACTACTATGCCCTCAGTCCCTGAGAACTCCTTGGGATTCAGACCCATGAAGTCCTTAACCGTCCCCGCTCTCTGCCGTGGCTCTACATGTGGTGGGGCTACGGGACGTCCCTCAGAACGCTCCATGCTCTGGCGGAGTAGGGTAGTCTGCTCCTGATGGGTTGTTAGGAACCCCTGGATCAATGTGAGCAGCTGGTTCCCGTCGAGTGTGACGGAAGCCTGGGTGGGTATAGTGATAGGGGGTGGTGGAAGTATCGGGTCCTGTCGGGCCTGGGATGTGGAAGGTGGTATCTGGGTCTGTGGATCTGTGGAGTGGGGGAATATGGTAGGTGGAGGTGTATTAGTCAACTGGTCAGCTGACTGGATATGAAGGGCCCCATTCTCGGGGGTAATATGCTGGGACGAACGAGTAAGCACCATCTAAATTACACATAAAAGACTTATAAGGACTTGTTTAAAGTAAGCAATCATATGCAAGAAAATCTAATTATAATAGCAAACATGTGATGTATTTCCTATGTTGCAATCCTAGCATTCCTCTAGGTGTTCTAAGCGTCTTTCCTAATGTTGTCTAATTACCTTAAGTTCCTAATTGCAGGCATGCTTGGTACAATAACGTAACCAAACAGTTTAGTCGGGACCTGCATGGGCCACCACTAAAAATATGTCACGACCCGCTACCCAAATTATTGGGCCAGGCCGAGACATGCCCAGTCTACGTTGAGATAAAACGTAGTAAGCTGTTCTAAAGACAACAGGATAAGACTAAATGTGCTAACAGTTCTATAAGTGAAGAAGAATCATAAATGCTCCAAACACAAAAATCGTCGTATATAGTAAAATATCCAAGTACAAGTAAACTGAAATGTAAAACTGGATACATGTCCAGTTACAAAATGATATAGTCTAATACATGTCTACTCTCAAAAGTCTAAGTAAACAAAAGACACTAGGCGAGGTTCCCTGCAGGAACATCCTCGTAAAGCAGAGCCGGGTCCTCGGCAGTAATCCCATAGTATGAGTCGCAGAGTAACTCCTCCTCAGTAAGGACACCTACAACGTTATCCTGTCAGGACGGGAGCAAGTACTAAATCTAGCAAACTAGCATATGAAACATAGAAATGAACATGAGAATGAACATGTGAGAAATAACGGGAAAGCATGGCATCACATAGTCTATCATGGCAAGGACACATATGTCATAAAGACAGATGTATATGTAATGTTTAAAACTGTAGCAAGTACGTGATCGGTCAATAGATGTACAATGCGCTGTGGCACATAATGAAATGTACATACGTACAAGTAGACAAGCATAGGTGTACATCCGTACAGAAAATGCGGGATAATTGCCTACGGCAAGATACGCATATAAAATACGACCTCGCTCGCTACTATAGGGGGTCGTGATCACGTACACTACTATCAGTTTCCCCATAACCCATATTCTAATCATGTGAGAGATATATCAAGATTGTTCTAAGCATGGTAGTAACTGGAAGTACAACATGTAGAGATCTAACTTGCTACCCCAAGGATCAGCATATAACATGGTGGGGTTTGCAGTTCATTTATGTGACAATATGTAAAGTTCATAGAAAGTACTTGCCTCTAGCAAAGCAAAACAAAACAAGCTGCGATAACAGTGCTATGGATGTCCAGTAACTCGTCGCTGTAGAAATAAATGCAATAACTTAGCTTTTACACTAAGCTAAAATACTAGAACACTAACTGGTGCGACACGACTTGTGACTGGGCACCTAGCCAAAATGATGACTTGGCATAGGAGACCAATGTGGGGTGACATACTATGTTATCTAACTTTCCAGGGTCTTTACACTAGTGAGGGATGGGGTTCAACACGACTAAAACTGCAAATAACATAAAAAGCTACAAGTCGTAATTAATCAATAAATAAATCAAAAGACTATTATGTTCTAACAATTTTTAAAGTAGACAAAAAGCCTAGTTTTTCTTAAAGTAAAGTACTAAGGTGATCCTTGTTAATCATAGAAATTTATTATAATTTTTCTGGAATTTATTAACCAGTACAAATATTTTATAAAAATCAGTTTTCCTAAGTATACAGAAAGTGAGTTTTGGTTTCATATGCCAAACTAGTAGCAAAACAGTAAATTAAATACTACAAAAATTATACTAAATTAGCCAACTTAACAAAGTATCTAAAAACTATTTTTCCATAATTTTAGCAATACTTTAAGTATTTTTAGAAAATCAAAAACAGCAATGCACACACTAATTAATTATCTGCGTATTTTGTCCATGTATATAATTTGAACCAAAGTTCAAATACTGGACCCAAGGCCATAAATCAAGTCCAATATGACTTGTACAGGTCTTGAATGTGTGAAAACACATTTGAGCCCAAATACCCATGCTAGGCTTGGACACCAAATGGTTGCAGTAATTTAAATACAATAAAAATACAATTTGAAAATAGCCAAGGTAATATTATTATTTTAATAAGGTAAATTTTATACAAAATGAATATATACATACCTATGCCAAAAGTACATATATATATATATACAAGAAAATACTTAATTTATAAAGTATATATATATATATATATATATAATAATATATACACAAGAAAATATATACATATATACATATGTGTATATATATATATATATATATAAATACTAACATATATATACATATAATTTACTAACTATAAAACATATACATATATACTGTTAAAACAGTATATATACATATATACTAATATATATATATATATATATATATATATATATATATATATATATACATATATATATATAAAAACAGTAAAAGAAAAGAAAAGAAAAAGAAAAGAAAAGGAAAAGAAAAAGAAACAACAGCAGCACAGCTCGAACCCGAGCTGCTGCGCGCGGGGGGGGGGGGGGGGGGTTTAATTCGTTCGGGCTGGCTAGTGGGTCGGCCCGTGCTTTGTGTTAGAGTTAGGGTTAGGTTTAGATTTATTTAGGTCAGAAATTAAATGGGTTTTTACCCGTTAAGCAAAGCCCAAACCCGTTAGTCTAGTTTACAGTTCGTCTCGTGTCCATACAGTCCAGGACACGAGAAGTTGAAATCTGACACAGAGTCGACGTGTCCGTGCCCAGCACGACACGTACGACTCGGCTAACACGTGTCCAGTACCACAGTCATGTCCCCTGTGTCTAGGCGAGTCTCGTGTCTCAGTTTGGGACACGCACGACACGTAGAAAGGATTTGTTACCTTCGTGTCCGGCTGAGGGGTGGAAGTCGAGGGGGCGAACGGCGGCTGGGGGCGTCGTGGTCAAGGCGCTTGGGCGGCGCTGGACGCGGCTCGACGAGGCGGTCCTGTTGGTGGTGGTTGGGGGCGTCGACGTCGAGCGGTGGTGGTCGAACGGGGGTCGCCGGAACTAGGGTTTCGGTGAACAGAAGTGGGGAAGAAGAAGGTCGTGGGGGAATTTTAGGGTTAGGGTTTTGTCTGGGGAGAGATGGGGCTTTGTTTTATAGGCAGAGGAGGTCGGTCGTCGACGTGGGACAGCCAGAAATGGCGGAAAAGATCGGGGTCGGTCGTCGTCGGCGTGGCAGTCGGCCAACCGAGTCGTCGGGGACAGGTAAGCAAAATTGCATAAAGGCCCCCCTAGGTTTAAGAAATTGCAACTAAGTCCTAGCAGCGTATAAATGCAAATAAAAATTTGCATTCCACAACTTATAACAATTTAATATTGCAAACTGATATATAAACAATTTAATAAATTGCATAACCATATTATAACAATTCTAATAATTACAAAACAGTATTAAAACAATTTAGAAAATTACAAAATGGTATTTTTGTATTTAAAACTTATTAAAAATTCATTTAAAATTCTAGAAAAATTCCTAAAAATTTCTAATAATTATTTAAGGCTATAATTGACTTTAAAAATTAATTAGCACTAATTAAAAATGAATTTAAAAATCAGGGGCTTACACCTACAGCTAAGGCGAAAGGTCCTGCTGTAAATACCAATGTACAAATCAATGAAAAAGCATCTACTTTCCAGTATACTGATGTCATTTATCATGCTAAGTGCTATTTGGATATGTTAGATAGCTATCAGTCATTTACAATGGGAGTTGTGCAATCTCTTCAAACAGAAGTTTCATGTGAACACCCAAAGGATTCATATTGTATTATTCCCGCTCGTAAGAAAGGCAAAAATCCAATACTTTTTAGTAAAGGACCGGAACAACAATTCAGTTATACGGATGATAGTAAAGTTAACGACACAGGTCATCTTCAATTCCGTCGTTACAGTCAACAGTCAAAAGATATCGTCCGAAAGATGGGTTATGACTTCAAGAGTGGCCTCAACTACGATAAAGGTAGGAAAACTCCTCTCCGTGCGGCTGTTCCGAAAGGAAAGTCAGAGATGTATTACAGCAGGACCAAAAGAGGTCTCGGATATGCTTCTCCTCCTGTATTATCCCCAGCGGGCTCTGAATCCGATAGTCAGGAGCGTTCTAACTCTTCTGATTCTAGATCATGGGATTCTGACACCAGCATTGGTCAAGTCCATCGGCTGACAGTATCCTCTAACATGGTCTTTGTTGAACTTCCAGAAGGCTATGACGAGAATATTGAAGAAAGTTCTGAAATAGATCCTTGGGCTCAACGAATGGATACCCAATGGAAACTCCGATTCGAACAAAGGAAACCTCCTACCGAAGATCAATTGGTTCAAATTGATGTAGGAAAGAACGGATCACCTCGTCCAATATTCATAAGCAAGAACCTTCCAGAGGCGGACAAGCAAGAATTAATTCTCCTTATTAAAGAATACATTGATGTCTTTGCCTGGAGCTATGAAGACATGCCAGGACTGGATCCTAAAGTAGCTACGCACAAATTGAACATCCTACCGAATACAAAATCGGTCAAACAGCAACAACAGCGTTTCAAGCCAGAAATGATGGACGCAATCGATGATGAAGTCAAGAAGCTCATCGCTTGTGGCTTTATTCGAGAAGAACAGCATCCTGATTGGGTAGCTAATGTTGTCCCAGTTCTAAAGAAAATCGGCAAAGCTCGAGTCTGCATCGACTTTCGGGATCTTAATGAAGCATGTCCAAAAGATGAATTTCTTCTCCCTATCACGGACGTCATGATTGACAACACCTGTGGATTCGAAAGAATATCTTTCATGGACGGATTCTCCGGATACAATCAAATTCGGATGCATCCTGAAGATGAGATGCATACTTCTTTTCGCACTCCTCACGGAGTCTACTGCTATACTGTAATGCCGTTTGGTCTTAAGAACGCTGGTGCAACATACCAACGAGCAATGAGTACCATTTTTCGAGATCATCTACGCAAGACTGTCGAATGCTATGTTGACGATATTGCTGTCAAAAGTCGTCTAAAGGAAGATCACATCCAAGACTTAAGAACTATCTTCAATCTCATGCGCCAACATCAACTCAAAATGAATCCCACCAAGTCATTCTTGGGTGTCCCTAGTGACAAATTTCTCGGCTTCGTTATTATCTCTAAAGGTATACATGTGGATCCCGAGAAGATCAAAGACATTCAAGAGATGCGTCCTCCACGTAACCTAAAGGAGCTACGAGGATTCCAAGGTCGACTTGCGTACATCAGGAGATTTATTTTGAATTTGTCTGGACGCTGCAGACCATTCACTCAACTCATGAAGAAGGGTATATCTTTTATTTGGACCGAAGAATATCAACGAGCATTTGACGATATAAAGAAATATCTCATGAACCCACCAGTCTTGGTGCCACCGATCTCTGGTATACCATTCTTAATGTATGTCCGTACTGTGGATCATTCATTGGGTGCTTTACTTGCCCAAAAGAACAAAAAAGGCCACGAACAAGCTATCTATTATTTCAGTCGTACTATGATTGGTGCTGAACACCGTTATAGTTCGGTCGAAAAAGAATATCTAGCTCTTATGTTTGCTGTTCAGAAGACTCGGCTTTATATCATTGGACAAACTATTCATGTCATATCATGAGTTAATCCTCTTCGGGTACTCATGAAGAAGCCCAGCACACTCAACTCTCGGCTGGCTACATGGGCTATTCTGCTAGCCCAATATGACATGGTATATGTTCCTCAAAAGTCTGTCAAAGGTCAAGCCCTGGCGGATTTCTTAGCAGCCCATCCTGTTCCAGAGACATCCAAACTCTACGATGAAATTCCAGATGAGTCTTTAAAATCTAATGCAGTCTTTGAAGAATTTCCTACCTGGCATCTATTCTTTGACGGAGCCTCCAGAATCGGATCCAATGGTGCCATTGTAGCAGGAGTTGGAGTTGTCCTTGTTTCTCCGGACGGGTCAGCTATCCAAAGAGCCTACTCCTTAGATGAGCCTTGCTCCAACAATGTGGCAGAATACAATGCTCTACTCATTGGCCTCCAGTTAGCCAAACAACTTGACGTCGAGTATCTTGAAGTCTATGGCGATTCCAAGTTGGTTGTTAATCAAGTTAGAGGAATCTATGAAGTTCGCCATCAAGATCTAGTGCCTTACTTTGAAGCGGCAATCAACTTGGCTACATCATTCAAAGCCTTCTTCATTGAATATGTATGCCGAGCTTACAATACTGAGGCAGATGCTTTGGCCAATCTTGCAGCAGTCTTAGCCATTCCTATCAAAAGACAGCAGGTGGTGGTCGTCTCTAATCGGGAATTGTTTTGCATCGAAAACAATCGTAATATTGAGTTCAGTAATCTTACTAAAATCAATGTTATCAGTGAAGATTGGAGAACTCCTTTCATCGACTTCGTAGTCCATGATATACTACCTGAAGATCCCAAGGAGGCTACGAGTATTCGTCAGCGGTTTCTCCGATTCTATTACAATCAGACCACCAAAACTTCTACCGGCAAACTTATGATGGCCTACTCTTGCGTTGTCTTGCTGGTGATGAAGCAAAACAAGTACTGTGTGAAGCTCACGACGGTGTCTGTGGAGCACATCAACCCGGTCCTAAGCTACAGAATCGTATCCGACACATGGGTTACTACTGGCCCTCTATGGTATCTGATGCCATCGATTATGCAAGGAAATATCGAGCTTGTCAAATCCATACAGATTTCATTCATCAACCATCGGAGTTCCTGCATCCCACGGCCGCTTCATGGCCTTTTGAAGCTTGGGGCATGGATATCATCGGTCCTATCAATCCTCCTTCTTCTAGAGGACATCGATTTATCCTGGCAATAACCGACTACTTTTCTAAATAGGCCGAAGCTATACCTTTGGCTGAAGTCAAGACCAGTAGCGTTATCAACTTCGTCAAATACCATATCATCTATCGATTTGGTGTACCTCAAAGAATCATCCATGACAATGGACCACAATTTATCAGCCAGAAGTTCACGAGATTCTGCGATGATCATCGGATTAACAATGTTGCTTCGACAGCCTACAATCCTGCCGCTAATGGCTTAGCTGAAGTTTTCAACAAAACTATCATCAAGCTCCTCAAGAAGTTTGTATCTACTAACAAACGAAATTGGAGTGAAAAGCTTGGTGAATGTCTTTGGGCCTATCGAACTACGGTCCGCAATCCCACAGGCTTTACACCTTTCTCTTTGGTGCATGGTTGTGAAGCAGTTCTTCCTCTGGAACTTCAAATTCCTTCTTTAAGGATTGCCATTGCTAATGAACTCACTACAGAGAATAACGATCTTCTCCGACTTCAAGAATTAGAAGCGCTCGATGAAAAGCGGCTATTAGCTCAACAGCATATTGAGCTATATCAAGCTCGCATCTCGAAGACTTTCAACCGCAAAGTTAAAGTCAGAGCCTTTCAGCAGGGAGAACTCGTTTTAACAGTAAGACGTCCCATGACTATGACTCACTCGAGCAAAGGCAAGTTCGATGCAAAGTGGGAAGGACCTTACGTTGTCAGCAAAGTCTTTTCAAATTGAGCATATCAACTTGCAGAATTAGATGGTCGAGTTGCAATGATGCCTATCAATGGAAAATTCCTCAAGAAATACTATGTATAAATGTAACAGAAATTTATGTAAATATGATCAGACAATTCATAAATAAAGTTTGATTTTTATTTCATCATAAGTGATGTTACATGATATCAAGGAAGATCATTGTCATCCTTCTCAGCATTAGGACGCGGACCACTGCCGTCCTTATCAAAGACATAATCAACAAAAGAACTAAGGACTTCTTTGCTCGAACCGACCAGGAACTTACAAGCAGCCATCCTCATAGCTTTTTCTTCTTCAGTCTTCCCTGGTTCGAGAAGGAAGTCCAAGATGTCCTTTGGCGATTTGGGTACGGACGAACCTTTGCCTACTTCCGTCTGCTTTGGCTGGACTGGTTCGACAGGGCATTCTTCAGTGCCTGTTTCAACTTTTGGGACAATTTCAGCCTTATTGGATGCATCTCCGAACGACATCTTTATGTTGAAAAGTGGAAATGATCATTCCTTCCAGATTTCTGTTCTATTTATAGGCAGAGATTCTCAAAATAATGAAACGTCACATTCATCCGACGGTTCGTCCATTCATTCACATCCATCACCTGACGGTTCATCTGTTCATCATCATCAGACGGTTCATCCGTTCATTCACATCCATCACCTGACGGTTCATCCGTTCATTAATATCAGACGGTTCATCCGTTCATTCACATTCATCAGACGGTTCATCCGTTCATCAGATGGTTCATCCGTTCATTCACATTCATCCGACGGTTCATCCGTTCATTCAATTCATTTGACGGTCCATCCGTTCATCCTGACGATTCATTTTGTTCATTTATTTCATTCACACCTTTTTCATTCATTATCCATATCAGCAACTTGTCGTCTTCGATTAAGTTGTCTATTTTGAAGTAATAATATTCGACAAATTATATTCTGCCACGTCCACATTATCTCTGAGCAGATATAATGAATATAATTATTTTCTACAAAGAAATATATCATGTCCTGCACCTCTGAATATATTTTCTATCGCTATTATTTATATCTGAATAAGATATACAAAAAATAATAGAGCCACAACAAAATGTCTTTTATTGATCAAAAATTTAAGACATTACATACATAGCATAAAGAAAGACAAAAAGATACAAGATGTTCTTTCTACTGAGATGGAGGCATTATCAGATTAGCAATTTGCTGCTTCAGAATCTGCAGTCGTTCTTCGCGAGATGACATTACTTTTCTCCTGGCCTCTTCCATCCTGGATTCTTCATTGAAAGTGGGCATGGTTACCATTCGACGAGTGATTTCCGCATCATGAGCTACTACATACTCGTCCCTTTCCTGAGTTAGAGCACTGAATTGTTGGATTGCAATCTGATGTTCAGTAACTTCATTTTCTAGCTCCTCTTGGAGATGAGCAATCTATGCCCTCAACTCGGCAACTCTTTTCTCTTTTCTCTCAGCAGTCGAGGTCACCGATTCCAGTTTGGACTTATACTCAGCAGATTTTGTAGAATAGGCATCCAAAAGGTTCTGGAGATTCACTCTTTCAATTGCAGCTGCCTGAGCCATTTGTTCAAACTCTGCCTGCACTAAAGGTTCCACTTCCCCTTTGTTGAGATCTTTATAGTTCTTTATGGAGATTTCCAGCTCATTCAATATATGGTCAAGGAAAGTGGCCTGAGCCTCATCACCTTGCTCCCGGATGGCCTTCACCAAGAAAGAGGTCGGACCTCTAACCATGTAAAAATTAGCGTCTTCTTTGTCCATCATTCTATTGATCAGAGGTCCCAAGGACTCGAAGAAGCATTTGGTGAATGATTGGATGACAAGCTGATTAATCGCCAGAGCACCAGGAGTCGCAACTACTCCTGTTGATGACGAAGCAGCAGGACGCTCAATTTTTCGTATCTGAACAGCAGGCTCTTTGAATAAGGGAACCAAAGTGGAGCTGGTTGCTCCTCCTGGTTGTTCCTCTGCAAAATCAAATACTGTCACTTTACCTGTCATTGGCTATTAATAAAGAGAATCAAAAGTGAAAACAATCTTACCATGGGTGGATCCAGCAATAAGCCTATCATCTGCAAGAACAGACTTTAGCTGAGCAGAAGTAGCTTCAGACGCTACTGCCTGGCTACTACCTGCTTCAGAACCACAAGATAGATGACGGCTGCTACCAGCAATCTCCGTCGCAAGAACCATGTCCAGACACACTGGAAGTGCTGGAGAAACTTCGATTTCTGTATGGAGTACAAATAGAAATGTCAGCTATCAATTTATTTAAAAGAAGATTGTTAATTTTATTTTATACCTTGGGGATTAACAGAGGGAGTTTCCTCCGGAGCCGTTTCTTCATTGGCTATCTTTTTCGGAGATGATTGCACTTCATCATCCTTTTCAAGATTCAAAGTGTCGTCAGCACCTTCGGGAGACATCTGCACATCTGAGTGTCATCAATTTTTATTGGAGATACATGTCTTTCCTCATCGCCTTTAGGATTTGGCATATCTTCATCAGTTTCGGACGATGTGCTCTCCTCATATTCTGCTGGTATCTCTCCACTGGCAGTTTCAGTGGCTTGATCAACATAATCCTCCTGTGAGCCGAAGTCACAGTCCTCTAAAGCTTCAATCATCATACGATCCTCCTTTGCGCGGAGGGTCCCAGGTGTAAGAGGAAGTTGAGTAGTTTCTGCAGCAGGTGAAGGAGATCGTACGGCGTTATGCTCTTCCTCTACAATGTTATCTCTGGGTTCTTCAGCCACATTTCTTTGGTCCAGCTCTTCCCTCTGCTTAATCTCCTCTCTCTGCTCTGGACTGGGAGTTTTATTCCCAGACTCAGAAACAGGAGTGGGAGAGGGCATGGTAAGTCCCGCTGCCGCGTTTACCACGATCGAAGACAAAACTTGTCTGGGAGGAGAGACTGTTAAATTTCTTCTGCTATAACACCCAGTTTTCCAGATGAGGGTAATTTTGAAATTTTATAATTATAATTATTATTTATTGATAATTATTTTATATTATGATTTTTGGTGATTTTTAATCATTTTTAAACTATTTAAAATTATGACTTGTGATTTTGACATTTTACTATTGTTTGGTTTTAATTTTGAGGAATTTGTCACCCCCAGTTTTCAGTAACAGGGGTATTTTTGTCATTTTGTATTTTTGAAATATTTTTTAAATTTATTTTATTATTTATGATATTGTTTTGGGGTTATTTGAGTCGGGTTCGAATTTCAGCTCAATCCGACTTGAAACGGGGACCCGGGGGTAGTGTTGACTTTAGTGGACCCACACATTAGTTAGCCATGGCCCACATGATAGAAATATTTTAGTTAGAGGTTAGACTAATTATTATGGATAAGGTTAGTGTGATTAGAGACTTTAGAACGACTAATTTAGCCCTAACCAATTAGCCCTTTCCTAATACTAATAGAATAGGTTAGTGGGGGCATTTTGGACCTTACCATAATAGGACAAATAGCCCCATATGGCCAGCCACTTTGGGAGAGGATAGGCTCAAGTTCATTTCATTATTCTCATCCACACTCTCTCTCTTGTTCTTCCCCAAATTTCTAGAGAGCAATCCCTAGCAATTTCTCCACCAAATCCTTCCATTTCGCCACCAAATCTTCTTCTTTTCTTTTCCATTCTAGCCAAGGAGGAAGCTACCCAAGTTTGGGAGGATTCGGAGCTCGTTCGTGTCCTTTTGGAATCTCTACGTGTCGGTGTCGCTCCGGGAAGGCTTTTCTTCGATTCGATCTACCGGGAGGTATAAATCTCTTCTCTTTTTCATTTTCTCATGCATATAGGTCTATTTTGAACCCATAGGAATGACCTCCATGGTTGTATCTCCATTTGTGTCCATTTCGTATCCATTTGGAGGTCATAGGAGTGTCCTTTGTGTTGTGGTTGTGTCCATGTGGGAAAACCCCAAATTTGGATATACTATGTGTTGTTGTTATGTATGAATGAATTATTACATGTTTAATCTCATATTTTTGTATTGGAGATGTGTTCTATAGTGTCTCATATATATATATTAGTGTAGAGAGTGAGTTCTTGATATATTATGTTATATACTTGTGTTCTTTTGTCTCAAACTACCCAAATTCGTCATAATTTTTATCCACATTTTTAGTAGCAATAGCAACTTAGAAATGTCATAACTTTTAGCTTAAAACTCTGATTTATCTCCCGTTTTCTTTAAAAGAACCGTATCGAAGTTAGATTTCCAAATATATATTTTAATAAGCCAAATTCTTTCTGCAACTTTCTGTAGAATTATTTTAGTGTCAGCTGTACGAAAGACGAACGCGTTTCGGTATTTTCGCGATTCCGGGAGCTTCCGGACACGAAAATGTGATCCGTTTGAAGATTCGGAAAGCTAACATGAAGTACTACAACATACTTTAATCCTAGAATTTAGTGAATGACCAATTGGTACAGTATTGGTTTTAAGTAAAAGAGTGACTATACGATATATGCATTTTGTGTAACCTATAAGCCCATGTAGTATGGATATTAAATGAATATAGAGTATGTAATGCATGATATGTTAGATGAATAAAATATAGATATATATGATATATATTCTTTTTACATTAATGTATATATATGGTTGAATGCAAGCATGTAGGAATGCAATTAATATAATGTATATAAGAAATGCATGAATGAAAGAATGATATACAATGTATTCATATGTATAAAACATGTAGGTAATGCATAGATGCATGAATGAAATGAATGTTTGCAATATGTTAATATAAATACAAGTATCTAATATGCATAAATATATGTATAATATAATACAAGTATACATGTATGTATCATGTAATCTAATATACATGATATGTATGTATGCATGTATACAATATAAGTATGTATGTATGTATACATTTCTATAAACTGAGTTAACCTATAACCTTTTACACATATTCATTCATACACCCTTTGACATCATGTATCCCATGTCACATACACCTACCTATCACTAAATTTTAGAACATTAACACATCCTTTCACACATGCCAAACACACACATACTCACTTACTCTTTTACCTCTCCTTCTCTCTCTCTCTCTCTCTCTATATATATATATATATATATATATGTATGTGCCTATATATATAGCTTTCCTATATATATATATCTATGTATATGAATATGTGAATGTGAATAATATATATACATTATATGACTAAGTTTGTGTGCCTTGTTAGCTTATGGTTTAGTCTTGTGCTTGGTTTAGTAAGTGACTTAGGCTATGAGTTAGTAGCTATCTTGGATACTTGATTTGTATATACTTAGTTTGTTTAGACCTAGAATTGACTAACTAGACTAGTTGACCATTGTTGACCCAACCCTAGCTAGGTTGACCACAGTTGACTAGAGTTGACCTAGTTTAACTTTAGAGTTGACCAAAGTTGACTTTGATCTAGATTGACTTAGAATCATGTAGATTGTATTATAATTTCAATTACCATATAAATTGAACTCTTCATAACCTATGTTGCTATAACTAGGACTCTGTGACTCCAGTTGGCCATCTTTTCATATCAGCTGTTCAGGGTATCAGGCGAGTACATTCTCTGATCATTTCATATCATGTTTAGAATTATTTTCTTGCTTTAAATTACTTTACTTGATACTGTCACGTCGGTCACACGGATTGGTACTATATGGATCTTTTCATGAGATGTTATCCCCCTCGGGAGCATCGGATACTGCATATTTTGTACGTTTTACGAATCATCACGTATCTCTATGCTTCCTCTGATTCACGAATCGCTTGTGACACATGTACTCTCATGTTCACAGAGCCATCATGAATCACCTTCATGTATCACTCATTTTATGAGCCATGTGAAGTTTCACGAATTTTAACATAACTTGAACAGATCTTTGTGTATTGATTGGGGATGGGGGAGTAGAAATAGACATGTGAATATTATCCAAGTAGCTGTAGTCATGAATCACTCTCTTAGTTGTAGTCATGAATCTCCTATGCCATTCATATGTTTATATTTTACTCTGACTCACTAGTCACTATTAGTTCTCTATGTATAGTAGATATTTCTATTACAGTTCTCTCTCTGTTTACATACTGCATTTCCTTCAGTATCTATATCTTACTTTACTGTATGATTATATTTTCTAACCTGCTATGAACTGTTGAGATGTACTGTGCTCACTTCCGTCCTGACTGGACCTGTTGATAAATTTTATAGATAGCTTGGAGATTGCCTGCTAGCCTAGAGGAGACAGTAGAGGTTGCATAGATAGCTAGGATTTTCTTATAGTTTATTTTCTGTCGTCTTGAGTTGTATTTATGGATTATTGTAGTTGAGTTTTGAGATGTATTCTGAGTTTGTATCTTAGACACTTAGACTTCTATCTGCTGTATCTCTTTGGATTTCATGTTTTATCTATCTACCATTATGCTCTACCTTAGATGTGATTGAGTTTACATTCTGCCATATCACCCCCATTCGGGGAGTATAAACTGCTTAGCCTTATACTGTTAGATGCATGAGACCTAGGACAGCGTTCTACCGTCGATACTGTGGCGTAGGCTGGGCGTTGTTACGTTTTCGTGCCCTTACTCTAGGGTGCGGGTCGTGACACGTTTTTAGTGGTGGCCCATGCAGGTCGAGTTTATGTAGTGGTATTCGAACTAGAGTATCACTACAGCCTGCAGTAGGATTAGAATATTTTTGGAGGTACTCAATCACATTAGGAAAAACTCTTAATCCGATTCCTTTTGTCTAAAATTGTTGCTTATTGACTTCCCTTGAATATAAACTGTTCTCCTTTGAATTTTTGCTTCATTCTCAGAAATTGCTTCTTGTTTTGATCTGTCTTCATGATGGTTATGAAGACACGATCTCATCGCTTCGGTTCGGGGGATACTATCGAGAGGCTGGCCACCTCTCGTCCTGTTCATCAGGGCCTCGAGACCGCAGCTTCTGTTGTGCCGACTCAGGTTAGCATTTCTGCTACATTGGAGGTGCACCTCCGTCTGTACAGAGACTTTTTCCTTTATTTTCGGTTTCTTTCAGCAGCAGCGATTCATGCAGCATCAGCAGCAGAGATTTGTGCAGTATCAGCATCAGGCTGGAGGAAACCCGCAGGGCGAGCTATCGTCAGGACAGTCGAGGATGCACAGACCGTTGGAGATCTTGCTGCAAGTTCCGTTCTTCTTAATTCCATTCTCGCAATTGTCTTTTATAATTACCTTGAAATCTGATTCCATCTGTTCCTTGTTGATTGATTAATTTTGTCATGTTACTCTTTTGTTGTATTTGTTTTTCTTCTGAAAAAATCATATGGGCTAGGTCGTCTAAATCATGGGATCTAGAATCCTCGATAGTCATGTTAGTTGGCATAGTGAGGACATGTAGTCAGATTTTGGATGTATTCTCGGGTATGGGAATTTAAGGTTTTTGCCGTCGCATGCGGCAGTTCGAAAATTTTAAATACCATGAACCTAGAGGTACATACCTTAGTCAAGGACTCTGTGATTATCGTAGCCTTGCTCACTAGCATGATGAAGACTCTGGACAACATAATTTTGGACAGACGCATATGATTAACAGATTGTATCTTGAGAAGGTTTAAACATCATACCCTTTTGATTGTTATAAATGACTTAGGAGTAGGAATATTTAGTTTTGTAGAGCTTATTCATAGGTAGTTCTTTCATAGTATAATGGTATGATGACTTGTAGAGTGTCTGTACCCTAGAGGTGATAGTTAGCATTGATGTTAGAATAGTAACCCATTACAGATAATTCTCCTGTTATCTATAATACCAACCAGTTACACATAGGATGTTAGTATGCCTTACAGCCTTGATGATTATTACTACTTTCCCTTACCTTTTCCAGTGAGGCACCCATGACCAGAGCCTGCCTTTGAGTATAGTTGTAGTTTCACCTAAGACCGAGAGGTCTATTTGCATAGATAGATTGCAGATGATATTGGCATATGGGATATAGGTTAGTTGGTATCTATAGGCCATTGTTGTATAGGGTTATAAACATGTTGTTTAGCCTATACTTGGTTCAGTTTTCTATTTTAGTTAAGTTCCCTTCGTGTTGAGTTCCTTTGTGTTGATCACCTTTATAGGCAGTGTGCAGACCCTTCACTAGATACCATGTCCCCTTGATTCAGACCATTCATCCTTAGCCTAGTTCTAAGCATTGTTTCAGACCCTTATAAGTTTAGTCTGCCTTAACCCTTGGTTGATCAGTCATGTATATATATATATATATAGATGATATACTTAGGATATATGTGATGGGTTGTTGTTCTTGAGCATATATATATGTGGTATTTGGTATTCATGTGCTTAGCTTGTAGGTATTTAGTTATAGGTGACTTGATAGGATTGGAAAGTTAAGAGCTAATCTATTATAGAGTTTCTCTTTTGCTAAATTTTAGTTGCCAACACCTAGATAGCTAGCATAGGTAAAACCCTAAGAAGTTGACCAGTTGATGACCAAGTACTTGGATGTTGAGAAATTGACTAGTGATTGACCCTTGACTATGTTTGACCTAGAAGGGGGTGCGATCATCTTAATTTCGATGACGAAATTTTTATAAGGTGGGTAGGATTGTAACACCCAGTTTTTCAGATGAGGGTAATTTTGAAATTTTGTAATTATAATTATTATTTATTGATAATTATTTTATATTATGATTTTTGGTGATTTTTAATCATTTTTAAACTATTTAAAATTATGACTTGTGATTTTGACATTTTACTATTGTTTGGTTTTAATTTCGAGGAATTTGTCACCCCCAGTTTTCAGAAACAGGGGTATTTTTTTCATTTTGTATTTTTGAAATATTTTTTAAATTTATTTTATTATTTATGATATTGTTTTGGGGTTATTTGAGTCGGGTTCGAATTTCAGCTCAATCCGACTTAAAACGGGGACCCAGGGGTAGTGTTGACTTTAGTGGACCCACATATTAGTTAGCCATGGCCCACATGATAGAAATATTTTAGTTAGAGGTTAGACTAATTATTATGGATAAGGTTAGTGTGATTAGAGACTTTAGAACGACTAATTTAGCCCCAACCAATTAGCCCTTTCCTAATACTAATAGAATAGGTTAGTGGGGGCATTTTGGACCTTACCATAATAGGACAAATAGCCCCATATGGCCAGCCACTTTGGGAGAGGATAGGCTCAAGTTCATTTCATTATTCTCATCCACACTCTCTCTCTTGTTCTTCCCCAAATTTCTAGAGAGCAATCCCTAGCAATTTCTCCACCAAATCCTTTTATTTTGCCACCAAATCTTCTTCTTTCCTTTTCCATTCTAGCCAAGGAGGAAGCAACCCAAGTTTGGGAGGATTCGGAGCTCGTTCGTGTCCTTTTGGAATCTCTACGTGTCGGTGTCGCTCTGGGAAGGCTTTTCTTCGATTCGATCTACCGGGAGGTATAAATCTCTTCTCCTTTTCATTTTCCCATGCATATAGATCTATTTTGAACCCATAGGAATGACCCCATGGTTGTATCTCCATTTGTGTCCATTTCGTGTCCATTTGGAGGTCATAGGAGTGTCCTTTGTGTTGTGGTTGTGTCCATGTGGGAAAATCCCAAATTTGGACACACTATGTGTTGTTGTTATGTATGAATGAATTATTACATGTTTAATCTCATATTTTTGTATTGGAGATGTGTTCTATAGTGTCTCATATATATATATATATATATATATATATATATATATATATATATATATATATATATATATATATATATATTAGTGTAGAGAGTGAGTTCTTGATATATTATGTTATATACTTGTGTTCTTTTGTCTCAAACTACCCAAATTCGTCATAATTTTTATCCACATTTTTAGTAGCAATAGCAACTTAAAAATGTCATAACTTTTAGCTTAAAACTCCGATTTATCTCCCGTTTTTTTTTAAAAGAACCGTATCGAAGTTAGCTTTCCAAATATATATTTTAATAAGCCAAATTCTTTCTGTAACTTTTTGTAGAATTATTTTAGTATCAGCTGTACGAAAGACGAATGCGTTTCGGTATTTTTGCGATTCCGGGAGCTTCCGGACACGAAAATGTGATCCGTTTGAAGATTCGGAAAGCTAACATGAATTAATACAACATACTTTAATCCTAGAATTTAGTGAATGCCCAATTGGTACAGTATTGGTTTTAAGTAAAAGAGTGACTATACGATATATGCATTTTGTGTAACCTATGAGCCCATGTAGTATGGATATTAAATGAATATAGAGTATGTAATGCATGATATGTTAGATGAATGAAATATATATATATGATATATATTCTTTTTACATTAATGTATATATATGGTTGAATGCAAGCATGTAGGAATGCAATTAATATAATGTATATAAGAAATGCATAAATGTATGAATGAAAGAATGATATACAATGTATTCATATGTATAAAACATGTAGGTAATGCATAGATGCATGAATGAAATGAATGTTTGCAATATGTTAATATAAATACAAGTATCTAATATGCATGAATGTATGTATAATATAATACAAGTATACATGTATGTATCATGTAATGTAATATACATGATATGTATGTATGCATGTATACAATGTAAGTATGTATGTATGCAATGTAAGTATGTATGTATGTATGTATGCATTTCTATAAACTGAGTTAACCTATAACCTTTTACACACATTCATTCATACACCCTTTGACATCATGTATCCCATGTCACATACACCTACATATCACTAAATTTTAGAACATTAACACATCCTTTCACACATGCCAAACACACACATACTCACTTACTCTTTTACCTCTCTTTCTCTCTCTCTCTCTCTCTCTCTCTCTCTCTCTCTCTATATATATATATATATATATATATATATATATATATATATATATATATATGTATGTGCCTATATATATAGCTTTCCTATATATATCTATGTATATGAATATGTGAATGTGAATAATATATATACATTATATGACTAAGTTTGTGTGCCTTGTTAGCTTATGGTTTAGTCTTGTGCTTGGTTTAGTAAGTGACTTAGGCTATGAGTTAGTAGCTATCTTGGATACTTGATTTGTATATACTTAGTTTGTTTAGACCTAGAATTGACTAACTAGACTAGTTGACCATTGTTGACCCAACCCTAGCTAGGTTGACCACAGTTGACTAGAGTTGACCTAGTTTGACTTTAGAGTTGACCAAAGTTGACTTTGACCTAGATTGACTTAGAATCATGTAGATTGTATTATAATTTTAATTACCATATAAATTGAACTCTTTATAACCTATGTTGCTATAACTAGGACTCTGTGACTCCAGTTGGCCATCTTTTCATATCAGTTGTTCAGGGTATCAGGCGAGTACATTCTCTGATCATTTCATATCATGTTTAGAATTATTTTCCTGCTTTAAATTACTTTACTTGATACTGTCACGTCGGTCACATGAATTGGTACTATATGGATCTTTTCATGAGATGTTATCTCCCTCGGGAGCATCGGATACTGCATGTTTTGTGCGTTTCACGAATTATCACGTATCTCTATGCTTCCTCTGATTCACGAATCGCTTGTGACACATGTACTCTCATGTTCACAGAGCCATCATGAATCACCTTCACGTATCACTCATTTTATGAGCCATGTGAAGTTTTACGAATCTTAACATAACTTGAACAGATCTTTGTATATTGATTGGGGATGGGGGAGTAGAAATAGACATGTGAATATTATCCAAGTAGCTGTAGTCATGAATCACTCTCTTAGATGTAGTCATGAATCTCCTATGCCATTCATATGTTTATATTTTACTCTGACTCACTAGTCACTATTAGTTCTCTATGTATAGTAGATATTTCTATTACAGTTCTCTCTCTGTTTACATACTGCATTTCCTTCAGTATCTATATCTTACTTTACTGCATGATTATATTTTCTAACCTGCTATAAACTGTTGAGATGTACTGTACTCGCTCCCGTCCTGACTGGACCTGTTGATAAATTTTATAGATAGCTTGGAGGTTGCCTGCTAGCCTAGAGGAGACAGTAGAGGTTGCATAGATAGCTAGGATTTTCTTATGGTTTATTTTCTGTCGTCTTGAGTTGTATTTATGGATTATTGTAGTTGAGTTTTGAGATGTATTCTGAGTTTGTATCTTAGACACTTAGACTTCTATCTGCTGTATCTCTTTGGATTTCATGTTTTATCTATCTACCATTATGCTCTACCTTAGATGTGATTGAGTTTATATTCTGCCATGTCACCCCCATTCGGGGAGTATAAACTGCTTAGCCTTATACTGTTAGATGCATGAGACCTAGGACAGCGTTCTACCGCCGACACTGCGACGTAGGCTGGGCGTTGTTACGTTCTCGTGCCCTTACTCTAGGGTGCGGGTCGTGACATCTGCGGACCAACCTTTTCTTTCTATGCAGAGTTCTCTCAGGACTCTCTACGTTTATTGCCTCGACTTATTTTTGAACAGAGGTCGGTGTGGCAGCTTCTTCCTGCTGAATTGTCTCTGCCAGCTGCCGAGATTGAGATCTGGTAGTAATCTTTTCTGAAGAATGATCCAAGATCAGTTTCTTCTTCGCAGCTGGGATGGAAGGCTCCTCTCTCCTTCTCTTCTTGGCCGGAGATTTAGCAACCTTCAAAGAAACACGCAGTTGCGCGTTAATCTCTTCAGGGAACATAACGTCCCTCGAAACTTCTAAGGGTGCATCCACTAGCTCGTGCACCTCATCATTACCTGGAAGTGACATGATAACTCCTCCCTTCTTCAATCTCGTTGCAGACGCGAAGCTATCCGCAAGATTGAAGTTCTCGGCAAAAGTGTTCGATGATGTATAAAACACCGAATATGTGAACAGCTTACGAGGGCCATGATTACTATTCACAGGCATCGAGAACGTTGCTTTCGTATCTCGAGCGTTGTAATAACCCCAAGCTCGAGCTCCATCTATCAAGAAACCTTTTCCTGGTAGGCATGAGATAGCATTACCTACGTGGAATTGGTCATATCCAAACTGCCGAGCAAACTGGCTGGGAAGATATGGCTCCAAGTAACATTCTTCTTCAAACCGATATACCAAGTGGGATGGTCGAATTGTCTTCAACCAATCAAAAGTTGTACGGCTCAAAGGTTGCATCTTTGAGTCAATCATGTTGGTCGACATCTGTTCATATCCGGCAGGAGGAGGAGTGCAATAGAAGTTCCATCCTTTGCCAAGGTTCAAAGCATATCTGCAATCTCTCAAAGAAGTGTATTTCTACTTACCGTGGGAGAATCTCCACAAAATGCTGCCACTGACTGGTCCCATGTCGGGGTCCATCAAAGTAGGATGGTGTAGAAGCAACCACCCGAACAGATAAGTATACGGCAATTCTAGCCGAGGAAACTCTTTCTCGCCCTTAGCTTTCAACATCAATTCGACGTACAGGCGGAGACTGGCGTTCATTCTACAAGTCATCACCGATAAGAGATCCATCTTGTAGCCGAAGACTAATCGAACGGCGGCAAAAAGAATACCGCGATGGAAGCGGTCTACGGCACTTGCTCCGGGAACGACGAATCGACGGAGCTAGTATGTCAAAAAACCTGCCAGTTGGGCTTCTTTTGACATAAATCGATATCCCACTCTCATATAACTCTCGAGAATGTCTCATTTCTTTAGAGGAGGACATTGATGATCGTCTTTGATCTTGACATCCAAGTCCCCACTTTCCTCCATTAACTTCACCACCTCAGTGCTGCTCAGTGGTTTAAAAAAGTCGGGATAGCAGTTGTCATATTCCTTGGTCTTTTTTTCTTTAATATGGTTGAGGAACAGATAAGACAACCATTTGGATGAATAGCAGGTACCAGATGTACCACTTTGGTAAAACAAAGAGCAGATTTTATAATGACACAGCAGTTCCTCGAAAACTTCTACCATGGCTGCGTTCTATTTTCGAAGTTTGTCCAACTCATCATTAGTTGGACAAATTCCTCATACGGGGCATCCCCCATCGGCAGGTAAGAGATGTACTGCATCTCGTGAAGGGCAAACCCGATCTCTCCGCAGGGAGTCATAAAAGTCCCTGTCCTGTAGTTGTATCTTTCTGCTAGAGCCAGAAATAGATACAGATTGGGGGAGAAACCGTAAACAGTGGCGTGCACTGCTTGATACAAGTTAATCTGCTAAAGTTTGTCTTCAAACTTAGTCAAAATCCAGTTTGCTATACAAATCCATCTCTTATAGTCTGGGTTCACCAGTCCAATTAATCTGAGGTCTTGATCTGGATACCTCCCTTCGACCTTCGTGAACTCATTCGCGAATATTGGAATTCTCACGGGCAATAACAAAGAAGAATTTTCCGGCGGAATACAACCGGGCTTTAAACCTCTGAGCAAGACACTATATCGTTCCGAAGAACTGTAGAACATGTCTTTCTTGTTAGGCCCCTTCTTCACATAAATCTTTCCTGGACGGGCATCCTGAAAAGGTGTGAGATTCTATTCCATTTTCCTCGGATAGCTTGCATGAGCATATCGAGATAAGGGGAGACAGTGGGAGACATCTGGTATCGAGATTGTCTTGTCTTTCTGTTGGATAATCCGTTCTTCCATCCGTGGCCTCGGCTGAGAGCTCTTCTCAAAAGCTTTGCCAAACAGAAATAGGGGTTTTTTGTGAATGATGGCATCTGCCGACTCCAAAGGTTGCCCATTCATCAGACATAACAGGGTTTCATTATCTTGGGTTACCAAGATAGCTTGGCGGGAAGCTGGCAGATCATACTGTGGAAAGTGCACATGGGACAGGTCCTCTTTGAATTTCGATTCTGAAAGAGTTCCTACAAAGTTTTCATACTCCGGATCTTCTCTGATATTAACTGCATCAAACAGAGAAAACAAAAATTCAGCACAAGAAAAAATCAAGGATGCTACCATCAGACTGCACAACCATCAGATTGCGCAACCATCAGATTGCACAGCCATCAGATTACGCAACCATTAGATTGCACAACAAACAGTCTGTGCCAGCATCAGATTGCGCTGGTAGTCTCGCGCAAATTAGCAAATTGCGCTGACTTTTGCCAGCGCAGTTCAACCGATTGCACAAGAAGTTATTCTTCATAAAAATAAAGAATAAACTATTTCGTGCAAACCAAAACCCTAAAAAGGGTGGCGCAGTATGATCACATCTCTAAAAAGAGATGGATTCTGAAAATCAGTGAAGTCGAAAAAACCTAAAAAGGGTTTTTCGATTGGGTCATCTACCTTGCAAAGCAGGATACGCAATCTCATGTCGAGAAGGACGTCGTGCAACCCTAGCCGAAGGCTCGGCGGGGGCCTTGCCCTTGGCAGCGGTGGAAGAACGCTTGGGAGCCATGGAGATTCGATGGAGAAGAAAGGAGGAATAGGCTCGAGACTTCTCTCTTAAATCACAAAAGCAAAGTAAAGAATGAAATGAATATTGAAGAGAACTATTTATAGTTTTTCAAAGAGTAACGGCTGCCTCAGACTGAGCCAAAAAAGTCGGACTGATCCATTCGATTGTGCAAACAGCTAAGTACATGCGCAACTTGATTGAAATTCAAAATTCAAAGTATTTCGAAATTTTGAATAAGTTCAACTTTCGAAAACTTTGAAGGGGGTCTTGTAGGTCCTAAAAAATCAAGTTGCACACATCAACAAAGTCATGAAGATCGAGAAATAAATCTTTCAAATGAACTGTGCTGACATCAGATTGCGCATCATACAGATTGCGCACACTAGACTGCGCACACTCTCAAGCGCGCAGACTGACGTGGCAAATAATCATCATTACCTGACACAATTAAATCTTCTGACAGCTGACAGCGCGGAGAACGAGGCGACTGTTTGTTTAATCTTACAGCACGGCGCTCGAGGACAGCTGGCAGCGCAATCGGCCAGCCTGTCTGATACGCAATCCATACTGGCGCAATCCATACTGGCGCAATCCATTCTGCGCAAGTCAGCCTAGCGTAACCCGATGCCAGCACAATTCAGGTTGTGCAGTCTATCATGTCAACTGACAAAAGTACACGTGGCATTTATGCCATCAATTGCTCGTTACGTGGCAACCGTCTTCATACGATCATGCGTATTTCAATCAAATAATGCCATGTGTCCCAGACAGTTGGCCCACGACCAGACGACTGCCTGCATAATCTGATGTTGCGCAATCCAGTTCCTGCGCAATCCAACTTGCGCCATTCAGAATAACTAAAAATTAGTTATTTTCAGAACTCTATAAATAGAGTTTCAAGTCTTCATTCAAGGGGGATCAGATAGAGGGATCAGACATAAAGTTCAGAAATACCAGAGAGTTCAGGAGTTCTTGCCCAAGTGCTGCTGCATTCTTCCGAGGCTTTTGCCTTCAACTTTCGAGGCTTTTGCCTTCAACTTCAGAGGCTACCGTCTTCAAAGTTCACATCGTCCAAGGGCTAAAGCAATCGTTTTCTAGATTGGATTCCTACAGTTGTACTTTCCCAGAATTCTTGTAATCTTTACAAAGTTTGTATCAATAAAGTTTCATACTTTTGTTTTTGCAAACAGGCATTTCGACCTAATTTCAGGATTGTGTTTGAATAGAAAAATAGATCTTGACCTCGCTTATGCATTTCTTGTGTTCTGAACACGTTTTCGTGTTGTGTCATGTCGGATTTTGGAAACGCACACGCTGTGCCCACGCGCGCGTGCGCCCAGGTTTCCTTGCCCTGCTACTCGGGCGGAACTGCTCCGTGCACACGACGTTTGGGCCCACGAGATTCGACACACGCGTTGTGTCCATGACTGACACGAGGTTCCTCGAGTTGTACGAGTCCTCGTGTCGTGTCGGACACGTATTTGCGTGTGCACGTGTTGTAACTGTGCGGTTCTGTGCACAGTATTTTGTGTTCTCTATTAATTCATTTAAATAGTTTTAAATTGTATTTTAATTGATTAATTAGATCCTATATGTGTTGTATAATCTATGTTAGCTTAGGTTTTCACAATAGAATAAGTTTTGATGGAATAATTGGTTCAAATTGGGGTTGTTTTATATTTTCTGAAACCTGTCCTGATACATGTACTTCCAGCTTTTCCCTAACCATTTTATTCATTGTTATTCATGTTTTTCACTGTTATATATCCCCACATAGTTGTTGAATTATGTTAATGCAATATTGCATTCGAATTGGACTTTTATGGTATGATATTGGAATTTGGCATGTGTGGTAGTTGATTTGAATTTTAACTGACACTGAGAGGGGTTTCAGTCCTTCATGGACTAATTCCCCTTCATTTTCGAATACCATAAACCTGAGATTTCCAGATTTTCCCATTGGTTAACTTAGCATTATTAACTGTTTTGAATATAGGGTTGGACATTGTGATTAATTTCCAGTTTTTCCTATTTATGAACTGTTAACTGAATGTGATTCATGTTAATGCAAAAACCTAAGTTTTTCTCATTCAAATAAACTGAGAATGGAGGGGGGTTTGAATGTATTGAATTGTTAAGTTATTACTCTAGAACTGAATCTCTAAATGCCTGAACTGTATGGCCTATTTTCCTGAGATTATGAACTGATTGTTCATTGGGTAGCTGAGATTAAATCTCTGAATGCTACTCACTGATTTCACATAGATACTTCCCTGTTCCTGTCAGATTTTTCTAAAACCTGAGAATCAATACACTGATTCTTCATTTTCTTAACTGAACTGTTTCCTATGTTTGATTACAAATTTTTCTATTGTATTCACACACTCTTGTGACACTGAACACAGGTTTAAATACTGTAAACTGTTTTCCTATTTTTCCTCCTCATTTACCACACTTTTTCCCTCATGCCACTCACTAAAATTTTATATATTACCACACTGTTCTCTTCACTGTCTTTTAGTTATAGCTGATTTCAGGATTTGTATCACACAGGGTTTTATCATTACAGTTCCAGGTTATTATCCCCACCACATTACATTTCCTACACACCAATGTTGCATTGTCACACACCATCTAATGTTGATTCACACACACACACACATGTCTAGCCTAAACACACAGTCCTGTCTTCCCACACACCCTTGCACACAGCTCCATGTTGATTCACACACACACAAGTACACCACACATTTCCTTTTTCCCTTCTCTACATGTATATATACATGTATAGGTATTGAGATGAATAGATATATATATATACCCTATATATATTATATAATGTGTTGTACTTTATAATATTATATATATATATATATATATATATATATATATATATATATATATATATGTGTGTGTGTGTGTGTGTGTGTGTGTGTGACATGTATATAGGTAGCCTATATGCTAGTGTGTTCTATGTTGTATTATACAACATATCAAATTGTGTATTATTTTAGTTATAGTTAATGTCATGTGGTTATGTGATTTATGGTATGATTTAGGCATGGTATTGCCTAATAGCTAGCCTAGGCTCTTAGCCTATGGCCTAAGTGTATGTCTGTTTGCCTAGTAAGTCTAGATTGGTCTTGTATAGTCTTGATAGGATCTAGAATGGCTTGTTTGACCTAGTGAGACTTGGTTAGACCTAGTTGACCATGGTTTGACTTAGGTTTGACTTGGTTGACCTAGTTTGACTTTCTAGGATTGACCAGAGTTGACCAAGAGTTGACTTTGGTCTAGATTGACCTAGATTCATGTAGAATGCATTGATTTGCATCTTATTATCATTGTAGACTCATAGTGACTTGTACTGTTCTATAGGAGACAGACACCACTCCTCGGACAGTATATATTCTCCAGATTCACCGGATACAGGCGAGTACATTCTCTGATCATTTTATATCCTGCATTAGGAGTATTTTCCTGCTTTAGATTACTTTACATGATGCTGACCGTTGGAAACACGGATTAGTACTATATGGATCTTGTTGTGCGATGTTATCCCCTTAGCGGATACATCGGATATTCGTGTTCGTGTACTTTATCGTGAACATCGTGTACTCCTTGTATTTGTGACATTCGTGTACGAAACGTGTGAAATCGTGTATAATCATGTATTCACATGACCTTCGTGTACAATAACATAACTTAACTAGATCCTTGTGTATTGATTGGGGCGGGGGAGTAGAAGTGGTTATGTATTCAATCCAGTAGATTACTCGTGTACAACCTCTGTAGATTACTCGTGTACAACATCGTGCCGTATACATAACCATCTTGTGCTCTGAATCACTAGCACTGTTAGTTCTCTATATATTGTAGCTATTTACTTACAGTCTCTCTCTTTTTATCATATTATTTCTTCAGATCCTGTATCTTACTCTCTAGCATGTTTATATTTCCTAACCAGTTATAATTTTGTTGAAATATACTGTACTCGCTCCCGTCCTGACTGGACCTGTTGAAAATTTTATAGAGGACGAGGCTGAGGCATTCTGCCCTACCTACTACGGTGCTACACTAGATGAGTGCCTGGACTTGGACCAGCAGCAGGATCCACTAGCAGTAGATGACACCCCCTTAGATTAGGATTGTCTTTACTTTACTTGGATTACTGTATTTAGATTCTGGGATATTTCTGAGATATGTGTTTATTCTAGACACTTAGAATTCTGGATTTATATCTTTGTGATGTTTCTCTCCTGGATATTATCTATCTTTTATATCATTCTATCTTATCATGTTCTACCTTAGTTGTGATTGAGATATATTCTGTTATGTCACCCCCATTCGGGGAGTATAACTGTTATTACCTTCTACTGTTAGATGTTGTGACCTAGGACAGCGTTCTACCGCCGACACTGCGGCGTAGGCTGGACGTACCCACGTCTCGTGCCCTTACTCTAGGGTGAGGGTCGTGACACGTATAGCCAATAAAGTAGTTGCTTACAGTTTTGGGGTCCAATTTTTTTTATATGGCCTATAAGGCCTTGCCTCAGCTGGACAACCCTAAATATGTAAATGCTTCAAACTAGGTTTTCTGCCTGTCCAAAGCTCATAAGGTGTTTTTACAGCCGCTTTAGTTGGCACTCTATTCAGAATGTAAGCTGCTGTTTTAAGTGCTTCACCCCAGAGTGACTCTGGTAAGGTAGAATGACTAATCATACTCCTCACCATATCCTTAAGAGTCCTATTTCGTCTTTCAGCTACACCATTCATGCTAGGTGGTCCTGGCATGGTATAATGTGGGACGATTTTACATTCCTCTAGGAATTTAGCAAACGGTCCTGGACGTTGTTCACCTGATCCATCAGATCAACCGTAGTATTCTCCACCACAGTCAAACCTGACGACTTTTATTCTCCTGTTGAGTTGGTTCTCAACTTCAGTTTTAAATGATTTGAATACGTCCAAAGACTGTGATTTCTCATGAATGAGATATAGGTAGCCATATCTAGAATAGTCGTCTATGAATGATATAAAATATTCTTGACCATTCCAAGAAACCGAAGGGAATGGTCCATAGATATCAGTATGAATCAATTCTATGACTTTTATAGACCTATTGGCACCTAATCTCTTTGTTTTGGTCTGTTTTCCCTTTACACATTCAATACAGACATTAAAGTCTGTGAAATCAAGGGAATCCAAAATTCTATCAGACACAAGTCGTTCAACTCTATTTCTAGATATGTGACCTAATCGCTTGTGCCATAATGAGGCTGAATTTTCATTATTAATTTTGTGTTTAGTACCACGTTAATCCATATGCAAGGTTTCATTATAAGATGTAATAGTTTTAAGTGAATATAGGTTATCATAAACATTAAGGGAACCACTACCAACAATATTTGAATTTAAAGATAGACTAAACTTATTGTTTCCAAATGAACAATGATAACCAGATTTGTCCAGTAAGGAAACTGAAACTAAATTTTGTCTAAAAGACGGTACAATAAAAGTGTCTATCAAATCCAAATAATAACCGGTTCCCAATAATAACCTAAAATGTCCTATTGCTTCCACTTCTACCGACTTGCCGTCACCCACATAGATGTATCTTTCACCATCAATTGGCTTTCGGTAGCTCAGACAACCTTGTCTAGAAACACTAATGTGGGTAGTAGCACCAGAATCTAACTACCATGTGTTTCTAGGTACTGAAGCTAAATTAACCTCAGAACAGACCAAATTGAGAAATGTACTTTTCTTTATGTGTCCTGACTTGTCACAAAAGAAACAACCCTTAGTTTTATATTGTTGTTTCTTTTGAACCAGGCCCTCAGCAGCTTCTGTATTTCTTTTCTTTTTGCCCTTAAAATTTATCCCACTAAGCATGGAAATTGAATTCGTATTGGCAGATATTATAGCAACATTAACTGAAAAGAGAACAAAAATAAATAAATAAATATGCTCTAATTAATAACCAAAGAATAAAAGATAGTCAAACAAATTCAAATAATGGTGAACCCCATCTCAAGATACCTAGTGCATCATTAATATCAAGTCTTTGGATAGTGATATTAACTGCAAGTGGTACTCTTGGTGTAGTGATCAAACATTGATAATAAGTCATGTCAAATAATAAGCCTATCTTTGGATCGGGTTATTATTCACATGTAAACCGTATAATTGCCACACAATTATCACCACAAGTATGTGTGCACTTCGGCCAAGTATTAACCTTCCTTTGGGTTGGCTAATACCCGCATGAATGTACACACATAAACATCAAACATCCCTCATAGACTATCTATGCAAGAGAGGTCACTTTGGCGACATCTTGCTTCAATGGGTCTATTTAGAATATTAGACAACTATTGCTAGTCACAAAAGGCACCAAAAATTTAAATGTTGACTAAATTTTACAAAACTGAATCATGTCCAAAAACCTTATGTACATGCATATTTAAAATATTACAACTCAAATAAGATAATCATAAGTATGTGAATCTCTTTACATTACTTAAAGCTTGAATTTATTATTTGACTAAACTAAACATTATCAACATAATAAAATTCATGCTGAGCATTATCAACACCTCTTTCCTCTTTAAATATCAAAATATCTAAAGAAAATCTTTTAAAATAAGAATAATTAAGTAAACTTTAGACCAATTTGAAGCCTAGTTATTTAATAACTGAATACATCAATCAAAAGATTACTTCAAATAATCATAAAGATCTTACACCGAAATTCTGTCAAAGAACAATGAAGACTTTAGATCCTTCTACTCGTACCTCATGAGAAATATGAAAGGCTTAATTACAATATATCTGAAACTATTTCAAAATAGTGTGAGCAACTATTCTTTAATGAGCCAAAAAAATGAATACATACAAGAAGAATGCCACCGACTCCAATATATTGGACTTGGACATTTTTGGTAGACAACAGGCCCGAGAAAGCTAATCTAAAGCAAAAGTAAAGACGAGATCATGTCCTCAACATTTGCTAGATGCATCATAAAATTGTAATATTCAACTACATGAACATCACAAAACGAATAATCTCAAATATGCAACACATTGACTGATTAACTAACAATTAAATCATAGAATTTTGAGTAGAACCAAAGACATCGGGATTGTCAAACCAGAGAAATGCCTTAGGTTGGCTCTTAATATATATATATATATATATATATATATATATATATATATATATATATATATATAAGATTTCTTGTCAGTCCCTCTAAGACCCAACCCGATATAATATTCCATTGCAACCCTAATCCATACTGGTGTTATTCGGTTGCAATCCCAATTATTACAAACTTCTGATATGTCAACCCTAAATTAAATTAGATCGAGCAATCTAGGATTTTCGTACAACAACAAAAATTGATTGTAAAACTTCGATCTCATAAATCAAACAGGGAGGCTCTGATACCACTTGTTAGAAATTTATTGTATCATGTCGATTCATGAGATGAAGAATATAAATTAAATTGCGGAAGCGTACCTGAATCCATTGCTAGACTTGATGGATCTTGAAACGAACGTCTCTTTATTGGATTCGATCTTCCAACTTGCTACGACCCTTAATGACAAAGAAGAATCCGAATTCTTTGTCCCTCTCTTTCTGTTGAGGGGGATGCAGAAGAGAAAAAGAGAAAACCTCTCTTTTGGTGGCCGTATAAGTTGGGGACCATAACCCTAATGAATACATATATTTATATGTTTTGATATTTCTAATTTGGCTCCTCATCAAATTAGAATTATCTCCGGTATCTACACATTAATTCCATGACAATTATACCCTTAAGCCAATTTTCAAATAGACCACTTTAATTTGGCTTAATTATTTAGATAGTCCAACACAATTAATTTTACATGTGTGGCCCATATTATTGAATAATTCCAACACCTTCTTCTTCTTCTTCTTCTTCTTCTTCTTCTTCTTCTTCTCAATCAACACTCATTCCAAACAATACTCAATTGTTGCACACTGATAGATCATGTCTTTGTTAATTTTCAAGCTACGGCGAGGAGGGGACACAGGGGCGCACTGCGACGGAGAGGGGGCCTGCAGGGGGGGGAGGTGACGGATGCGGCGGGGGCCACGGGGGTTGGATGAGGGGCACATGAAAGGGGAGAAGACAATAGAGATATTTTAGTCAAAAAAAATTGATCAACGGTGTTGACCGTCAATGTAAGACGGTTTACGTCAAAATTGGAAGTACTTTACGTTATGATAATTGGGTGGAATGCACCTTAAATATGGATAAAGAAGTGGGGTGCAACTCAAATTTTCGCTAATTTTAAAACCTAAAACAACTTATTATACCCAAAATCCAATCCTAATCTGATTGTCCTAATCTAAATCCAACTTAAACTCAACTTATCCTGACTCGAACCCCACAAACACTACTCATGTATTCCTTGACACTAAGTTCAGCCACATTAGACATGCTAGTACCCAATTTAATCCCGTATTTGGTTGATCTGATTCTGACTCGAACACGACTGACCAAGACCTGAATCGAACCCAAGCTGACATAACTCGAAACCGATCAATGATGGTTTCATTCTCATGTGAAATAAAAATGCTACTGATTAGAGAGAATAAAATTTCAAATATGATAATCAGTTTCCAACGGGTAAGAAGACTATGGAAATGGAATATGCAATTTGCACAATGAGCTCCACATAGATTATGTAATGTAATAACTCATATACATAAGCCTCGGATGGAGTCGACTCTGTGGCCCAATGGATAAGGCGCTGGTCTACGGAACCAGAGATTCTGGGTTCGATCCCCAGCAGAGTCGAGGTACTTTATTTTTGTCTTGAGCATTTTATTTTCTTGCACGTCAGCCCTCTAATATATTTGGTCTTGTATGAGTATTTCTTTTGCATGTTAGTCCTCTGATATATTTGATCTTTTATGGGAATTCTATCTTCTTCTTCTTTTTCCAAATTGCATGTAACCCTTGACAAACAATTCTTTTTGTATTCACACACTTGCAAGGGTGAATCTACATGTAGGTGTGTATCTAGGTAGGTGTCCCTTAGATTTTTGTAAAAACAATAATGCTAAGTCTACTACCAAATGCTTACAACCCTTTTACAACCACTCACCCATGTACTGACATGTGGACCATGGCCCACATGTCAGCAATGAATGAATGTTGTAAGAGGGTTGTAAGCATTTGGTTGTAACTGTAGCATTACTCTTGTAAAAATTATCATATTGGTAGTATAAGATTATGTGACATGACCTAATAAGAATATTTAGATGTTTTTTTTTTAAGTTCTTACTTTTTTCTTATTGTTCTTTCTTATTTTTCGCATAAAACCCTATAAGTTTTATGTATAGCCTCGTGAATCACATACAACCACATAAAGTTTATATTTGAATGTATAATCTCATGAACGTTGTCTTTTGTATAGGTAACGTCGTTATTACTGTGTGTAAATATGGTCAAAGATTGTGATAATTACCCTTTCATATAATTAGGGATGGGTTCACATACAGAATAGTGGGGGCTCAAACTAGTATGAATAGTTTAAATATGATTTCAATATATTTTAATTATAATTTAGATATATTTTTAGGACTTCGGATATATGTTTAGTTAAACAATACAAGGATTTTAGTATTTTATTTTGGTAAGGTCTAAGAATAATTAGATTTTTTTTCATAGTTACGCAATTATATATATACACATGAGTAATATATATATATATATATATATATATATATATATATATATATATATATATATATATATATATATATATATATATATATATATATATATATATATATATATATATATATATATATATATATATATATATATATTGTTATTGTTATTGTTATTGTTATCGTTAAAAGCTAATTAAGGGAGTATTTGTTCTTTCGTAACGATATAGTGCTAGCATTTTAATTACAAATATATTTTATTTTTCTATAACTATATAATTCATTTTAAAGGGATATTTTTTTAAAGTGCATTATAAATATATGAATTGACTATTTTATTTTTAAATATTATAATATTATTTACAAAAATTCACTAGTGCATGTGTAAAAATATAAATTTACTCTTATCAACACAATTAAAACTATCCGTCCAGAAGTTCACCATCAAATAACAATAAAATAGAAAAGTAGTTTGGAAACTAGTTTCTTTTGCAAAAAAAAAAAAAAAAAAAAATTGATTGCTAATTTTTAAGCCAAATGTCCTTTTTGCCTTAAAAAAAAGTATTTGATAATTTGAAAGTTTGAATTCTATTTTTTTTTTAGTCCTCACTTTTTTTTTCTAGCTTATATTTAAATAAATCTCATGGATCTGCGTAATTATAATAAATTTTCATAAAAAAAATATCTACACAAAACAACCAAAAAGTTATAAAAGAAAGGAGCCCGAAGAAATTGATATCCTAAAGGAATCAAATTGATTACTTATTCATAGTAACAATATATAAAAATACCACTTTTGTTTGTTTTATTAGGCTTAGTTCTCAAACCATGTATATGATTATGATTTATGACCATACTACCGTGTAGAAACTTTCACACGCATTGCACGCACGTAAAAAAGATTGTTGAAAAAAATTAAAATTTATTATAAATACTATTGTTCCTATAAATTAAACCAACTAAGAAAATTGTCTTCCACCATAAACATTTAACTGGGCCGGCCTAGCTCAGGACAGCCATGACGATCGCTAGGGCTCACGAATCGGAAGAGCCCAACAAAATCCAGTCTAATATTTTTGTATCTAAAATAGACCCAATATGTTTCATGGGCCTTACTTAACACAAAATATTTATGATGTAGCGGTTACTATGTTAGGTTTTCAAATATGAGGCCTTTAGTTTAATTCTTGGTGATAAAAAGTTTTTTTTAATTTACTTTTGTTTTATTTATTTTTTACATTATGTACGGCGAACCCATTTTGGAAGTTCGCCTCGGACTCCATGAGCTCAGAGTTGGCCCTGCCACTTGAGTTAGAATTGTATAATTATAATTAAATCATATTAGATAGTTAAATATCTAGTTAATTTATTTAAAATAATTCATGTAATATTTTTACAAGATAACTCAATTTTTAGTCGTTTCCAAGCCATTTTATATTAGTAGAGATAGAGATATACAAATTTTATATGAGCATATATACAAAATTAAATAATTTGGAGAGTGTGTGTGTGTATATATATAGCCAATGACCTTTAGCTCAAGTGGTTAGAGTGAGGCACATCCTCCCAAGAGGTTGCAGGTTCGAGCAACGGGAGAAGCACATTTAATTTCATGTGGAGGAATAAATGTGAGTGTGGGCTTGATGCGGTGAGATACAAGTGCCGGTGCGGACCTTATGGTCGAGCCTGATGCGGTGAGATACAAGTATGGGTGCGGGCCTTCGGGCCGAGTTTGTAGGCCTTCGGGCCAGGAGTCTGTAACACAAATACATGTTTCAAATATATATATATATATATATATATATATAAACATTTTATTTATGATAATTGTAGAGTTTGTTTCTCTTTAGCTCTCTATAATAAATTACCAATTTACAATAAAAGAGGGATTTCCTCTCTCTCCTTTTCTTCTGCCTCCTCCAACCCCCCATCTCTCTCTCTCTCTCTCTCTCTCTTTCTGTCACGCTCCAATCCCAAAATTCACGGGACTAGGCCATGTGGCAATGGCCAGCTACGTATCCAAGTGAACTCTAGTCCAAAACTAAATACGCAAAGCTGTCCTAGATTTGTGTAGCTACCTCCATAACATGTCATTAGCTCAATCCACGGAACAAGTACATAAAGAATGAGAAATATGATACCCAGTCTGCAACCTAATAATCATATGCCCAAATAGACTCGAAAAGAATAATATGATTTTATAAATACTAGACTACTAAGCAGATACAAACAGCAGGAAATGAGACATATATATTACGAAAGAGCGAATACCTGCAAGAGTACATACATGAAAAAATAATAAGAGCTCATCAACAATCCAGCAGCGATCTCTGTAGACCATGCGGCTAACCTGGAAGAACAAGGTACATAATATGCAAGCCAGATGTAAACAATGCTATAAATGTGAGTATGTAAACTGCACTCGAGATAAGGTGAATCTAGGAACAACCATCAGGGCCGGCCCTGGCCCAGGGCGGCCAGGGCGACCGCCCAGGGCCCCATGAAATTTGGGGGCCCAAAAAAATAAATTTAAATGTATATATATTAGTAATCTTATATTGAAAATAGAACTAATATATAATATGATCCTCCTTTATCACAAAACATTTGTGGTGTAGTGGTAGTTTGTTACATTTGTACACAAGATGTCCTAGGTTCTAGCCTTGGCTGTATCATTTTTTAGTTCAATTTTTTTATATTATATATGGGCCCCATTTTAAAAATTTGCCTAGGGCCCCCATTAACTCAGGGCCGGCCCTGACAACCATTCTATGTGATATGCAATATTGGACAATGTTCGATACGTGGGCTTTTCAAATATAAAATATGTAGCTCCGGTATAGAGTCTCCCGGGATGCAGGGCCGTAGCTCCGAGATTAGAGTCTCCCGATGAATAAGAATACATAGTGTGTTCGTAGTAGCCCAAACATCTAGTAGCTGTCCTCCCCTCCTATGTGACCATATGAGTCGAATCCACGACTCGCTTGATCTGGACCTCTAATAGTAATAGTCGGGTCATACACAATAAAGTAGATGCAATCTAAATCGGGATCATCTAGTCAACACATGTTCTGGACTTCCTCACAACACCGGGAATACAGGAAGTCTGGAAAAATGATAGTGTATAACATTGTCCTATGGTACAGGTGTATCCAGGTTGGTACAACCACGGTATGGAGATCAATCTCTAATGACCGATACTAGACGATACCGACATACACATGCACCCGAATCTGCCTCGGACGCAAAGTATCGATCGACAATCCTACGTCGGAACGATTAACAGAATCGAACAAATATTTAAGAATTTAAATAAGAAACTAAAATACAAGGATGTCAAAGTACACTTGCCTGGCTCCAATTGCTGAGAAGGGAAGGCTGACCCAACATCCACGTCCGAAGAGTCCAAGGAACCTAGATAAATGAATTTACAACTAATTAATTTAAAATTTGTAAAAGAAGGGTTATTATTGACACTTATCTAAAACCCTGGCTTAGTTTTGCTATGAGGGTGCACACAATGACTAACTGTATATAGCTATGAATAAATATTTAAGTAGGTACACCCTGGCTATTCATTTATAGTTCAAAACAGATCTATCTAATTTGCTATTAACCCTAACTATAAATTATTACTTATACAAAACTTAAGTCTAATTATTACTATCCCTAGCTGTTGTTTTGGAAGGGCAAAAAAAATGTGCAAGATGATTCCTCCCAATTTAATCATGGCCTTACCACTAACAACTTCCTAGGTATACATCCTCATATTTGTTTTTCTCCAGCAATTACTGTTATCTCTAATCAATTTGTTGTTGCTATTTTCTTAATGCCCATACTCTCACACCACCCTCTCCATGTTTACACATATCAGAACTCAAGAAACTCATAAACATGGCTCATTACGTGATTCTTTGTATTAGATACAATAACTATCTTGTTTCCCTTCACCTGCCTTCTTCCTTGAATAATCACTATCTGATAGTGCCGGAGTACAATTTTTCGATGGAAAACTGAAATATCGTAACAATTGTATAAACAATCGTTATTACGTAACACTTCACAAAAGGTACGTAGGAGAAATTTCAACTCGTGCTACACTTCACAGAAGGTGCACAGAACGTAACACTTCACAGAAGGTACGTAAGAGAAATTCCACTAGTGCTACACTTCACAGAAGGTGCACAGAACGTAACGCTTCACAGAAGGTACGTAAGAGAAATTCAATTAGTGCTACACTTCACAGAAGGTGCGCTAATAGAATTCTGATAATATCAACGCTAACACTTCACCGAAGGTGCGCTAATAAAATCCTGATAAAACCAACAAAGAAAGTGACAGACGAAAGATGGAAAAACTCTTGCTGGGGTGAATGATCACCGTTGCTCAAAGCTTTATTCGTCCCACACGAATAGCTTCCAGGAACCAGCAAGTTCGTCGGAGAACTTGGAACACTCTGCTCTTCTGACTCCTCTGATGAACTCGAACTCCTGTGCAAAAGCAACGCTGGTACAATCCCTCTCTTCTCTCTCACAGCCTCTAAGCACTTGTAAACTTTCTGTCTACTACTTGTGTCTTAGTTCTCACCTCTGAGAGAGAAGGAGGAGGCCTTATATAAGCCCCAGCAACAACTGCCCGGTTAGCACAATGTTAGGGACGTGGTAGTAACCACCCCGAACATGGAGCAACCGCTCAGAACATGTGAAGACACGTTCTGCTGCAAGTTGTGCCACTCACGTAACCAGCGTAATTTGCACTTTACGCACACAGCCCCTTTACGCACCCTACGCACACTACGCATACTGCGTACGCTGCGCACACTGCGCACTCTACGCACGCTGCGCACACTGTGCGCACTGGGCTGCGTACTGGGCTGCGTAACTAGGCCAGCGTAACTGGGCTCGCGTAACGGGCCGCGCAACGTGGTCGCACAAGTGGCTCGCACAACGAGCGCAACTTAAGCGCACTATGCGCCTAGCGACGATGCTGACGTGCTAAGTGCAAAGTGCGCCAACAAAATGCCACATTACGCCTCATGAGCCCGAGTCCGAGCCCGAGCCGAGTCCTAGTCCGAGTCCGAGTCCGAGTCGCTAAGCCCCTACGGGGCTTAGCTCCTATGGAAATAAATTTCCCAAGAGCAAAAAGCATGAATGCTTTAATTGTTAATTTTAGCCTTTTTTCCATTAGAAAAATAACCCCACATGGCAAACCCATGTGCACCTCCACACCACATGTACATCCCAAATAATAGCAAAGCTAATATATAGAGATACAAACTCTTTGGCCTATCCGATGTGGGACTAAAGTTTCTAAAGGAAAGGCCAAAACTCCAACAATCCCCCACATATCTCTATATATGGGTATAAGTGTTCCCCACAGTAACTGTCCATCATGTATTAGGAGAGATGTCGCTGACGACTTGAATCTTCCCGCATGGGTCAAAAATCAGACTATAATACAAGAATGGACTAAGCCTTGAATTCTGCATCATAGCTGAAATTCTTTCCACTCACATAATGTAGTTACATGTGCTTCTGGCTACACATTAAAGGCCCTGTGCCAGCCTGGTTTTAGTGTATATTTTTGGGCGTCTACAAGTTTACCCTCAAGAGACGGCCTGATATCTCTTTGTCCATACACTATAGGTGAGTTCATTATAAAGAGACATGGCATGAAGCGCTTTGTGCTTCCCTTGCGGTACTACGCCGCTATGACATGGCTTAAAGCCGAGGCCTTACCCCGTACCGGGAACCTCATCGTAGTGTCAAACTACAGTAGCATGAGGCAACCGCCTCTTTGTAGTGCCAAACTACCCAGCATGAATCCTTAGGCTCCCTTGCGGTGTTACGCCGCAACGACATAGCTTGCAAGGCCGAGGCTTTATCCCTAACCGGGTACCTCATCGTGGTGTCGTGCCACTGTAACATGATGAACTCTTCCTCTTTGTAGTGCTGACTACATCCCTCTTTATTTTTAACATACAGCATTAGGCTAACTGCCTATTTGCGGTGCTACGCTGCTGTGACTTGGCCTGCTAAGTCGAGGCTTTATCCTATTCCTGGACAGCACCCCACATATAGGAACCTCATTGTGGAGTCACCCCACTGTAGCATGGAGTTTCACTCCTTGTAGTGCTGCTCTACCGTGCTTTCTGTAAAGCACACCAGACATTTACTCTGCCTGAGAACTCATTAAGGCAATTAAGCCAACCTTCCCACAGGAACCGTTTTCTGCAGAAAACAACAGTAGATGTCACGCCCCAGAACCAGAATACTGGAGAGCGGGGGCAGACATAGCCAGCTACGTATAGTGAAATGGGATCCACTCCACTATACGGTCACGGCTGTCTAGATATATGAGGGTTTATCTACAAGCCATCAGTCTCTTAAGGTCAATAACAAGCCTAGTGTCTCAATCACAAGCAAGTAAACAGAGTTACAAGATGTAAGATCACCAAATATACAATAGTAAGGCGTCCCAAACATTACATATTCAGCTGATCATGAAGCTAGTCGTTACAAAATGTGAAGACTAGCAAGAGTTTTAGTCATACATGATCAACCCTAGGTTGCCAATCATGTTACAGCCCGTAGGCAGACAGTAAATAAAATGTACACGAGCTAACACTTGCTCGACGGCTAAACGCCTCAAAAGAATAATTTTACAATAGAGTGGGAGAGCAAAAATAAACCCACTCGTTGCCCTGGTTACGCCTGGTGTTCACCATCGGGCTGGAAAGTCGGTGGATCCCTTGGTGCTGCTCTGGTATCTGGCCATTCAAAACCAGCTGGGTCAGATCCCAGAAAGAGCAAGTGCCACAAAGGAGGCTTCACTTAGGAACTAAAACCAGCAATCAGCATAAGAGTAATAATATATAAAAGACAGTAATTAAAGAAAACATGACAGGTGATATACGATGAGATAACCATGGGACTATTCAGATAACCAGGTTACAACCCGTAAACCAAACAAGGACCGGGGTTGTAACCCTTCGTCTGAACAGAACTTGGATTTTCCCACCATTTATCGGCAAGATAAAATAAGAAAACAGGTCATGTAATTATCTTGTACAGGATCAAGACAAGAATAGACTGGTAAACTTCATTCAACATTTCACGGCCAAGCAATAAGTACGGCTTGATACTTTAACTAACTAGGATTATCACAAGCATAATTACTAACAAGATGCAGTGAGATTATTCCACAGCCACAAGCCCTGCAGACCATCCAGGCTATCCAGACGCAATTAGAGTTAAATTCAAGTGGGTACATCGTCCAGGAAACGCATGTACCCTTAGGTGACTTAGAGGGTGCAACATATGACAGTATGCTGGAAATGTGCCCTACTCGACGGCAGGCTACAGATCCCAAGTGGGGCGCCCAGATAACGGGATTGCCTGTAGCTGGAAAATCTCTTCATGACTACTGGATTTATTCTAGTTGTTAGCCTTAGTCAATTTCAGTGGGTACCCCCTGACCGTGGTACTCAGGGGTCCCTATCCTAGACATGATGCAAGACAAGACGAGTTCATTTGTACAAGCACAATCGTCCACGGTGTCCAAGTTATTCAATCTTGTCAAGTCGTGTTAGCCGTCGCAACAGCATTTCGAGAGCTATCATGTCAGGTTTATCATGTCAAGAGTGCGCCACGGCGGGCCACTATCAAGAATTATCGTGCCAAGTTATCATGTCAAATTTGTCAGGTCAAGTTATCATGTTAAGAGTGCACCACGGCGGGTCACTGTCAAGTCATGCTATTATCAAGGAGGAAGAAACTTGAGCAATTAAAATAATAATATAATATAATATATATATATTCTTGAAGCCAAGGAGAAACTCTACAACTTTCATGTTGGAAGTGGGAAGAAATTCTGACCACAATTCACGCAAATAAGACATTTAAACAATCAAAGTGGGACCCATGCGATCCAAAAGTGGGAGAACAAATATGCGGTCAAAGAGAGTGGGAGGCCACCCATGCGGCTCCGAAATTATTTTAAATGCAATTAGTCGAACATGTAAGGCCAGCAAGCCATATGCGGCTAGCATACAATGGTGCATGCGGCCAAGAGTGGGAGGGCCCCATGCGGCCAGGAAACAATAAGTAGGTCACTATCAAATAAGACAAAAGACAGTGGGACCCTCATTAAAGTACAAACTCCCACTTCAGCAAGAAAGTCAACTAAAGGAAGCTATGTGGGACCCCCCACAATAATTGCAATGAGAAAAGGTTCACGTGAGCTACCTAATCAACGGTCCAAGTGACCAAAATATTAGATAGTGGGAGAAGGGAGCCTATGCGGCTCACTCTCACATTGCTTGCATGAAAGTACAAACAAATAAATAATAATATAAAAAAATATGGCCATGCGGTTAGCTTTGCATGAAATGCAAACAAGCAACTAATATTAAACAATTTCCTTATGCGGCTAGTACTGGAGAATGCATTGCAAATGTATTAAAGAAAACAATGTATCAAGAAAAGCCTTATGCGGCTAATACTAAAGGATGCATTATACATGCATAAAAAAAAATATTTAATGCAAGAATGCATTAAGTAAGGCATTCTCCTGCGTGTGGTTCCATGGATGGTAATGCATCAAATTATAATGCATTGACTTGTAATCCATTAAATTGTAATACATTGAATTGTAATGCATTGAAATACATTAAAGCATGGATTATTATAATGCCTTGGATTCCCCATGCGGCTGGCCTATGATACAATGCACTATTATAATGCATTGAATTGTAAGGATGAAGCATGCGGCTCACTGATTTGCTACATGGCCAAGTGGAATTGTTATATGCGGCTCAACACTTCTTCTCTATATGCGGCTCCACTGATGGATGCAACAAATATATATATATATATATATATATATATATATATATATATATATATATATAAAACAAGCCCACTCACTTGCTCCCATATGCGGCTGGGTGAGCATGCAAATGCAAACAAAATTGCTACAGCATGCTAACAGTAAAAGTTAATGCATTAAAATACTAGTGCATTAAAATACTAGATTAACTAATGCATTAATTGCTAATGTATTCCAAATTGATGGAAAGGCCATGCGGTCAGGATTATTAATACTCATGCGGCTCAGCAAACACCCGTAGGTCAAATTTGGACCAAACGAGATTCTCTGCAACATGGGATCATCAACTTAGCAAATATGCAAGTGTGATGGATCAAAAGTCCTGGGAACCAAAAATACCACAAAACTAGATCTACAAAAATTTAACCATGGAAATGAAAAATGACAAGTACTAAAGTGGTTTAGAAACATATGAGAAAGACAATGGAACAATAAAAATGGACTTCCTCCATGAAGCAAGATGCACTTTCCTAAGCTCTCCACTCTCTCCTGGTAGGTGAAGAGTAAAGATGGAGAAGAAGAAGAAATGAGTAATAATGGAAGAGAGAGAGTAGGAGAGATATTTATGGTGGGAGTGGTGGTAGGTGAGAGTGGTTCTCCACATAAAACCAAACCAACCCACTAAACTGAACCAAACCAAGCCAAGGAAATGCCAAGATGAACCATGCAAATGCAATATGCAATAAATAATAAAAAAATCCAAGGCTAACTAATTATGACAAACCAAAAATACGAGTCCGAAATACGTACACGTATTCCCAATACGTAATACGAGATATGGGCATTACAACTCTACCCACCTTAAAAGAATTCCGTCCTCGGAATTTAATCAAGAGGCTAGAGTGGCAAGGACAAGTTATACTAATCAATCAATCAATCATGTATGTAAGCATGGAAATCGAAGGCACGAGAAAGAGGAAAGATATCCTGCTAGGAACCTCTCTGCCGGTTCTGGATCTGAGCTTGGACCTGGGCATACTGCTGGGGTCTCTGTAGCTGGAAGGCTAGGGCCTGAGGCGGCAATGGCCTCGGAGGCTGGTACTGCTGCTGAAACACTTGGGCCTGAGGCGGCAATGGCCTCGGCAATGGATACTGCTGCTGCTGCTGGACTGGGGCTGGTCCCCTTACCGAGGGACTAGTCTGGGCCGATGATGAACTGGCCCTATTCGGACAGGACCCTATCTTGTGGTCCGGTGCTCCACAAGCCAAGCACAATCCCTGTGCTCTGCGACACTCCGAAACAACGTGTCCTGGCTTCCCACAATGAGTGCAGCCCATTGCGGAAGACTGCTTCTGCTTCTGCTGCTGAGGGGACGTGATCGACGTCACTGAGGCCGCCTGCCTCGGAGTTCCAATTGTCAAAGCCCTGACTGCCGGGGCTGGTGCTGTCGACGGGGTCATCTGGCCGTGAGATCGCTTCCGACCTCCGGTCCTGTCTACTATCCTGTGGGAGGTATACTCGTGCCTCCGAGCTGCTCTCAACACTGCATCAAAAGTCTGATGCTCAAACTGTTCCACTGCCAACAAAATTTCGAGGTGGAGCCCCTGCTGGAACCGCTGGGCTCTGTCAAACTCGGTCGCCACCAAAGTGGGAGCAAACCGACTAAGCCTCGAAAACTCGGCCGCATATCCGTCGACCGTTCTTCCTCCTTGTTTTAGATTGGTGAACCTGGTCTGTAGATCGTACCGAGCCACCGCATCGAAGTACTTAGTCTGGAATCTCTCTCTGAATAATGCCCATGGAATAGGGGCCACTAATCCCACGGCCTGTGCTGCCCACCAGCTGCGGGCAAGATCTAACAACTGCAGGCGCACAACTGCCACCTTCTCGTTCTCTGGAGTCCTGGCTGCTTCTAGAACCACCTCTGTGTCCTGAAGCCATGCATCTGCCGCGATAGCATCTTCACTACCGTCGAAGAATAGAGGGTTCAGGCGCTTGAAACTGTTCGCTGCACTGTTCCTTGGATGACCGTCTCTGTTCAAAGCATCTGCCACTGCCTGTTGCAAGGCATCTCCTCGACGATCTTGGGAAGCTAACAATGATCTGATGAGACCCACCAAAGTGCCATCATCAGGCTCTGCAGGCTGGACTGGCTGAACTGGCGGCTCTCCTTCAGTAGGTACGACTCGGGAGGCCGCTCCTGAGTGCTGGGCCTGATCTTCTGGTTGCTGCTGGTCCACGGGAGGTGATCCGCCTTGCTGATCGGCCGGGTCAGGTACTATGCCGCTGAAGAAGACGATATAGGAAAAATAAGGAAGGACCAGGACAGACCAACGATTACAAGCATGTGATCAGGACAAGAATTTCAGGAATCAAGAGGATACGAGCAGAGATCAAGGGCGAGTACTGATTGAGACATCTATTCGGTAAACCCTCACATATCTTGATTCACAAGACCTGCATGGGCCACCACTTAAACCATGTCACGCCCCAGAACCAGAATACTGGAGAGCGGGGGCAGACATAGCCAGCTACGTATAGTGAAATGGGATCCACTCCACTATACGGTCACGGCTGTCTAGATATATGAGGGTTTATCTACAAGCCATCAGTCTCTTAAGGTCAATAACAAGCCTAGTGTCTCAATCACAAGCAAGTAAACAGAGTTACAAGATGTAAGATCACCAAATATACAATAGTAAGGCGTCCCAAACATTACATATTCAGCTGATCATGAAGCTAGTCGTTACAATATGTGAAGACTAGCAAGAGTTTTAGTCATACATGATCAACCCTAGGTTGCCAATCATGTTACAGCCCGTAGGCAGACAGTAAATAAAATGTACACGAGCTAACACTTGCTCAATGGCTAAACGCCTCAAAAGAATAATTTTACAATAGAGTGGGAGAGCAAAAATAAACCCACTCGTTGCCCTGGTTACGCCTGGTGTTCACCATCGGGCTGGAAAGTCGGTGGATCCCTTGGTGCTGCTCTGGTATCTGGCCATACAAAACCAGCTGGGTCAGATCCCAGAAAGAGCAAGTGCCACAAAGGAGGCTTCACTTAGGAACTAAAACCAGCAATCAGCATAAGAGTAATAATATATAAAAGACAGTAATTAAAGAAAACATGACAGGTGATATACGATGAGATAACCATGGGACTATTCAGATAACCAGGTTACAACCCGTAAACCAAACAAGGACCGGGGTTGTAACCCTTCGTCTGAACAGAACTTGGATTTTCCCACCATTTATCGGCAAGATAAAATAAGAAAACAGGTCATGTAATTATCTTGTACAGGATCAAGACAAGAATAGACTGGTAAACTTCATTCAATATTTCACGGCCAAGCAATAAGTACGGCTTGATACTTTAACTAACTAGGGTTATCACAAGCATAATTACTAACAAGATGCAGTGAGATTATTCCACAGCCACAAGCCCTGCAGACCATCCAGGCTATCCAGACGCAATTAGAGTTGAATTCAAGTGGGTACATCGTCCAGAAAATGCATGTACCCTTAGGTGACTTAGAGGGTGCAACACATGACAGTGTGCTGGAAATGTGCCCTACTCGACGGCAGGCTACAGATCCCAAGTAGGGCGCCCAGATAACGGGATTGCCTGTAGCTGGAAAATCTCTTCATGACTACTGGATTTATTCTAGTTGTTAGCCTTAGTCGATTTCAGTGGGTACCCCCTGACCGTGGTACTCAGGGGTCCCTATCCTAGACATAATGCAAGACAAGACGGGTTCATTTGTACAAGCACAATCGTCCACGGTGTCCAAGTTATTCAATCTTGTCAAGTCGTGTTAGCCGTCGCAACAGCATTTCGAGAGCTATCATGTCAAGAGTGCGCCACGGCGGGCCACTATCAAGAATTATCGTGCCAAGTTATCATGTCAAATTTGTCAGGTCAAGTTATCATGTTAAGAGTGCACCACGGCGGGTCACTGTCAAGTCATGCCATTATCAAGGAGGAAGAAACTTGAGCAATTAAAATAATAATATAATATAATATATATATATTCTTAAAGCCAAGGAGAAACTCTACAACTTTCATGTTGGAAGTGGGAAGAAATTCTGACCACAATTCACGCAAATAAGATATTTAAACAATCAAAGTGGGACCCATGCGATCCAAAAGTGGGGAGAACAAATATGCGGTCAAAGAGAGTGGGAGGCCACCCATGCGGCTCCGAAATTATTTTAAATGCAATTAGTCGAACATGTAAGGCCAGCAAGCCATATGCGGCTAGCATACAATGGTGCATGCGGCCAAGAGTGGGAGGGCCCCATGCGGCCAGGAAACAATAAGTAGGTCACTATCAAATAAGATAAAAGACAGTGGGACCCTCATTAAAATACAAACTCCCACTTCAGCAAGCAAGTCAACTAAAGGAAGCTATGTGGGACCCCCCATAATAATTGCAATGAGAAAAGGTTCACGTGAGCTACCTAATCAACGGTCCACGTGACCAAAACATTAGATAGTGGGAGAAGGGAGCCTATGCGGCTCACTCTCACATTGCTTGCATGAAAGTACAAACAAATAAATAATAATATAAAAAAATATGGCCATGCGGTTAGCTTTGCATGAAATGCAAACAAGTAACTAATATTAAACAATTTCCTTATGCGGCTAGTACTGGAGAATGCATTGCAAATGTATTAAAGAAAACAATGTATCAAGAAAAGCCTTATGCGGCTAATACTAAAGGATGCATTATACATGCATAAAAAAAATATTTAATGCAAGAATGCATTAAGTAAGGCATTCTCCTGCGTGTGGTTCCATGGATGGTAATGCATCAAATTATAATGCATTGACTTGTAATCCATTAAATTGTAATACATTGAATTGTAATGCATTGAAATGCATTAAAGCATGGATTATTATAATGCCTTGGATTCCCCATGCGGCTGGCCTATGATACAATGCACTATTATAATGCATTGAATTGTAAGGATGAAGCATGCGGCTCACTGATTTGCTACATGGCCAAGTGGAATTGTTATATGCGGCTCAACACTTCTTCTCTATATGCGGCTCCACTGATGGATGCAACAAATATATATATATATATATATATATATATATATATATATATATATATATATATATATATATATATATATATATAAAACAAGCCCACTCACTTGCTCCCATATGCGGCTGGGTGAGCATGCAAATGCAAACAAAATTGCTACAGCATGCTAATAGTAAAAGTTAATGCATTAAAATACTAGTGCATTAAAATACTAGATTAACTAATGCATTAATTGCTAATGTATTCCAAATTGATGGAAAGGCCATGCGGTCAGGATTATTAATACTCATGCGGCTCAGCAAACACCCGTAGGTCAAATTTGGACCAAACGAGATTCTTTGCAACATGGGATCATCAACTTAGCAATATGCAAGTGTGATGGATCAAAAGTCCTGGAAACCAAAAATACCACAAAACTAGATCTACAAAAATTTAACCATGGGAATGAAAAATGATAAGTACTAAAGTGGTTTAGAAACATATGAGAAAGACAATGGAACAATAAAAATGGACTTCCTCCATGAAGCAAGATGCACTTGCCTAAGCTATCCACTCTCTCCTGGTAGGTGAAGAGTAAAGATGGAGAAGAAGAAGAAATGAGTAATAATGGAAGAGAGAGAGTGGGAGAGATATTTATGGTGGGAGTGGTGGTAGGTGAGAGTGGTTCTCCACATAAAACCAAACCAACCCACTAAACCGAACCAAACCAAGCCAAGGAAATGCCAAGATGAACCATGCAAATGCAATATGCAATAAATAATAATAAAAAATCCAAGGCTAACTAATTATGACAAACCAAAAATACGAGTCCGAAATACGTACACGTATTCCCAATACGTAATACGAGATATGGGCATTACAACTCTACCCACCTTAAAAGAATTCCGTCCTCGGAATTTAATCAAGAGGCTAGAGTGGCAAGGACAAGTTATACTAAGCAATCAATCAATCATGTATGTAAGTAAGGAAATCGAAGGCACGAGAAAGAGGAAAGATATCCTGCTAGGAACCTCTCTGCCGGTTCTGGATCTGAGCTTGGACCTGGGCATACTGCTGGGGTCTCTGTAGCTGGAAGGCTAGGGCCTGAGGCGGCAATGGCCTCGGAGGCTGGTACTGCTGCTGAAACACTTGGGCCTGAGGCGGCAATGGCCTCGGCAATGGATACTGCTGCTGCTGCTGGACTGGGGCTGGTCCCCTTACCGAGGGACTAGTCTGGGCCGATGATGAACTGGCCCTATTCGGACAGGACCCTATCTTGTGGTTCGGTGCTCCAAAAGCCAAGCACAATTTCTGTGCTCTGCGACACTCCGAAACAACGTGTCCTGGCTTCCCACAATGAGTGCAGCCCATTGCGAAAGACTGCTTCTGCTTCTGCTGCTGAGGGGACGTGACCGACGTTACTGAGGCCGCCTGCCTCGGAGTTCCAATTGTCAAAGCCCTGACTGCCGGGGCTGGTGCTGTCGACGGGGTCATCTGGCCGTGAGATCGCTTCCGACCTTCGGTCCTGTCTACTATCCTGTGGGAGGTATACTCGTGCCTCCGAGCTGCTCTCAACACTGCATCAAAAGTCTGATGCTCAAACTGTTCCACTGCCAACAAAATTTCGAGGTGGAGCCCCTGCTGGAACCGTTGGGCTCTGTCAAACTCGGTCGCCACCAAAGTGGGAGCAAACCGACTAAGCCTCGAAAACTCGGCCACATATCCGTCGACCGTTCTTCCTCCTTGTTTTAGATTGGTGAACCTGGTCTGTAGATCGTACCGAGCCACCGCATCGAAGTACTTAGTCTGGAATCTCTCTCTGAATAATGCCCATGGAATAGGGGCCACTAATCCCACGGCCTGTGCTGCCCACCAGCTGCGGGCAAGATCTAACAACTGCAGGCGCACAACTGCCACCTTCTCGTTCTCTGGAGTCCTGGCTGCTTCTAGAACCACCTCTGTGTCCTGAAGCCATGCATCTGCCGCGATAGCATCTTCACTACCGTCGAAGAATAGAGGGTTCAGGCGCTTGAAACTGTTCGCTGCACTGTTCCTTGGATGACCGTCTCTGTTCAAAGCATCTGCCACTGCCTGTTGCAAGGCATCTCCTCGACGATCTTGGGAAGCTAATAATGATCTGATGAGACCCACCAAAGTGCCATCATCAGGCTCTGCAGGCTGGACTGGCTGAACTGGCGGCTCTCCTTCAGTAGGTACGACTCGGGAGGCCGCTCCTGAGTGCTGGGCCTGATCTTCTGGTTGCTGCTGGTCCACGGGAGGTGATCCGCCTTGCTGATCGGCTGGGTCAGGTACTATGCCACTGAAGAAGATGATATAGGAAAAATAAGGAAGAACCAGGACAGACCAACGATTACAAGCATGTGATCAGGACAAGAATTTCAGGAATCAAGAGGATACGAGCAGAGATCAAGGGCGAGTACTGATTGAGACATCTATTCGGTAAACCCTCACATATCTTGATTCACAAGACCTGCATGGGCCACCACTTAAACCATGTCACGCCCCAGAACCAGAATACTGGAGAGCGGGGGCAGACATAGCCAGCTACGTATAGTGAAATGGGATCCACTCCACTATACGGTCACGGCTGTCTAGATATATGAGGGTTTATCTACAAGCCATCAGTCTCTTAAGGTCAATAACAAGCCTAGTGTCTCAATCACAAGCAAGTAAACAGATTTACAAGATGTAAGATCACCAAATATACAATAGTAAGGCGTCCCAAATATTACATATTCAGCTGATCATGAAGCTAGTCGTTACAAAATGTGAAGACTAGCAAGAGTTTTAGTCATACATGATCAACCCTAGGTTGCCAATCATGTTACAGCCCGTAGGCAGACAGTAAATAAAATGTACACGAGCTAACACTTGCTCGACGGCTAAACGCCTCAAAAGAATAATTTTACAATAGAGTGGAAGAGCAAAAATAAACCCACTCGTTGCCCTGGTTACGCCTGGTGTTCACCATCGGGCTGGAAAGTCGGTGGATCCCTTGGTGCTGCTCTGGTATCTGGCCATACAAAATCAGCTGGGTCAGATCCCAGAAAGAGCAAGTGCCACAAAGGAGGCTTCACTTAGGAACTAAAACCAGCAATCAGCATAAGAGTAATAATATATAAAAGACAGTAATTAAAGAAAACATGACAGGTGATATACGATGAGATAACCATGGGACTATTCAGATAACCAGGTTACAACCCGTAAACCAAACAAGGACCGGGGTTGTAACCCTTCGTCTGAACAGAACTTGGATTTTTCCACCATTTATCGGTAAGATAAAATAAGAAAACAGGTCATGTAATTATCTTGTACAGGATCAAGACAAGAATAGACTTGTAAACTTCATTCAATATTTCACGGCCAAGCAATAAGTACGGCTTGATACTTTAACTAACTAGGGTTATCACAAGCATAATTACTAACAAGATGCAGTGAGATTATTCCACAGCCACAAGCCCTGCAGACCATCCAGGCTATCCAGACGTAATTAGAGTTGAATTCAAGTGGGTACATCGTCCAGGAAACGCATGTACCCTTGGGTGACTTAGAGGGTGCAACACATGACAGTATGCTGGAAATGTGCCCTACTCGACGGCAGGCTACAGATCCCAAGTGGGGTGCCCAGATAACGGGATTGCCTGTAGCTGGAAAATCTCTTCATGACTACTGGATTTATTCTAGTTGTTAGCCTTAGTCGATTTCAGTGGGTACCCCCTGACCGTGGTACTCAGGGGTCCCTATCCTAGACATGATGCAAGACAAGACGGGTTCATTTGTACAAGCACAATCGTCCACGGTGTCCAAGTTATTCAATCTTGTCAAGTCGTGTTAGCCGTCGCAACAGCATTTCGAGAGCTATCATGTCAGGTTTATCATGTCAAGAGTGCGCCACGTGGGGCCACTATCAAGAATTATCGTGCCAAGTTATCATGTCAAATTTGTCAGGTCAAGTTATCATGTTAAGAGTGCACCATGGCGGGTCACTGTCAAGTCATGCCATTATCAAGGAGGAAGAAACTTGAGCAATTAAAATAATAATATAATATAATATATATATATATTCTTGAAGCCAAGGAGAAACTCTACAACTTTCATGTTGGAAGTGGGAAGAAATTCTGACCACAATTCACGCAAATAAGACATTTAAACAATCAAAGTGGGACCCATGCGATCCAAAAGTGGGAGAACAAATATGCGGTTAAAGAGAGTGGGAGGCCACCCATGCGGCTCCGAAATTATTTTAAATGCAATTAGTCGAACATGTAAGGCCAGCAAGCCATATGCGGCTAGCATACAATGGTGCATGCGGCCAAGAGTGGGAGGGCCCCATGCGGCCAGGAAACAATAAGTAGGTCACTATCAAATAAGACAAAAGACAGTGGGACCCTCATTAAAATACAAACTCCCACTTCAGCAAGCAAGTCAACTAAAGGAAGCTATGTGGGACCCCCCACAATAATTGCAATGAGAAAAGGTTCACGTGAGCTACCTAATCAACGGTCCACGTGACCAAAACATTAGATAGTGGGAGAAGGGAGCCTATGCGGCTCACTCTCACATTGCTTGCATAAAAGTACAAACAAATAAATAATAATATAAAAAAATATGGCCATGCGGTTAGCTTTGCATGAAATACAAACAAGCAACTAATATTAAATAATTTTCTTATGCGGCTAGTACTGGAGAATGCATTGCAAATGTATTAAAGAAAACAATGTATCAAGAAAAGCCTTATGCGACTAATACTAAAGGATGCATTATACATGCATAAAAAAAATATTTAATGCAAGAATGCATTAAGTAAGGCATTCTCCTGCGTGTGGTTCCATGGATGGTAATGCATCAAATTATAATGCATTGACTTGTAATCCATTAAATTGTAATACATTGAATTGTAATGCATTGAAATGCATTAAAGCATGGATTATTATAATGCCTTGGATTCCCCATGCGGCTGGCCTATGATACAATGCACTATTATAATGCATTGAATTGTAAGGATGAAGCATGCGGCTCACTGATTTGCTACATGGCCAAGTGGAATTGTTATATGCGGCTCAACACTTCTTCTCTATATGCGGCTCCACTGATGGATGCAACAAATATATATATATATATATATATATATATATATATATATATATATATATATATATATATAAAACAAGCCCACTCACTTGCTCCCATATGCGGCTGGGTGAGCATGCAAATGCAAACAAAATTGCTACAGCATGCTAATAGTAAAAGTTAATGCATTAAAATACTAGTGCATTAAAATACTAGATTAACTAATGCATTAATTGCTAATGTATTCCAAATTGATGGAAAGGCCATGCGGTCAGGATTATTAATACTCATGCGGCTCAGCAAACACCCGTAGGTCAAATTTGGACCAAACGAGATTCTTTGCAACATGGGATCATCAACTTAGCAAATATGCAAGTGTGATGGATCAAAAGTCCTGGAAACCAAAAATACCACAAAACTAGATCTACAAAAATTTAACCATGGGAATGAAAAATGATAAGTACTAAAGTGGTTTAGAAACATATGAGAAAGACAATGGAACAATAAAAAGGGACTTCCTCCATGAAGCAAGATGCACTTGCCTAAGCTATCCACTCTCTCCTGGTAGGTGAAGAGTAAAGATGGAGAAGAAGAAGAAATGAGTAATAATGGAAGAGAGAGAGTGGGAGAGATATTTATGGTGGGAGTGGTGGTAGGTGAGAGTGGTTCTCCACATAAAACCAAACCAACCCACTAAACCGAACCAAACCAAGCCAAGGAAATGCCAAGATGAACCATGCAAATGCAATATGCAATAAATAATAATAAAAAATCCAAGGCTAACTAATTATGACAAACCAAAAATACGAGTCCGAAATACGTACACGTATTCCCAATACGTAATACGAGATATGGGCATTACAACTCTACCCACCTTAAAAGAATTCCGTCCTCGGAATTTAATCAAGAGGCTAGAGTGGCAAGGACAAGTTATACTAAGCAATCAATCAATCATGTATGTAAGTAAGGAAATCGAAGGCACGAGAAAGAGGAAAGATATCCTGCTAGGAACCTCTCTGCCGGTTCTGGATCTGAGCTTGGACCTGGGCATACTGCTGGGGTCTCTGTAGCTGGAAGGCTAGGGCCTGAGGCGGCAATGGCCTCGGAGGCTGGTACTGCTGCTGAAACACTTGGGCCTGAGGCGGCAATGGCCTCGGCAATGGATACTGCTGCTGCTGCTGGACTGGGGCTGGTCCCCTTACCGAGGGACTAGTCTGGGCCGATGATGAACTGGCCCTATTCGGACAGGACCCTATCTTGTGGTTCGGTGCTCCAAAAGCCAAGCACAATTTCTGTGCTCTGCGACACTCCGAAACAACGTGTCCTGGCTTCCCACAATGAGTGCAGCCCATTGCGAAAGACTGCTTCTGCTTCTGCTGCTGAGGGGACGTGACCGACGTTACTGAGGCCGCCTGCCTCGGAGTTCCAATTGTCAAAGCCCTGACTGCCGGGGCTGGTGCTGTCGACGGGGTCATCTGGCCGTGAGATCGCTTCCGACCTTCGGTCCTGTCTACTATCCTGTGGGAGGTATACTCGTGCCTCCGAGCTGCTCTCAACACTGCATCAAAAGTCTGATGCTCAAACTGTTCCACTGCCAACAAAATTTCGAGGTGGAGCCCCTGCTGGAACCGTTGGGCTCTGTCAAACTCGGTCGCCACCAAAGTGGGAGCAAACCGACTAAGCCTCGAAAACTCGGCCACATATCCGTCGACCGTTCTTCCTCCTTGTTTTAGATTGGTGAACCTGGTCTGTAGATCGTACCGAGCCACCGCATCGAAGTACTTAGTCTGGAATCTCTCTCTGAATAATGCCCATGGAATAGGGGCCACTAATCCCACGGCCTGTGCTGCCCACCAGCTGCGGGCAAGATCTAACAACTGCAGGCGCACAACTGCCACCTTCTCGTTCTCTGGAGTCCTGGCTGCTTCTAGAACCACCTCTGTGTCCTGAAGCCATGCATCTGCCGCGATAGCATCTTCACTACCGTCGAAGAATAGAGGGTTCAGGCGCTTGAAACTGTTCGCTGCACTGTTCCTTGGATGACCGTCTCTGTTCAAAGCATCTGCCACTGCCTGTTGCAAGGCATCTCCTCGACGATCTTGGGAAGCTAATAATGATCTGATGAGACCCACCAAAGTGCCATCATCAGGCTCTGCAGGCTGGACTGGCTGAACTGGCGGCTCTCCTTCAGTAGGTACGACTCGGGAGGCCGCTCCTGAGTGCTGGGCCTGATCTTCTGGTTGCTGCTGGTCCACGGGAGGTGATCCGCCTTGCTGATCGGCTGGGTCAGGTACTATGCCACTGAAGAAGATGATATAGGAAAAATAAGGAAGAACCAGGACAGACCAACGATTACAAGCATGTGATCAGGACAAGAATTTCAGGAATCAAGAGGATACGAGCAGAGATCAAGGGCGAGTACTGATTGAGACATCTATTCGGTAAACCCTCACATATCTTGATTCACAAGACCTGCATGGGCCACCACTTAAACCATGTCACGCCCCAGAACCAGAATACTGGAGAGCGGGGGCAGACATAGCCAGCTACGTATAGTGAAATGGGATCCACTCCACTATACGGTCACGGCTGTCTAGATATATGAGGGTTTATCTACAAGCCATCAGTCTCTTAAGGTCAATAACAAGCCTAGTGTCTCAATCACAAGCAAGTAAACAGATTTACAAGATGTAAGATCACCAAATATACAATAGTAAGGCGTCCCAAATATTACATATTCAGCTGATCATGAAGCTAGTCGTTACAAAATATGAAGACTAGCAAGAGTTTTAGTCATACATGATCAACCCTAGGTTGCCAATCATGTTACAGCCCGTAGGCAGACAGTAAATAAAATGTACACGAGCTAACACTTGCTCGACGGCTAAACGCCTCAAAAGAATAATTTTACAATAGAGTGGAAGAGCAAAAATAAACCCACTCGTTGCCCTGGTTACGCCTGGTGTTCACCATCGGGCTGGAAAGTCGGTGGATCCCTTGGTGCTGCTCTGGTATCTGGCCATACAAAATCAGCTGGGTCAGATCCCAGAAAGAGCAAGTGCCACAAAGGAGGCTTCACTTAGGAACTAAAACCAGCAATCAGCATAAGAGTAATAATATATAAAAGACAGTAATTAAAGAAAACATGACAGGTGATATACGATGAGATAACCATGGGACTATTCAGATAACCAGGTTACAACCCGTAAACCAAACAAGGACCGGGGTTGTAACCCTTCGTCTGAACAGAACTTGGATTTTTCCACCATTTATCGGTAAGATAAAATAAGAAAACAGGTCATGTAATTATCTTGTACAGGATCAAGACAAGAATAGACTTGTAAACTTCATTCAATATTTCACGGCCAAGCAATAAGTACGGCTTGATACTTTAACTAACTAGGGTTATCACAAGCATAATTACTAACAAGATGCAGTGAGATTATTCCACAGCCACAAGCCCTGCAGACCATCCAGGCTATCCAGACGTAATTAGAGTTGAATTCAAGTGGGTACATCGTCCAGGAAACGCATGTACCCTTGGGTGACTTAGAGGGTGCAACACATGACAGTATGCTGGAAATGTGCCCTACTCGACGGCAGGCTACAGATCCCAAGTGGGGTGCCCAGATAACGGGATTGCCTGTAGCTGGAAAATCTCTTCATGACTACTGGATTTATTCTAGTTGTTAGCCTTAGTCGATTTCAGTGGGTACCCCCTGACCGTGGTACTCAGGGGTCCCTATCCTAGACATGATGCAAGACAAGACGGGTTCATTTGTACAAGCACAATCGTCCACGGTGTCCAAGTTATTCAATCTTGTCAAGTCGTGTTAGCCGTCGCAACAGCATTTCGAGAGCTATCATGTCAGGTTTATCATGTCAAGAGTGCGCCACGTGGGGCCACTATCAAGAATTATCGTGCCAAGTTATCATGTCAAATTTGTCAGGTCAAGTTATCATGTTAAGAGTGCACCATGGCGGGTCACTGTCAAGTCATGCCATTATCAAGGAGGAAGAAACTTGAGCAATTAAAATAATAATATAATATAATATATATATATATATTCTTGAAGCCAAGGAGAAACTCTACAACTTTCATGTTGGAAGTGGGAAGAAATTCTGACCACAATTCACGCAAATAAGACATTTAAACAATCAAAGTGGGACCCATGCGATCCAAAAGTGGGAGAACAAATATGCGGTTAAAGAGAGTGGGAGGCCACCCATGCGGCTCCGAAATTATTTTAAATGCAATTAGTCGAACATGTAAGGCCAGCAAGCCATATGCGGCTAGCATACAATGGTGCATGCGGCCAAGAGTGGGAGGGCCCCATGCGGCCAGGAAACAATAAGTAGGTCACTATCAAATAAGACAAAAGACAGTGGGACCCTCATTAAAATACAAACTCCCACTTCAGCAAGCAAGTCAACTAAAGGAAGCTATGTGGGACCCCCCACAATAATTGCAATGAGAAAAGGTTCACGTGAGCTACCTAATCAACGGTCCACGTGACCAAAACATTAGATAGTGGGAGAAGGGAGCCTATGCGGCTCACTCTCACATTGCTTGCATAAAAGTACAAACAAATAAATAATAATATAAAAAAATATGGCCATGCGGTTAGCTTTGCATGAAATACAAACAAGCAACTAATATTAAATAATTTTCTTATGCGGCTAGTACTGGAGAATGCATTGCAAATGTATTAAAGAAAACAATGTATCAAGAAAAGCCTTATGCGACTAATACTAAAGGATGCATTATACATGCATAAAAAAAATATTTAATGCAAGAATGCATTAAGTAAGGCATTCTCCTGCGTGTGGTTCCATGGATGGTAATGCATCAAATTATAATGCATTGACTTGTAATCCATTAAATTGTAATACATTGAATTGTAATGCATTGAAATGCATTAAAGCATGGATTATTATAATGCCTTGGATTCCCCATGCGGCTGGCCTATGATACAATGCACTATTATAATGCATTGAATTGTAAGGATGAAGCATGCGGCTCACTGATTTGCTACATGGCCAAGTGGAATTGTTATATGCGGCTCAACACTTCTTCTCTATATGCGGCTCCACTGATGGATGCAACAAATATATATATATATATATATATATATATATATATATATATATATATATATATATATATATATATATATATATATATATAACAAGCCCACTCACTTGCTCCCATATGCGGCTGGGTGAGCATGCAAATGCAAACAAAATTGCTACAGCATGCTAACAGTAAAAGTTAATGCATTAAAATACTAGTGCATTAAAATACTAGATTAACTAATGCATTAATTGCTAATGTATTCCAAATTGATGGAAAGGCCATGCGGTCAGGATTATTAATACTCATGCGGCTCAGCAAACACCCGTAGGTCAAATTTGGACCAAACGAGATTCTCTGCAACATAGGATCATCAACTTAGCAAATATGCAAGTGTGATGGATCAAAAGTCCTGGGAACCAAAAATACCACAAAACTAGATCTACAAAAATTTAACCATGGGAATGAAAAATGACAAGTACTTAAGTGGTTTAGAAACATATGAGAAAGACAATGGAACAATAAAAAGGGACTTCCTCCATGAAGCAAGATGCACTTGCCTAAGCTCTCCACTCTCTCCTGGTAGGTGAAGAGTAAAGATGGAGAAGAAGAAAAAATGAGTAATAATGGAAGAGAGAGAGTGGAAGAGATATTTATGGTGGGAGTGGTGGTAGGTGAGAGTGGTTCTCCACATAAAACCAAACCAACCCACTAAACCGAACCAAACCAAGCCAAGGAAATGCCAAGATGAACCATGCAAATGCAATATGCAATAAATAATAAAAAAAAATCCAAGGCTAACTAATTATGACAAACCAAAAATACGAGTCCGAAATACGTACACGTATTCCCAATACGTAATACGAGATATGGGCATTACAGTAGACAACAGTAGTTTTAGGTCCGTAATCTCTCCATGCTCAATAGAACATGTACCCACCGTTCCTGATATTCTTCCGATTAGTGGTCCTCCCTTGAACCAAAAGCTAGATGCCTAGTAGATAAATCTTTGAACTAATAGCATAAAACTTTATGGTAGGAATACAATAATACAATATCAGAATGCCTTCAAGCCCATCTTACAAGCTGTATCATCGACCAGCTGGCGATTGAGGCCCTTGGTGAACGGATCCGCCAGGTTCTCCTGACTCCGAACATCAATTACTGGAATTACACCTCTCTTAATAAGATCGTGTACTGTCATGTGCTTTAACCGCACAGTCCTTTTCTTTCTATTGAAAAGGTCATTTGATGCCACCGTCGCAGTCGCCTGGTTGTCGCAGTATATCGGTATCGCCGGTATTTGCGCCCCAACCATTGGAAGATCATACATGAGCTCCCGAAGCCATTCTGCTTTCTCGGCTGCGGTATCAAGTGCAAAGAACTCAGATTCCATGGATGACCGCGAGAGCATAGTCTGCTTCTTCAATTTCCACGATATAGCAGCTCCACCCATTGTGAAAATATATCCACCTGTGGACCTCTCGCTCTCCAAATCTGAGCACCAGCTGGCATCACTGAAGCCTTCCACTACCGGCGGATCTCCGCTGTAGTACAGTACATATGTCTGAGTCTTCTTGAGATATCTCATAACTCGTTTCACAGCTTTCCAGTGTTCAGCACCTGGGTTGCTCGTGAAATGACTCAGCATTCCCACGGCGAAAGCTATGTCAGGCCTTGTGGCAGTAGTAGCATACATCAAACTTTCGATTACGCTTGCATACTCCAGCTGCCTGACGCTTTCCCCTGAATTAGGCTTCAGCTTCAGATCACACCTGTACGGCGTATCGATCCCTAGAAGATCCCGATACCCATAACGAGTGATCATTTTCTCAATATAATGAGACTGTGACAGCGCTAGTCCAGTGTCTGTCCGGATGATCTTGATCCCTAAGATCACATCAGCTTCCCCCAAGTCCTTCATACTGAACTTGCTTGAGATAAATTTCTTTGTCTCCGTGACACAGCTAATATCCGTACCTAGGATAAGCATGTCGTCCACGTACAGACAAATGATCACACCTGTTCCATCAGCGAACTTCATGTAGACACACTTGTCCGTATCGCTGACCATGTAGCCATTTGACCTTATAACTTTGTCAAATTTCTCATGCCACATCTTGGGAGCCTGTTTAAGACCGTACAAGGATTTTACCAACTTGCAGACTTTGTCTTCAAGACCCCTGATGACAAATCCTTCTGGCTGTTGTATGTAAATCTCTTCGGTCAGCTCGCCATTTAGGAAAGCCGTATTCACATCCATCTGATGTATCACCATCTTATGTATTGCTGCAAGAGCAATCAACATCCTGATGGTGGTCATCCGGGCAACTGGAGCATACATGTCAAAATAGTCAATCTCCTGCTTCTGAGAAAATCTCTTGGCTACCAACCTAGCCTTGAACTTGTCAATAGTTCCGTCTGCTTTCATCTTCTTCTTGAAGATCCATTTGCATCCGATGGGTTTCGCTCATTCAGGAAGATCAACCAACACCCAAGTGTTATTTGAGGTGATGGAATCAATTTCATTGTCAATCGCCTCCTTCCAGAAAACTGCGTCTCTGGTCTTCATCGCTTTATCATAAGTAAGCGGATCTGCTTCCACATGATAGGTGACAAAGTCACTTCCGAAGTCCTTCGGCCTCCTCACACGCTTAGCTGACGGCTCAGCTTGTTCTGGTTCAATTGTTGTTTCAACAACATCTTTTTGGACCACATCTTCATTGAAGACTTCAGTTTGCTGTGCACCCTCATTGTTCTCCGGTACATCCGTAAGAACAATATTCTTGTGCCTTACAAATTTGTCTTCAAAATATTCTGCGTCGCGAGATTCAATGATATGATTTAACTCAATATCAAAAAATCTCCGAGCATCACTCTTCTCGGCATACCCCAAGAAGATTGTCTTTGTAGTCCTTGTCCCAAGCTTCTGAATCTTTAGATCTGGAAGCTTGACATATGCCAGACACCCCCACACTCGAATGATATTCAAGTTAGGTCTGACCTTGAACCAGAGTTCATGAGGAGTAACGTCTGAAGTTGCATGAGGCACTCTATTTAGAATAAAAGTGGCCGTCAATGCAGCTTCAGTAGCACTTAGGAAGGCCAGCAGTCAACAACATTGAGTTAATCATTTCTGTTAATGTTCTGTTCTTCCTCTCTGCTACTCCATTTGATTGAGGAGAGTACGGTGCCGTAGTCTCGTTGACAATTCCATGTTCTTTGCAGAACGATACGAATTCATGAGACCTGTACTCCCCACCTCGATCACTTCTTATTCTTTTGAGTTGTTGTCCAGTCTGCCGCTCAGCTTCGGCTCTGAACTCCTTGAACTTCTCGAATGCTTCGTCTTTAGCCCTCAGCAAATAGACGAACGCATACTTTGAGAAGTCATCGATGAAGATTATAAAATACTTCATCCCGGCCTTTGTAGAGAACTGTTTGAAGTCACAGATATCTGAGTGTACTAACTCCAGAAGATCTGTACTTCGATTAACCCGAGGAAAGGGTTTCCTTGTGATCTTAGTTTGAGCACAAACTTCACATTTCTCTACCTTACCCCCACACTTGGAGATAAGCCCTAGACTAGACATTCTGTTAATTCGTTTAGAATGAACATGTCCTAGCCTATTATGCCACAACTCATAAGTATAAGCAGAATGAGTGATTGTATTAACAACATTGAACTGATTTACAAGCTGAATCTTGAACATTCCTTCGGTATAAAAAGCTTTCCCGAAATATGTTCCCTTGATAGATATCACCATCTGGCCAGCACTGATGTCCATCCTGAGGCATGCATTGCAGAGTAGGCCTCCAGAGATCAGGTTCTTGGCGATAGCAGGTACGTGTTTCACGTCTTGAAGCGTCAGAGACTTCCCCGAAGTCAGCTTCAACACCACCGTCCCGATCCCGAGCACTTCAGCTTGTGCCTGGTTCGCCACCATAACCACATCAGAAGTAGGGGTGTAGGTGGTGAACCACTCCTTGCTGGAGCAAACATGACAGGTGGCTCCAGTGTCTACCCACCAGTCAGTATCAGTTCCTACCGCATCAACCTGCGCAATCATAGCAACAACATCAGTGATCATAGATACCTTACTAGGTTCTCCTTGCTCCGATTGCTTGGTTTTTGTTTTGCACTCATTCTTAAAGTGGCCCTTCTTGCCATACTTGAAGCAAGGCATTTGAGACTTTGGCTTCTTTTTCTTGATAGAAGTTCCCTTGACTTTTAGATTGTCAGGGTCCTTCTTCTTGCTGTGGGAAGCCGCCTGCTTTTCCCTTGGTTCCTTGGTATGAACCATATTGGCATTAGCCAATTGCTTGGACAGTACGTCCACCTTCAGTTGAGCCCGTATCTGGTCCTCAATATAGATTTCCTGCAGGAGATCTTCAAGGGTGATCTCCAGCTTCTTCCTATGCATGTTTGCATAGAACTTGCTCCACCCAGCGGGGAGCTTTGAGACAATCTCTCCAACAACAAACTTGTCGGGGAGGGGCATTGCCTCGTCTTCCAACTTCTGTCGCAGTTTCAGGAACTCCTTCACCTGCGACAGCATAGACTTTTCGTCCTCAAAGAACCACTTGTGATATTTTTTAACCACAAATATTTTACTGCGGTTCTTGTCTTCTTCGTAGAGTTTTTCTAGAGACTTCCATATGTCTCTAGCGATATTCTTCTTAGAATAGGATTCTGCAAGGGAATCTTCCATAGCATTCAGGATTAGCAGCCTGTAAATACTATTTTCCCTTCTCCATTTTGCTTGAAGTTTAGTAGCCGCGGTAATTGCGGCAGCAGACCCAACATCTGGAACAGTAGGTTCTTCCTCCAAAAGCACGTGATCTACGTCTTTGAGTTGAAGGGTTAGATATACCTTCCTCTTCCAGACTTGGTAATGTTCTCCATCAAACTTTTCTAACTTGCAAAAGTCAGAATTGAAGAGTGAAACATTAACGTTTTCCATCGTAGCAATATAGTTTTGAGATTGATAGTGCCGGAGTACAATTTTTCGATAGAAAACTAAAATATCGTAACAATTGTACAAACAATCGTTATTACGTAACACTTCACAAAAGGTATGTAGGAGAAATTTCAACTCGTGCTACACTTCACAGAAGGTGCACAGAACGTAATACTTCACAGAAGGTACGTAAGAGAAATTCTACTAGTGCTACACTTCACAGAAGGTGCACAGAACGTAACGCTTCACAGAAGGTACGTAAGAGAAATTTCACTAGTGCTACACTTCACAGAAGGTGCACAGAACGTAACGCTTCACAGAAGGTACGTAAGAGAAATTCTACTAGTGCTACACTTCACAGAAGGTGCACAGAACGTAACGCTTCACAGAAGGTACGTAAGAGAAATTCCACTAGTGCTACACTTCACAGAAGGTGCACAGAACGTAACGCTTCACAGAAGGTACGTAAGAAAAATTCAATTAGTGCTACACTTCACAGAAGGTGCGCTAATAGAATTCTGATAATATCAACGCTAACACTTCACGGAAGATGCGCTAATAAAATCCTGATAAAACCAACAAAGAAAGTGACAGGCGAAAGATGGAAAAACTCCTGCTGGGGTGAATGATCACCGTTGCTCAAAGCTTTATTCGTCCGACACGAATAGCTTCCAGGAACCAGCAAGTTCGTCGGAGAACTTGGAACACTCTGCTCTTCTGACTCCTCTGATGAACTCGAACTCCTGTGCAAAAGCAACGCTGGTACAATCCCTCTCTTCTCTCTCACAGCCTCTAAGCACTTGTAAACTTTCTGTCTACTACTTGTGTCTTAGTTCTCACCTCTGAGAGAGAAGGAGGAGGCCTTATATAAGCCCCAGCAACAACTGCCCGGTTAGCACAATGTTAGGGACGTGGTAGTAACCACCCCGAACATGGAGCAACCGCTCAGAACATGTGAAGACACGTTCTGCTGCAAGTTGTGCCACTAACCAGCGTAATATGTACTTTACGCACACAGCCCCTTTACGCACCCTACGTACACTGCGCACGCTAAAGTGCGCCAACAAAACGCCACATTACGCCTCATGAGCCCTTGAGCTCGAGTCCGAGCCCGAGCCCGAGTCCGAGTCCGAGTCGCGGGGCTTAGCTCCTATGGAAATAAATTTTTCAAGAGCAAAAAGCATGAATGCTTTAATTGTTAATTTTAGCCTTTTTTCCCATTAGAAAAATAATCCCACATGGCAAACCCATGTGCACCTCCACACCACATGTGCATCCCAAATAATAGCAAAGCTAATATATAGAGATACAAACTCTTTGGCCTATCCGATGTGGGACTAAAGTTTCTAAAGGAAAGGCCAAAACTCCAACACTATCCATGAAACAAAATCCTATCTATTCATGCAACATCCCCTATTTCTTTTGCGTTTAGCTACATCCTATTCTCTGTGTTCTCATGCATTCCGTATACTCATTTCGAAGCGTTACTGACTGCTGCCATTTGATTTAGATGCATCACCTCCCTTCTTCACTTCACACTATGGCATCTAAATGCCTACTACAGTGCACGATAGGTCTATCCATGCCCACTGTTAGCAGGAGAGACTCACACTTCCTTTCTAAACCTACGTAGGGTCAATGGATTAACTTTCTAGTTATAATTCTACCACTCCACCATCATCTGTTCTAGCAACCCAACCAGTGTACGACTCTTGCACAAATGCTAAAATGAAATGAAACTAGCAGAACAAATGGAATGGCAGGGAAAGGTATTTACCAAGGGAAAAGTAGTTGAACGAGGGGCGAGGAGTGGTTCGAGAGCTTTCTCCAGAGGAAGGACTTCAGGAAGAAGGGTATGGATTGCGCCCAGTAAGGGACACGTGGTACGTCGTTCGCCGAGCTGAAGTCGGAGGCTCCCGGACTCCGCAGGCTCTCCCTGGTCTTCGGGGTCGAGTACACGACAGTGAAGGGTGAAACCGGGTCGTCGTTAACGGGAGGTGGGTTAACGAGAAATGGTGAACTGATAATGTCGGCGGCTAGGGTTTTCAACGGAGGAGGAAGAGAATGGTGAGTTGATTTATAAGGAGAGAGATGAGAGCGTTGGGGGGGGGGGGGGGGGGGGGGGGGGTCTGACGCGCCGTACAGGCGTGGCTCGCCAGCCTGCAAATTGCGGGGAACAGCAGCGTACGCCGGATAAAAACGGAAAGAAGAACAGGGAAATTTTCAAACATACGGGTTGGCGGGTGAAGGTCGGGTTGGGTTATATGATGTGCCGCCCGCCCGACCAGTTGGTCTCCCAACAGGTCGTAGGACTGGGATGGTTGCTGGGCTTGGGGAGTTTGGGATGGAAGTAGAGGATTTTGAAGAAAATATCATAATGATGGGCCAGGGAAGGTAAGAATAAAAAAATGTCTAGGTTGGTGTATAAATGCTAAGGGGTGAGGAAAACAATACAAATATAAGGAGGATTAGGTTTTAGGGCTGTTGGGTATATGAATTTGGGCCTTATACCTAATATATGAGAATAATTATTAGAACGATCTATATACATTTGAAAATAATATATGGTAAAATAAATAATTATATTCAATACTAACTAATGATATCAGGTTTATCTGATTTAACTACATTAATATCTATAGGTATGAATATAAGTAAGGTCATTTGGAAACAAAAAATTGTCATCAAGTTATTGTTAATGTTATATATATATATATATATATATATATATATATATATATATATGGGGCTCACACACACATACTTATCTCTCTTTGGTAATGCATTGGTGAATAAATTGGCCAATTTTTTAATTTTATTTTACTTGCTTGACTTCTATTACTTTCGTCCTTTGGAGCTCATGTGCATAAAACAAATTTGGTAGAAGGTGCTTGATTCGATCTCCTTTGATAAATCCATCTCGGACTTGTGCAATACAAGACGCATTGTCTTCGAATATTATTGTAGGCTCATCTGTAACTGTGGGTAGTTGACAATTTACTCGTATATGATGAATGATTGATCACAACCACATACTTTTTCTTATTGCTTCATGTAATGCAATTAATTCTGCATGGTCAGAGAAAGTTGCTAGTGAACCTTGCTTTCTTGATCGCCAAGATATAACTGCATGGTTATTAAACATAACATGTTTGGGAGCAACTATTATGAGGGTTAGAAAGATAACATGTGTGTGCATAACCAACTAGTTAAGAATTGTTAGTGGAATCACATGAATAAAAATAATCTCATATCAGTTGTTCCACGAAATATCTTAATATGTGTTTAACTCTATTCCAATGTCTAAATGTAGGTGCAAAACTATATCTAGATAATAAATAACAGAAACTACAATATCTATTCTTGTGCATTGGCTAAATATAGTAGTTCCCCAATAGTAGTTAAATATGGTATTTCAGGACCAAGTACTTTTTCATATTATCCATTTGGTTGGAATTGATCTTTATCCAAATCCAAACTGCGTACAAACATAAGTGTATTTAGTGGATGTGCTTTGTCCATCCTGAATCGCTTCAAAATTCTTTTAGTGTATCAAGATTGATGTACTAATATTCTATTGAAACTTTGTTCTATTTGCAAATCGAGACAAATTTTTGTCTATCCCAAGTCTTTTATTTCAAATTTATTATTCAAATAATTTACAGTTTTCTCCAATTATGTAGGAGACCTGATCAGGTTTATATCATCAATATATACTGCTACTATAGATAATCCATTCTCAGATTTCTTAATGAAGACACATGGTCAAATTTGATTATTTTTGTATCATTCCATAGTCAAATATATACTAAGACGATTATACCATATTCTTCTAGACTGTTTCAACCCATATAATGCTCGTCTAAGTTTAATCGAACACATGCCCTTTGACTTAGTATCTGGCATTATAAATCCTTCTAGAATTTTCATATAGATGTCAGTATCTAAGCCTCCGTACAAATATGCAGTTACAACATCCAAAAGTCTCATATCAAGATTTTTAAGAACTGTGAGACTAAGTAGATATCTAAAGGAAATGACATCCATAACTAGAGAGTATGTCTCTACATAGTCAATTCCAGATCTTTGAGAGAAATCTTGTGCTACAAGTCAGGCTTGTATCTTTCAACTTCGTTTCTCTCATTTCGTTTTCTCAGGAACACCCATTTAAAGCCAACATGATTTATGTCTTATGGTGTTTCCACTATAGGTCCAAACACACCACGTTTTTCTAAAAATATTAATTTTACTTGAATAGCATCTTTTCAGATTGGCCAATCTTTTCTTTGCCTATATTTATTTATGAGAAATTTTGAGTGGCACCCCACTTTTTTTAGCCTTATTTAAGGTGCACCCCACAACTTTACACTATTGTAATTCACCCCCCACTTTTGACGGTTTCCGTCCAAAATGGACGGTCAACTGGGTTGATCCAAATTTTTTGACAAAAGTACCCTCCGACCAATTGTCTTCTTCCCCGTGTCTCTCGCCGCTGCTCCTTCCGGCCTCGCCGCCGCTCCCCACCCCCCTCCCCGACCTCGCCACTGCCACCCCCTCCCCGATCTCGCCGCTGCCACCTTTCCTCTCCGACCTCGCCGCGGCTCCGCCCCCTCCCGACCTAGCTGATGCCCCCCTCCCCGACTCGATCTCCGACCCCGCGAACCGCAACAGCAACAACATTCGCCGGGGGGGAGGGGGCAGGCGAGGTCGGCGAGGGGGGTGGCGAGAGACGGGGGCACGGAGCTAGGGCGTGGCGGAGCTAGGGCGGTGATGGAGAGGGAGGGGACGGAGCTAGGGCGTGGCAGAACGGGGGTGCGGCGGAGGGGCATTCGTCGGGGGGAGGGGGCAGGCGATGTCGGTGAGGGGGGGTGGCAAGAGACGGGGGCGCGGAGTTAGGGCGTGGCGGAGCTAGGGCGGTGATGGAGAGGGAGGGGGCGGAGCTAGGGCGTGGCAGAGCGGGGGCGCGGCGAAGCGGGGGTGCGGCGGAGGGGGTGCTGGTGATGGAGAGGGAGGGGGGCGGAGCTAGGGCGCGGCGAAGCTGGGGTGCGACGGAGGGGTGCTGGTGATGGAGAGGGAGGGGGCGGAGCTAGGGCACGGTGGAGCGGCGGTGTGGCGGCGGTGGTGATGGTGGTGTTGGTGAAGATGATGGTGGTGGAGGTGGTGGTGAGGTCGGGGGGGAGGGGGCAGGCGAGGTCGGCGAGGGGGTGGCGAGAGATGGGGAAGAAGACAACTGATCGGGGGGTATTTTTGTCAGAATATTTGGGTCAACCCAGTTGACCGTCCATCTTGGACGGAAACCGTCAAAAGTGGAGGGTAAATTACAATAGTGTAAAGTTGTGGGGTGCACCTTAAATAAGGCTAAAAAAAGTGGGGTGCCACTCAAAATTTCTCTTTATTTATACTATGTGGTTCATTTTCACAATCATCATTGTCCTTTGATATTTCAGTAGCTACTACATAACTAAATATGTCATCAACGACAATTGTTTTTCTATTCCATAATTCACCTGAATATGCATGAAATATCGAGGTCTCTTCATTTTCAGGTACATGTGCCTCTATAGAGGTATCCATAGGTATTTCAGTGAATTTGGAAACATGCACGTCTTCATTATTTGTCTTTGGAGCTCCAGCCACTATCGGGCTTTTATCAGGACAAGATGTTTCATTAACTCTCTTCTTTCTAGGAGCACTTCTTTGGAACCTATAGGCCTAGCACGTTTTCAACATGTAGTAGTAGATTTATTCACCACCTTGTTTGGATTTTGTGTTCAACTAGAACAATGATTCTGCCTAGCACATTCATAGCTGGCACATGTGATCTAGTTGCCTTTGCGGCATCATTAAATACATCAATAATTGATTTACAATTTCTTGCAAATGTATCATTCGCCTTGTCTTATAATCTATAACGCTCCAGTCCCAAAATACATAGGACTAGGAGATCGTATACATGCCAGCTACGTATCAAGCAGACTCCAACCCAGCTCGAATACGTATAAGTTGCCGTGGTGTTCTAATTCTATCTATCAATCAACTATGAACATATCTAACTCAATTACAGAATAAGTAAATCAGGAATGAACAATATATATTATGGTCTGTAACCAATAACATACATGTTCGATTAGACCCGAAGAACGATATGGGTCTATAAAACTAAGCTAAAAGCAGAGTATAATTAATGGAAACAATATGTAAGCATGATAAAATATCTGAGTCGGTCATAACAATAGCTCCATGATCAATAAACCAGCTCTGCATGACTACCACCTGGAGAGATCACCAGGTCCTCAGGGGACTAGCAAGGTACAGAAAATATGCCAAGTAACAGTAAAATAAATAAATGTACACATGGCATATACCGTAACCAGTCTAAGTGATATGCATGCGAGAACATGTACTAGAATATCAGATTTCCGCCACTGAAGCTCACAAGCACCTCTGCAGGCTATCGTTCCATGTACCATGTCGGGACCAAGGACAATCAATCAATAAACAATAGCCAAAACTCTGCTACAGAGATAAATGCTCACAATAACATGCCACAATACAATAAGTCTGATACTGTAGTCAAGTTTTTCCCACCCCATGTTTAGTATCTATAACGTCAAGTCCATACTGTCATGCCCCGCTCCCGTAGGAGCGATCGTCCTCGCTAAGGCGTGATGTCGCACGGGCCTAGGTTGCGTCCGTGCAAGGCTATGTCCGAAAACGACCAATTTGAGCTAGGCCACAGAGTCGCACAGAGGGTCCCCGTTTGCAGCGGAAAGTAAATGAACACAAATTGAAGCGAATTCAAACTCTTTATTGATTTTCAAGAAGTTACAAGCGGCGCTAGGCCGAGTTTACAAGGCTCTCAAGCTCTCTCTCTCTCTCTCTCTGAAACATAAAAGGCGTGCCAAGTGGCTTACAAGATGGAATGATTCATGGCGATGTTTCGATACATTATGTCATGTATATGGTGCTTCAGCTCCTTGCAACGCTCCATGGCTCCAGAGTTGGCTCTGCGCCTTAGCACGTTCGAGGGAAGCTCCGCACCCGACGACATCTCCTGCGTCCTGCAAGCAAACTGTAGGGTTATCAGTACATTGTTATGTACTGGTGGGGAGGCTAGCTCGCCCACAATGCTATCATTACCAAACACGTTCTATTTACTTTTGTGTATCATCTATCATTCATTGTCTTTCTAATCTTGCCTTAGGGTCAGTTTCATAGCATATTTCATGACCTATCTCGTGTTGCCGAATTCATGTGTTTGCATGGAAATACATGCACGACTTACCCATACTTACCGTCCGGCCTTCCCTGTCCAAGGTAAACTAAGTTAGTCAACAATCCATATAAACTTTCAATGTCAAGTGCGTGTCCCTGCCTCAGGTCCTAGCACGTCGTAGGCGTATTTTCTAACTCCTTTGCCGAAGTACTCTCGATTATTTGGTGTGTTATATTCAAGCCTGTTCAGAAGGTGCTTTGTTCAGTTAACTTAGACTACTTTGATTTTAATGCAAGGACTTGCACGTGGATTGCCACCAGCAAGGTCCACCTAATCTATATGCACCGGTCGCTGGCATGTCAGCCATTTGGACATTTCCTTTTGGTATTCTCATCTATCAAGCATGATGGCTGGTACACCTTGATAGACTATTGAAGTACCGGCCCTACGTTTGGTTATGTGCCCAAGCCCGCACACCTGTCTGCCCGTAGGCCATGATTCTGCCTAGGTCGGCCACGAAATCGTCGTTCGTTGCCTTGGAATCCTTTCACTCGTGCACGAGTCCGTCCACGACCATTTCGTATTGTCTTATCATTTTAACTTAACAGCTGTCTTTGAGCCATAGGCTGTCTCTGAGCCATAATGCGTTATCGACCAGGTTGGCGTCCGTACAGCACGGGTAGCGAGTCCCGTTGTACGTGGCCGTCATACATGTCGCTAACCATTCTTTCCTTTCTTATCTTTCATTTATTCTTTCTTTTCTTTCTTTTTTTTCACTTGTTCGTTCGTTCATTGATTCATTCACACATTCATTCATTCATTCGTTGATTCATTCATTCACTTATTCATTCATTCTTTCATTCATATATTATGCAACTCCCCGTGCGGGAGTCGCCTTGGCGACCCATCGGTCCCGAAGTCTTTCAATGTTGCTATACTCTACTCGGAACGACTATGTCGATAGTCTTCCGTTTAATTATTGTAAACCATTCATTGTTTTATTGTTGAACGCATAAGGGACTTGAACGTAAGCTTGTGCCTTAGCACGAGCGTGGAGCGCGGTGCGAGAGTTCTCACATTTTCCATGTTCTTTTCCATATTCTATACAAGCATACAAGATGGAATTATTTCCTTAGCTAGGTGCGTTGAGTCATTTATTAGCATGCACGGTGTTATCGCCTAGCGATTCTAGCCATAGTGTCCGTATTGTTATGTGTTTAGGCTAAGCAAAGACGGGTTCATCGGATCCACCCACCTTAGCGATGTTCGTATCGGCCGAGCGATACTCCGAGCGCGCCTTTGAAAGTCTAAGTCGGGATTCATCTTTGACGGGCCAATATAAGCCTTGTATCGATTCTTCATCAGGTCGATGCCAACTCTTCGGGTCGACGGCTCGTTTGAGTCGTTGTACTTACCGTTTGAATCGGCATTCCGCTAGGGTGGAGCGGGTCATTACACATACAGTCATCTCTATAGCAATAACAATAACAATGAACAATCCAGTAAACTACTACGAAGTTAATACCATGAATAATCATGTAAACCTTGCATCATGAACGTGTTAGTATCCTGTGGTCATTCGTGTCAATGGACACGGATAAGATGAAACGTCATGCCTAGTATTGATACCCGATATCTGTAAACTGACATCGGCACCCGAGTAACCATCGGACGTTAAGTACCAACTGATCCTACGTCCATAATTTCTATAGTAAGAAATAAAATACAACAATAAGAAATACTAATAATAATATACCGAAACATTGGCAAGGTACACTTACCTGTAACTACTGTCTGAGTATATGTCTGACCAACTCTGATGTCTTCGTTACTCCCTCCAAGTTCATCAAAAATACACTAAAAGCCACTCGCAACATATCTGGTATATTCTGGACACCTTGTCGTAGAATTGACGCTACGGACAAACCGTTTGGAACTGTGTGGATGACCAATTGGACATAAAAATAGACACAGAGATCTTTCCAATCGTTTTGGTTTCATAAAAAGATGAGATCGAAAAGTACACGAAACCTTAGACGCAAAACAACATACCTGCTGTGACGAATTCAACACAAGTTCGGTCGACTTCGGGTGCCTTTCGCGCCTCGTACTGACCAAATTATGGGATGAAGCTTCTCGAAAAGGTATTAGGGAGTTAGAGGGTGTCCTAGGGTCGAGATGAAGATGGTAGGAGGGTTGAAAGAGGTCGGGGTGATGAGTTTCTGTCGGGTAGAAATGAAAGTGCAAAAATAGAAAAGAAATTGGAGGGGCGCTCTGTTTGGAGAGATAAGGAGGGGATGTCGGTTATGTGGAGGGGTTTAATATGTAGGGTTTTGATAGGTTTTATATTATGGAGATTTGGGCTTTGGTTTGGATTAATGTGGTTAGGATTTGGCCCTCCAAAGGATTAATATAGTAATGGATTTCCTTACTGGGTGGGTTATTTGACCAAGTCAAAGATAGGGGATTTAATTGACATGGCTGCAATTTAATCACTAAAAATCAATTAAATATATATATAATTTATTTTGGCAACCTTATATAGGCTCTAACAAGTGGGGTTGGCTAGGATAGGGTCCGAATAGATTTTCTAGTCAAAATAAACCCGAAAAGTCAACTAATGGGTCTCATGTGCCATTTGTAAATAAATAGCACATGGAAACTCGATTGAATGGCAAACCCTAGGTATTGCATAGTAGGCTCAAGATGGGTCAAAACCATATATTGGGTCAAATAATTTTGATATATGTCGAGTCCCGAACTCAAGTTGGAAGTTAGGTCTGGAATTACGGTAAACGGTCAAAATGGCCTAAGTTGACCCGAAGTTGTGCGAAGTCAAAAGAATATTGGAGAACAAGTTTAGATGGGACATGATATATCAAATTAAAGGTGGACGTGTCTACAATTCAAATATAGAATTAGATTTGAGAAATCAATATTTGTTGTGCTTCAAAAATCAAAACTATGGTAAACTACTGCTATAGTCATTATTGACTTAAAATATATTTTACTATTAAAATAACCATATTAAATAAATAAAATAACTAAAAATAAATTCCAAAAATAAGGAGGCTTACATAATCACGTTGTGGAGTTCTTGGATCTTGATTAGATAGAGTAGACATATTCCATGTCAATTCACGTCGTACATTAGTAAGTTATTCTATACAAACAATTTGTTGCTTACCTCCCCCTAACAATGGGAAGACTTTATCATCAAATTAGCAATCATCAAATATGTAGTAAAGATATCACCACACATTGGTTCCAAATATATACCTTATTATGGAAGAAGACTCAAAACTAATGTATATTCCTAAACGTTGTTGGGGACTCATCTTAGTTCTTTTGGAAAATAGCATTGGGACATATACTACACATCCAAACTTTCTCAAATATGAAACGTTTGGTTGTTTGCCACTAAGAAGTTGTATATGTGAAAAGATATGGTAGGCAATGGGTCTAAATCTAACTAGAGATGCAACATGTAAAATATCATGTCCCAAGCCTTAATTTTCAAACTAAATTGCACTAGTAGAGGTCTAGCTCTAAGTTGTAGATGTTTAATAAATGATTCAGCTAACCCATTTTGTGTGTGTACATGGTGATCATGATGTTCTACCTCAATCCCTAATGATGTACAATAATCTCAAAAACTTGTGAGATAAATTTTGCGGCATTATTAAGTATAGTTGACTTAATCGAGTTATCAAGAAATTAAGATCCAGGTTCAATAATTTTGGACCAAAAGACGAAAAAATACAAAATTTCTAGTAGACAATAGAAAAACATATGACCACCTAGTAAATGCATCTATGAGTATCATGAAATATCTAAAAGGATCACTAGCAGAGTGAATATGACCACAAATGTCTCCTTGTATTCTTTGCAAGAAAATAGGACACTCATTCTTATCTTTTAAAAAAGATGGTCTAGTTATAAACTTCCCTTGTGACAAAGAACACATAGGTGATTCTTCGGTAAGACAATATAGTAATTTTCCAATAAATGTCCACAAGAAATTGTCAATGATCCGATTGAACATAGTTTGTCCCGGATGACCCACACGGTCATGCCAAATGCTATATAAGACAAGATCATTGGCTTTATATTTTGCCACATTCATATGTGATTCAATTATACCAATGGTGGTGTAATACAAACCACCGAAAGATGAGAGAATTCTTCTAATGTGAGCTTTCTTTTTTGCTCCAACATTAGATGTGATACATAATGTCTCTTTGTTGTTATCATTTCGAGTTTCAATATGGTATCCATTTTTATGCTTGAAACTTAGCAAATTTTGTATTTTGCAAATAAATTTGAGTACCATTAGGTAACATGATGTGTGCTTTTCCAAAGCCCTCAATTATATAGGTTGGCCCAGCTATTGTTGACGCTTTATGCATGTCAAATACTAAATTTGAGAACTTTTGATTCTTCAAAATCATATGTGCTATAACACTATCTACCAAACACATATCCAAGTCATTTTTCTTGGATTCTTTGAATATGTCAACCTCTTGTTGAGTAGCTCGACATCGTTTAAACCAATATCCATCTTTGCCACATTTATGATAAGCGTTACTAGTCTTATTTTGTTTACATAAAGCAAAATAAAATATATTTATGAACATATATTCTAGCTCGCATAAGTATAATAATAAATAATTAAGCATTTCAAACGATAATATCATATTACAGAAATGTGACTCCAAATTTAATAAAGATTTTCAATAAAACAAACTCTCATGGCCTAGACATTTCATGATGGAAACTAAAAATAAAACATGAATTCAAATGTAAATAGTTTATAAGTACATGAAATAAAACATAAATTGATTGAGTGCTAATTTAATGGAAGGTGGATTTTCAAGCATCTCCTCAAAGTGTTCATTGGTAACTTGAGTCCCATTTTTTTCTCAAAAAGTCGGATCAAAATAATTCTTATTTGGTTTATTTTGAGGATTTGAATTCCCTTTAGAGTGTGCTGTCCACTTGTTCCATTTATTCTTTTGTGAACCACTATTTCCGCCTTTGTAATGCTGATAACCATGACCATACCTCCCACAACATTTTTCTTCCACATCCTTTCCCACGTCCTCTACCACGACCTCTGCTAATCCCAAAATTGGTATTTGCCTCAGGAATTGTCATTAACCCAATTGGTCTAGAGTTATGGTTTTTCATGAGAACGTTGCTATTTGCCTCTGCTACAAGGAGACAACGCCAGTTCAGAGTATTTTGTGAAATTTCTTTCACGATATTGTTCCTACAAAAGCACATTACTTGCATAAAAAGTGGAGCGGATATTCTCAATCATTTGAGTCTATGTTACTTTTTCTCCGCACAACCTAAGACGAGAAACAATATTAAACAGAGCAGATTTTTCTCTCTCCACATTTTATAGTCATGGTATCTTAGATTCAACCATTCACTTTGAGCAGTTAGAAAGATTACCATCCTTTAGATATGTCCACATATTCGATGGATCATCCTTACATAGATATTCTGTTTTTAAATCATCATGGATATGATATCGTAGAAAAATAAAAGCCTTGGCATTGGCTTCTGTCACGCTCCAGAACCAGAATACTGGAGAGCGGGGGACAGACATAGCCAGCTACGTATATTGGAGTGCAACACACTTCGCAATACGGTCACGGCTGTCTAGATGCATGAGGGTTTATCTACAATCCATCAGTCTCTTATGGTCAAGAACAAGCCTAGTGTGTCAATCTCAAGCAAGCAAATAATTGTTACAAGATGTTAGATCACCAGACATACAAAGTAAGGCGTCCCAAATATTACATATCCAGATGATCATGACGCTAGTCATACAAAATGCGAAGACTAGCAAGAGTTAAGTTATACATGATTAATCCTAGGATTTGTTAATCATGTTACAGCCCTTAGACAGACAGAAATTAAGTTGCAACACGAGCTAACACATGCTCGGCTGCTAAACGCCTCAAATGAATAATTTACAATAGAGTGGAAGAGCAAAATAAGAAATCCATTCATTGCCACGGTTACTTCTAGTGTTCACCATCTGGCTGGAAGGCAGGTAGATCCTCGGGTGCTACTCCGAAATCTGGCCACACAAAACCAGCTGGGTTAGAACCCAGAAAGAGCAAGTGTCACAAGGGAGGCTCCACTTAGGAACTAAAACCAGCATAAAATGAATGGAAGAACTGATAAATGAACATAAATAAATAACATGAAAGACAGAGTTAAAAGAACACACTAGCTTGCATTAGAAAAATAAGAGGTGGAATATAATTCCCATGTTAATCCTGAGACAATCATTCAGGCACGACCAATCAAGTCCTACGGCTTGCTATCATTAGCTAACTAGGGTTATCACAAGCCTACTTACTAACAAGATACAGTTGAGATATTCCCGTAGTCACAAGCCCTGCAGACTATCCAGGTTATTCAGGCAAGGTTACAAGAGTTTATCAAGAATTAAGAGAATTATTAGGTGACTTAGAGTGCAATACACGACAGTGTGCTAGAAATGTGCCCTATTCGACGGTAGGCTACAAGTCCACAGGTGTGGCCGGGATAACGGGATCGCCTGTAACTGGAAAATCTTTCTATATTAACTACTTGATCAATCTAGTCGTTAACCTAGTCAGATTTATTATGAATCCCTGACCGTGGTAACCAGGAATCCATTTCCTAGACATGATGCAAGACAGGACAGGTAGCTTGTACAGGCACAATCAGGAAAATCAACAACGGAGTCAAGACAAGAGTTCCACTTAGCAAGTCAGGATTGGCTGTCGCCACAACGATCAAGATTACACATGTCATGTAAGCTTTACTTGTCACTTGTCAGGAGTACTTGTCAGGAGTGTGTCTCGACGGGCCACTATCAAGATTATCAAGACGGGATCATATTATCCTGTTCAAGTTCATCAAGTCGGATCATCGCAATTTAGGCCAAGTACAAAAAATATGCAAAGAAGATCAAAAACTGTGATTGAAACTATCAGTCGCATATGAACTCCAGTTAAGGTGAAACAAGAATATTCTCGAAGCCAAGACGAAGATCTACAATGTTCATGCTTTGAGTTTTACCAGATTCTAGCTACAAAATTGCTTAAACAGGCAAAACAGCTTATATCAATCAACTCGAGAATAGTCCCTTATATAGGCTTACAATGGAGATTAACATCATGATGACAATTAAAAGAATAAATGCCAAAACCCAAAAGACATAAGTTATGGATAACCAAAAGACATATATAGGCTACTTAGGCCAAATAATTATGATACATTATATATTTATATTTATATATATATATATATATATATATATATATATAATGCACATCGGGTTGTGGTATACTGGTAACACCACCGTGCATTGGGGGGGGGGGGGGGGGGGGGGAGGGCGGGGTTCGAGTCCTGGGGGGCTCGGACTGCCTAGCCTCACGGATTATATATATATATATATATATATATATATATATATATATATATATCGTTATTTAGTAATATATATATGGTTATTTAGTATATATATATGGTTATTTAGTAATAAGTTCTCACATAATAGTTGATATTAGGGTTTGAGTCTCCAAATTGTCCAACGTTAGTTTTTGGGTCTCCAAATTATTGTTCACTTACTAGTGTGATTTGGAGATCCAAACACTAACCTTGGACAATTTGTCGACCAAAATTCTAATATCAACTATTTTGTAGACCCTGTCACTAAATATCCCATATATATATATATATATATATATATATATATATATATATATATATATATATATAAGGGTGAGCGTCGGTATAATCGGTCGGTATTTGGTTGATTTTTTCAGTATTTTTAAAAATCAGTATTTGAAAAATCAATACCAATATCGTACCATTTAGAATCGATTTTTTTCGGTTTCGGTTAAATCGGTATTCGGTCGGTTTTTGTTCGGTATCGGTATTTTACCAATTAATATTTGATCAATTAACACACTTAATATTGTAGAACCTCTTAACCTATAATATATATATTTTACTTTTTTGGAAGCATTAATTTTAAAGTCAAGCCTCTACCAACCAAACAATTAATCAAAATTATTAGAACAATATGTGACAAGTCGCAAACACCTAAAAATGAGCTTAAAATATCAAACGCGGTCACTAAGTTTAATCTTTAATATAAGTTTAAGTAACCAAAATTCACTTCAAAATTCTATGATAACAAAAAAACATAAGCTCAAAAGATCAAAAACTCAATTCTTAGCATTCTTAACATAAATTCAAGTCCATTAAAATCCATTCCAAGTTCTAGGAAACCAACCAAAACAAAGATAAAAATGAAAATGAGTAGTGTAAAATTAATCATGAACAACATTAAAAATGTGTGTGTGTGTGTGTGTGTATGTGTGTGTGTGTGAATCGGTTCGGTATTTTCTGTATGGTATTACAGTCAAACCGTTACCATTACCATTATACCGTAATTTAGTCGGTTTGGTAATTCGGTATCGGTACATAATTTCGGTTCGATTTTTTAGAATTTTTTTAATCGATATTCGATCGGTTTTTCGGTATCGGTCGGTATTTGCTCACCCCTAATATATATATATATATATATATATATATATATATATATATATATATATATATATATATATATATATAGAGAGAGGATGAGGGAGGTGAGGTGCCACCCTATGGGTGGTGCTATGTGTCACCCCCATGCTATCATCATGCACCAAAAAGCGTACAAGTGAATGAAATTAGCATGGGGGATGACATATAGCCACCTCACCGTGAGCTGGCACCTCACCTCTCTTATTCTCTCCCTCTCTCTCTCTCTCTCTCTCTCTCTCTCTCTATATATATATATATAGTGCCTATCTAATGAGCACACCTCCTAAATGAGCAAATGAGCACAATCAATTATATCCCTAGGATCTTAGCTATTTAAATCTAATGGTTGAAAGTTAAATATCTCATTTAAGGAAATTTAATAATAATATTCACAATAAAAGGATATATATTTGAACAAATCTAAATATTAATTTTCCATCGAAATTAATACTGAATTTAAGCCATGGAAATGTGCATCTATGGAAGCATGGTCTGCTTAGCATTTCATATATCCTTCGACTGACTTTCATTTATTCTCCGAGTACTCTCTACTTCCATCACGCAGGATCATGATTTTGTCTCTAGTCAGTTTTATTAGCACGCAGACACTTGTTATTGTATAATAACTAATCTTCTCACTCGCCGGCATAGAAATAATTGGTGTCTGTAGATTTCTGCCATCATCGGATTGAACCCATGCTTGTATCATTTCAGAACATTACATTGAGTAAAAAAAACTCGTGAGTTCAATAAATATTCATGAAACTAAAGAGAATCTTCTATGGTCATGAAGTGACCAAAAGTAACAGCAGACTTCAAGCATTCTCCCTCAAATCTTAACACTTTGATACAACTGATTTTCTGGTGATAAGAAGGTATTATGGATCATACATAAGTACATGTACCCTGCGAAACCTTTACGGCCTTGGTCTTGCTAGAGTCGACAAATTTACGGTCCTATTATTCTACGTCCTCTCCTGTTAATTTGGACTAGTATTTCTTACTTCAGGATTTAATTAGAGAATGGAACGAGATAAATTCAGTCGTCTCTCCCAATGCAAATCTAGTCCGGAAGGAGAAGGGTCCTGAAGGAGAAGGAAAGAAGAGAACGAAGGAAATGATGGAAAAATTAATATTTAGATTTGTTCAAATCTGAATAGTTAGTATATATCCTTTTATTGTGAATATTATTATTAACTTTCCTTAAATGAGATATTTAACTTTTAACCATTAGATTTAAATAACTAAGATCCTAGGGATATAATTGATTGTGCTCATTTGCTCATTTAGGAGGTGTGCTCATATATATATATACTAGTCATAACCCGTGCCCATAGGGCACGGTTCAACATTTGTTTAATATATTAAATAAAAGCTCGTCATTACTCTCCTCCCCCCTACTGCTCCCCACCCCCCCCCCTTCTCCTCCCCACCCCCCCCCCCCCCCCCCGCTCCTCCCCGTCCTGGCGCCCTCCCCCCCCCACCCGCCACTCAGCCCCCCTCCCTCCCTCCCTCCCTCCCTCCTGTCCTCCTCCTCCCGGTGGCCCCGGGGGCCGGATCCCACCCCTCATTCGTAGGCGACGCCCCCTCGCCCCCCCTCTCCCTTCCCCCCGTCTCCCGTCCGGTGGCGTCACCGGCACTCTGTCGGCGGCGCCCGCCCCCCCTCTCCCCCCTCCTTCCCAGCCTCCGCGCTCGGGGGGGCCCGAGGCAGCTCCCCCCCTCGTTTCCCGCGTACTCGGTTCCTGTGATGAGGTGACGCACGTCAGGCGTGGGGCCCCGTGCACGGGTGGGGCCCGAGGCGCCATTGGGTTGCGTTTTCCCCCCCTTTTTTTCTCTTTCTTGGAAGCTGTGAGGGCAAGCACTGCTCAATAATGCTTTGGATTATACCTTGTTTGATTATACCTTGATCGTGCCAATTCGCATGATTCCTTAAATTTCGATTATACAATCATGCCTAAATCATGTCAAAATGATTTTTATCTATCTTAAACAAACCATTAATTGGTATCCAAGGAATTTACGTCAATTTATTCATAAGATTATGAATAATAAAATTACACATAAGATTTATTTATACTAATAGGCTTAAAACAAATATTATGATTATTTTGAGATAGTACGATAAACGATTGTTAAGATTGGATCTTATATGATTAAATCATTCTATAACATTAACGTCATTCTAAAAGTTTGTTCAAAATTACTTGAAATATGTTTTGAAACGATTATATTGTCACATAATTTTATTTACAAATTATTATACAAATTCGATTTTCTACGATCGAAATTATTTTAATAGGAAGCATAAATTAGTGCTATCAAGTACCGTATTCATATTTGATTAATTAAGGTTTGAAAGAAATAATTATTTGATATTTATGTTTATGGAAGAGATCAGACTCAAGTTTATTTGAAATGATAAATTCAACTACTTGTTAATCTCTTCTATATTCGTTTAAACCAGATACTCGTTTAAATTGATATTTACCGAGCCGCAAATCTATCTAGATAACCATCAAATTTTTCCTAGAAATTAAATCCTCCCATTGCTCCTTATCTCTTCTGCTCCGCCTATTATATTCGGCCAGTAAGTATACATATAGGGTTCAACCTCTCCTGGCCTTCTTCCTCTCCATCCCTTCTTCTATATGAATATTAAGTAGCACCATCGCTCTTCGACCAACTCATGCACCCATGTTACCGATCGTGCAACCATTCACTTAAGGACACCACAAAAGCACCAATCCCAGCCCCGACTCGCCACACCTAAGTCGACCACCGTCGTACCATTTTGATTACCGTGCCGTCGTGTCCGTGACCACAACATCTACTCCATTCCATTCATTACAGCCCATTACACAAATTTTTCGTATCCAAACAATTTGGACACGATACAAAAACAGCAAATCAAACCTTCTTCGTGGCAGCCCCAAGCCCCGACGTCGACACCATGCTCGAACGTCACCGCCCGGTGATCTTCCTGACCCAGGACTCGCGACGCTGCCGGCGGCCATCAATCTTTCGCCCAACCCGCATGGCCTCCACCAATCCCAGCCCCGACTCGCCACACCTAAGTCGACCACCGTCGTACCATTTTGATTACCGTGCCGTCGTGTCCGTGACCACAACATCTACTCCATTCCATTCATTACAGCCCATTACACAAATTTTTCGTATCCAAACAATTTGGACACGATACAAAAACAGCAAATCAAACCTTCTTCGTGGCAGCCCCAAGCCCCGACGTCGACACCATGCTCGAACGTCACCGCCCGGTGATCTTCCTGACCCAGGACTCGCGACGCTGCCGGCGGCCATCAATCTTTCGCCCAACCCGCATGGCTTCCACCGAGAGCCGCCCTCCGTCGTTGTGCCGCGCTGATGGCCGGAAGCCACGACCGTTGTATTTCCTCCTCTCCCGAGCTCCGAGCTCTGTCCTCGCCGCTGTGGTTTGTCGCGACCGCCGCCACCGCGAGTTTCTCCCTCGCCGAGCCCCTCCGTGGCGGTCCAGAGCACCGCCACCACCTCCGACATGCCTCTGCCCCTCCCTGCAGTGAGTGTCGAGCGCAGTAGAGCGCCGCCACGGTCGCCTGTGCTCTCCCCTCTTTCAGTGCCAACAAATTCCGAGCATAGAGCTCCGTCTCACCCGGCATCGCTGGATGTCTCGACCCCGACCGACGTCCGCAAGCAACGCCTCTCCGACGTCGAGCCTCCGCACGTGCACCACCGGCCAGCGAACCACCGCGGGCAATGGGCATCGTCTCCTCTCGAGGACTCGCCACACCTAAGTCGACCACCGTCGTACCATTTTGATTACCGTGCCGTCGTGTCCGTGACCACAACATCTACTCCATTCCATTCATTACAGCCCATTACACAAATTTTTCGTATCCAAACAAATTTTTCGCCAGCACCTCCAGCGGGTACCGCACCATCTTCGCGTAGAGGTCCGGGTCGTGGTCGAACACGTCGTGGGCGTCAACGTCGAGGGACTCGCATGTACTTGGACTCGGCTTGCTCGGGGGAGTCGCGGAAGTGCCGGAGGAACCGAAGGATGGCGGCGTTCACGTCCTGGACGCTGATGTTGGTGCCCCAGACGAAGACCGGGACGGAGTCGTCGCCGCCGCCGGAGGGGTCGTCGGTGGGGAAGGACATGGGGGTGGCCGGGGTGGCCGGGGTGGCGGGGGTCTGGGGGACGGCGGAGCCACGGCGTCGGCGGGAGGGAGTGCGATTGGCGGAGGAGGGGGAGGGGGTGGGCAGGTGGAACTGACGGCGGCGGCCGGTGCGGCGGGAGGAGGTGGGGGTGGGCTGGATGGGGGAGGAGATGGAGTTGGCGATGGGGCTGGAGGAGCCATTCGCGTAGGGGGAGGAAGGATCCATGGCTGCTGCTGTAGAGAGAAAGAAAGAGAGAGTCTGTGTCTTAAAGAAGAGAGATGGGCGTGGGGCCCGAGGAGCTCCAGCGTGGGTCAGCGTGCCTCAGGCTTCTCTCCCTCCTCGAGTCCCGCGCTGAGCAGCGTTGTGGCTTCTCCCGTTGTGGCTTTTCTCATTCCCCCCTTGGGACCCGGTCCATCTCACCACCTCTCTTCAGCTGCTGTGGGCCCACCTACTCTCACGCGTGCTTCTACGCAGAAGCTGGTGGACCCGACCCCCCATCCCCTATACGCGTTTCCTTGTACACGTCTGCTGGTGGACCCAGTGGGCCATCCCTCCCCCCTTTTTGGTACCGCTCCACAACCGTTGATTCACCAAGATTAAATCTCAACCACTCTTTATCTTGACACAGTCAGCCCTAGAATTCAAAAACCTTTGTGTATTGTATAATAGATATATATATATATATATATATATATATATATATATATATATATATATATATATATATGCAGAAAAAACCTTTTTATTTATGATAATTATATTATCATAGGGCGCGTTTCTCTTTAGCTCTCTCTCATAAATTAAGAGGGATTTCCTCTTTCTCTTTCCTCTTCTTCTGCCTTTTCCACCCCCCTCTCTCTCTCTCATCAATCTCTCCTGAAACCCTAATCCTAGAGAGCTCGGACCGATCTTTCCCCCCAACCGGCGAAGATGGTGCTCGGACAGCTGGGCGGGAGCATCACCCGCGCGCTGCAACAGATGAGCAACGCGACGATTATCGACGAGAAGGTGGTGAGCGATTGCCTCAACGAGATCTCCCGCGCCCTCCTCCAGGCCGACGTCCAGTTCAAGATGGTCCGCGACATGCAGACCAACATCAAGCGCATCGTCAACCCCGACGACCTCGCCGCCGGCCACAACAAGCGGCGCATCATGCAAAAGGTCACCACTCTTCCCTTCTTCCAGGGCTAGGGTTTTTCGATTCCTAACTGCATGATTCTGTTCCGATAGAATGGTTTAGATCTGCCGGCAGATTGTGTTTCGCGGACACTAGTTCGACACAACACGGACACGGCATTGGTTTTGCCACACCAAGCAGAATTTAGAACTTTTATTTAGGGTTTCTACTCTTAACAAGATGATTCCTTTTTTTTATTGATTGAAATTGTTCTGGATTAGATTTTGAGAGTGAAAACTGTTAAATTCGAAATTTTTCCTTCAATTCTCCTATAAAAATCAGATCCAGTGGCAGACTATGTTGCGTCGACACGAAAATATGGACACGGCATTAAGTTTGGCGTGTCATATGTATCTTGGGGTTGTTATTCCCGGGGCACAATTTTCGATAGAAAACTGAGAAAATGAAACGATTGTAAAAACAATGTTTCTAGCAACACTTCAAAGAAGGTGCACAACAGAGATCTTAGGAGGATTCTGGGTTACGATAATCTAAAAAGATTTCGTAACAGTAGCAAACGACAGTAGCATTTCTAAAAAGAAGGTACAAATCAAATTGCCAGCAGCAGCAGCAAAGTGGATGACAGGCGAAAGATGGAAGAATAGCCTGCTGGGGTGAATGATCACCGTTGCTCAAAGCTTAACTCGCCCCACACGAACAGCTTCCAGGAACCAGCAAGTTCGACGGAGAACTTTGGAACACTCTGCTGTTCTGATTCCTTGGAAGGCGTACGGACTCCTGTGCTAAGTGGCGCTGGTGCACTGCTTCTCTTCTCTCTCAAACTCTGTGGAAACACGTAAGGAATTGTGCTAAAAAAATATTTCTGCCTTATGTGAATTCTGAACTTGTGTTTCTGAGAGAGAGCAGAGAAGCTTATATAGCCTCGCTCTGTAATCGCTCAGTTAGCACCATATTCGGGATGTGGGAAGAAACCGTCCCGAACATGCTATAACTGCTCAATCGACACGATCTGAGCCAAAGGGCGAACAACGCGCGCCATCTGCGCCAGCCGTTTCAGCGCGCACTAGCGCACTGCGCACACTGCGCAACCTGCGCCACATGCGCAACTTGCGCCACTTGTGCACACTGCGCAACTTGCGCACCGCGCGCCAACCGCCGCGCAACCTGCAGCGCTAACCGCCGCGCAACCTGCAGCGCTAACCGCCGCGCAACCTGGTAGCGCTAACAGGAGCACCATCTGGCCGCGCGAACGGCTGCGCAAAAGGCTCGCGCAACGAGCGCAACTTAAGCGCACTATACGCCTAGCGACGATGCTGACGTGCTAAGTGCAAAGTGTGCCAACAAAACGCCACATTACGCCTCATGAGCCCATGAGCCCGAGTCCTAGTCCGAGTCGCTAAGCCCCTACGGAACTTAGCTCCAATGGAATAAATTTCAAGAGCAAAAAGCATGAATGCTTCATTGTTGATTTGGCATTTTTTTTCACTAGAAAATTACCCCCACATGGCACACCCATGTGCACCTCCACACCACTTGTGCATCTCTAAACAAGCATAGCTTATATATAGAGATACATTTCTTTTGGCCTAGCCGATGTGGGACTAAAGTTTCCAATGCAAAGGCCAAAATTCCAACAGGGGTCACTTATATGTCTCCCATACAGACACAGCCAACTATGTTGCACAAATACAAATACGACATGGTAGACACGGTGACATGGACAACATTTATCTCTGCTTGTCCTGGTGCATTTTGGATTGTTTGATACATGTCCGACACGATATTAACACCAACTTTCATAGTATTTATGCTTCTTAGTTGGCATGAGAGCCTCAAAAGTAGTTGATCCAACTTAGAGACTCACTGACTTTTCCTTCTGTAATCCTATACGCCCATTGTCTTGACCAGATCTGCTCGCAGACTATGTTGCATGGATACAGATACGACACGGCACAAACACACATTGAATTTGGTGTATTTTATGTATTTTAGGGTGGCTGATGTGTCCGGTACGACGACAAAAACACTAATCAACAGGCAGAGTAGTTTGCACAAACACAAATTCGACATGATAAGGACACAACAACATGGGCATAGCCATAGTTCACAGTATCGGCCGATACCGATCCGATACGGTCGATACCGATATGGTTTGACATGTCCCGATCTGATACCGACCGATATCCGATACTGACCGATACATTGGGGGTCTCTTTTCCGGTCAATTCGGCAAAAAACTTGAACGAAAAAGACATCAACAAGGGTGTAAAAGCATAGAAATGTTATAAAAGCATGTAAAAGAAGAAAATTTATATATCGTATGTAAATCAATTGGTAAGGGTGACTATTATTTCATTCAATTTCAAAACTACTAAAAAATAGCACTAAAAATATTAAAATTATGCCTAAATATAAAATATATTTTCTAAAATGACAATAATTTAGTAATAATTATTTGCTTTCCGATACCGAAAAATCCGATACTCCAATCCGAAACCTTCGATACTGCCGATACTGTCGATCCCAATACTCATAGGAATGGTCCGATACCGATTCCGAATACCGATACTTCGAACCTTGGACATAGCATTAGCATTTATTATTGTGTGTACTATACTCCTGTATTTTGGATTGTCTGATACATATCGGACACGAAGCCACGCGGATAATTGGGATAAAGGCTTGTTATTCTTGTTGTTATTGTGTTGGGTGGTTAAGAGTAGTGAAAAATGAGCAAGTTTATAGATGTTATGAGAAAGGCACCGTACTAATATGGTAATTAGACATGTCACACTGGATTGGTTAGGTTAGCAATCCGATATGGAGTTAGGGAGGCAAAATGCCATTTGGCAGAGTGGTGATACCTTATTAAGGTAGATTCAAATTTGAATGTCTGGGCAGACGGGAGAGTTGGGGTAATGCATGAAGAAGCGGATGGAAGAAAATAGTTTATGTATCTGTGGTGCTAGGTTGTCAACTCACGATACCTTTCATGTATCAGTTTGATTGCGTATCATATCGCTTATTGTGTATCATATGATACAATACCTCTTGGAGTTTAGGTCTATACTTCTAAATCAATATTGGAACATGATTTAATATAATTTTATCATAATTTTTTTTTATATGTTTCATCTTTACTGCCCTATACAGTTCAAGAATCAAGATTCTCAACTATACATAACATAACTCAAATGTAATTAAACGGAAACCGATACTACCTATCAGCCTATATCTATTGCATGGGCTCAACCAATGCATAACGAAATGGTTGTATATCATATCGTAAGATACGTATTGTAAGATACTAACAACATAGATCTACGACTAAAATTCAGAATTAAGGCTTTGTGGTTGCTGTCGGCACCAGAGTTATTAGGTGATTTATGGGAATATGCACTCATGGGGAAACCAGGACAGTTAGCATTTGGCTTAGAGAACCATTTGTCTACCTTATGATATCAATGCTAAAGCAGGTGAGTTATTCATCGACGAATGTCCACATCAAAGTATAACTCTTTAAGTTAATTATTTCCAATATGAGTGAATGAGTAGATAGTAGATACCCAACCTGAGGAACTAAGGTAATTGCATAATGATATGAAGACTACTGATAAGTTAGACATTTGTAAAGGTGGTTCTGGTGTTATGGTAAGATCTAAAGTTGGGTTTGCCTGCGGCAAGTATCATATGAGTGCATTGTTGTGTGTGTACTAAACTTATTGTCTAGTGTTCATATTGTAACATTGGCTACTAGATGATGACATATGGTAGGAATCAAAAGTGGGAATTTGATAAATAAGATATTTTGACATAGGAGTATAAAAATGTCTATTCCATGGTTAGAAGCGTAGAAGTGGTATCAGTTGAGTACAAGATGAGAAAATTCTTCGAAATGCTTTGATCATAAAAAGAAGGACGTTCCAGTGCCACGAGTCTCCCACTTATGCAATGTATGAGGAGGGTTAGATATACACAACCTTACCTCCATACATATTTGGAGAGATGGTTTCTGTGATTTGAACCCACATCCTCCAGGATGCAAGCAACAAGCCCTACCCTCGTGCCAAGCGACGCCCTCTCTCGAGACTAGGGGCAGTCCTATACTCCAGTTGAGAGAGTGAAGGAAGATGTCTTTTGCTAATTTTAGAGTGGAGATGGCCATTAAAAGAGCCGATGGGAAGCTGAGAAATCTGGGACCCAACCCAAACAATCTGGGATACATGCTTTATTGTTGTTATTTTGTATTAAAAAAGTTGATAATATGGCTCTAGATAATTGAAGTTGGTGGATGAATGAATTTTTGGCTGTGGTTTCTATTTGCGAATTAGCAGATGAAGGTACATTTTATCAAGGTGGATGGTGTATGATACAAGAGCTCACATTTGGCTTTTCACATTATAGATGTGTGAGGAAGTTGTCTTATGCACAGAGGAAAAAGAATGATATTAGTATCTCTGTTAATCACTATGTAAGTATTTATCATAATCTTGGAAATGTGTTATTATTTGACATATCTTTTCTGTGGATCTCATTACTATTGTCCGTGATTCATCGTCTGTCCAGATTAGCTGTTATTTTGGTCATTTTTTCTGCTGCTCCATTGTTTTCTTATCTTGAAAGTCAACTTCCAATGATCTCTGTGATTCTATTTGCTTTATTATATTGGTTTAGAGAATTTAGAGTCCTTTATTCCTCTCACAAAACTATTTAGCTGTCACACGCAAAAACATCCTGTTGATTGGATGATTGTGCCGACTCCAGCTAATAAATTATGTTTTCTGGTCCGCAATGGTACATCCTCTTTATTGATTGGACAAGTAAATATGACTGAAGCTGTATTTTTTGCATATAAGGTCTGGACATTTTGCAAATATCTTTCTTTTCAAGTTCTCTCTTTCATAGCACTATTCACATTCTTATGGCAACTTTTTTCTTTCCTTGATAAGGTGACTAATGGAAGCTTTCATCTTCTATAGGCTGTTTTTGATGAACTGTGCAGGATTTTGGACCCTGGGAAGCCTTCTTATACACCTAAAAAAGGGAAGACAAGCATTATAATGTTTGTAGGTTTACAAGGTAAGTCTCGTAGAAGCTAGACTTGAGATTGATTTATGGGTTACTGTGGTTGCGGTTTAGTATTGCTGTTATTTTTCATATTTTTTTTGCAAGACAACTTATAGGATCATTAATGATTAAATCTGTATTTGTAAGCCATATAAATGTCATTTGGTGAAAATCTTACCTCCAAACTCCTGTAACAAACAAGTAAAATTTAACTGCCAGCAGAAAGCTTGAACTGATTGCATAAATGTAGAAGGAAACATGAAAATATTAGTTTTAGCTGCCACATATGATGTCATCTGGTGAAAAAGTCTTACCTCCAAACTCCTGCAACAAAGTACAAACAAGTAAAATTTAACTGCCAGAAGAAGGTTTGAACCTGTTACATCATATATAGAAGGAATGAATATGTTATTTAATAGTTCACCAAAATACCAAAAGCACTGGTTCCCGAACTGACCTGGCTCTAAAGCAGATATGATCTGTTAATCCTGTACCTATAAGAAGATCCATCTTGGACATTTTGCTGCATAAAAAAAATGCATAGTGGGGTTCTTGGATGAAACCATGTGGAGAATTATTCTCGGTTTTTGAACCCTTTAGCAACTTGTCCTACTTTTAGCTTCATTGAAACAATGTGACATGTCCTTGGGCCCTTGGTACGCTTTACAGTTCAGCTACATGCAACAGTAAAATGAGAATCCTTACACGAAGGACATGTTGCTATGTTGCGCTTGGGTTGAATCAATATACGAAAATGAGGTCTCAGTGGGTGTCCAGTGTTTCCTGGAAGCCTAGGTTGTCTGCTTAGCCTTAGGCAGTTAGTTTTAGACTACCAATATTTTTGTTGCTTAATTTCTCTCCTTAATGTGCATCCAGGTTCTGGAAAGACGACTACTTGTACCAAGTATGCTCATTATCATCAAAAGAAGGGATGGAAACCTGCTCTAGTTTGTGCTGATACATTCAGAGCTGGTGCTTTTGATCAGTTAAAGCAAAATGCAACCAAAGCTAAAATTCCTTTTTATGGAAGGTATTAATCAATACACCCTTAAGCTGCTTAAAATTATGTATATATGATTCTAAATATTATTAATGTAGAAGTTATAGTGTTACATTTAACAGTGCTCCTTACCTGCAAAGGGTCAAGATGAGCATGAAGAGCAACATAAATCATGTTCAGCAAGCACCAACCACCAAACCACAAGCCTAACATACACAACCACCACCATAAACCTACACATCTATCCAGCTTCAGTGAAATCTGTATTGATATGTTGAATCCTATCTTGCATGAATACAAATACGACGACAAAATACTGATACGACGACATGACAAATTTGAAAATTAGGATAGAATATGACAGGGTTTAATGTATTAATAACATTACAGCCTTAATTTCTTTATCTAAAGCTGAAATAAAAATCATTAAGTGAGAGTTTTAAAATTTAAACATATAAATTTAATTTTGTGTCACTAGAAATGAAAATAGACGATGGTAGGAGCTGATTAGCCACTGGATATTGAAACGACTTTTGTAAGGACGAAAATTGTAATAAAAATGCATTCATACTTTGTATGTTTCAAGCATTATTTCATATTCTTACTAGCATTACCATGTTTTTCTCTCTCAGGATTACACCTCATATATAGTAAGTACCGTTTCGAAATATGATACATTAGGAAGTGTATTCAATACGTATTCTACAAGATGATTTTTTGTTTCATAATCTGCTTTGGATGGATCATTATCTTCCATCCTAACCATCTTCATCTTCTCAGCTATATGGTCTACACCCTCTATTCACTAATTAATCATATCTACGAATAACCCAGCCTGAACTTTTGCAGCAAAGACATGTCTGAGTTGCTTTTCCAATTAATCGTACGGAAATTCACTCTCTTTTAACAGTGCTCCTTACCTGCAAAGGGTCAAGATGAGCATGAAGAGCAACATAAATCATGTTCAGGAAGCACCAACCACCAAACCACAAGCCTAACATACGCAACCACCACCATAAACCTACACATCTATCCAGCACAGTGAAATCTGTATTGATATGTTGAATCCTATCTTGCATGAATCGACGACATGACAAATTTGAAAATTAGCATAGAATATGACAGGGTTTACGACTATATAGACAAATGTATTAATAACATTACAGCCTTAATTTCTTTATCTAAAGTTGAAATAAAAATCATTAAGTGAGAGTTTTAGAATTTGAACATATAAATTTAATTTTGTGTCACTAGAAATGAAAATAGACGATGGTAGGAGCTGATTAGCCACTGGATATTGAAACGACTTTTGTAAGGACGAAAATTGTAATAAAAATGCATTCATACTTTGTATGTTTCAAGCATTATTTCATATTCTTACTAGCATTACCATGTTTTTCTCTCTCTCAGGAATACACCTCATATATAGTAAGTACCGTTTCGAAATATTTTACATTAGGAAGTGTATTCAATACGTATTCTACAAGATGATTTTTTTGTTTCATAATCTGCTTTGGATGGATCATTATCTTCCATCTTAACCATCTTCATCTTCTCAGCTATATGGTCTACATCCTCTATCACTAATTAATCATATCTAAGAATAACCCAGACTGAACTTTTGCAGCAAAGACATGTCTGAGTTGCTTTTCCAATTAATCGTACGGAAATTCACTCTCTTTTGAAATTATGCAGCTCATTCTCTAGAGTCTTCTGAACCATAGAAGCATCCTTGAACAATCATATTCCTGACATTGTCCCTTAAATATTTATAATGCCACTTCTTCCCTTGACAGTGGTAAAAATAAGGTGAAGTGCTGAACTGCTGTTATTTCTTGGGAGTTCACTTATTCATGCTGCAACAACATATTGCTATCAATATAATAATCTTTTCTACTAGATTGCCTTCATACTGCTAATTTACATGATTGTTAGTGTTCATGGTCATTTGGAAATGTACTTGGATCTAGGAAGAAAATACAAATTTAAGAGGGGTAAGGTCATAATGTCTCAAGAATTTTAGTTGTTACATGGTTGCTGCTGCTGATAGAATGGTAGCGAAATTCAGTCAGAAAATTGGCCATTGGTTGCAGCCTTCAGGGATAATATACTGATTAGTTTCATTTGCTGGTTCTTAGTAAGGCTTTCTGCATATTAGTTGTTTTAATTTTTATTTTTTGTACTGCCTCTACGTAACTGCATTCAAAATATCTTTTCATTCCATGTTTTTGTACTGATTATTTGGTTTTATAGCTACATGGAATCAGATCCTGTAAAAATTGCTGCTGAGGGTGTTGAGAGGTTCAAAAAAGAAAACTGTGATCTAATTATCGTGGATACAAGCGGGCGACATAAGCAGGAAGCTGCCCTCTTCGAGGAGATGCGTCAAGTGGCCGAAGCTACGGTATAAATACTTGAACTGTGACTATATTCAGCCACCTCTCTTGATAGACAAATTTTTTAAATGCCCTAGTTTTGATGGTGCAGAAACCCGATCTTGTGATATTTGTCATGGACAGTAGTATTGGACAGGCTGCCTTTGATCAAGCACAGGCCTTTAAACAAAGTGTATCTGTTGGAGCTGTGATTGTGACAAAGATGGATGGTCATGCAAAAGGAGGAGGTGCTCTTAGTGCGTAAGTTCCTATATTATGTCAAATGTTCCTACGGGAGGTTTAATTGCCTGTTGCACCATTGCTTGGTAGGCAAATCTGATATGTTTGCATGTTTGCAGATGCACCCATGTAGTGTGCATGAATCACATTTTCATGAGTGGGTGCATATATGCATGTCTTTCTGTGTTTACATTTGACATCTGAGATTGATGCACACTGTTGTGGATATCTCTGAAAAAGTTACATAACTTGGTTCAAATTAAGATTACATCTTGCAAGCTTTTAACATAAAATAAACTATTCATATCATAATATAATAAACAGATTTCGTGTTCTAAAACCTCGTGTGTGTGTGTGTTTGTGTATATTATGGAGTGCTGTAGTAGATTATAGACATATATAAATGACCTAATTATAACTTGAGAGCATTTCTACATATCAACTTAAATGATTTGCCGAACAAATTGGCTTTGTTTCAACTACACCTAACTTAAAGTTATCCCAATGAAGGTTTTATCTCCGACCTTTATTCTTTGCAGTTTATTATCTTTCTCTCTTAATTTAGAGAATACTTTCTAGGTGTACAACAATCATGCAAATTATCTCATATCCGATAAAGTAGTTAGTACTAGTAGCTTGTTGTTTGTAGTGTTGATCTTAAGTTACACATTGCTAACTGCAACCCACCCACATCCACTTTTGGTTATAATTCCTTGTCAAGCTAAAGTGCGTAAATGTATATGTGGTTGTGGAAGTCAGCCTATGTTGCACGGTCACGGATAGGACATGAAACAGTGAGTGCACTGTGACACAGACACGTCACCTATTTTGGTGCCCTAGTGTATTTTAGAGTATCCAGGTTGTATCGTACGTTTCCGATATGACAGGACCTAGATTTTTAGTGTACATGCCTCATAGAAGTCACCTGATAACATAAACAACAATCTCTATTGCAAGCCTTCATCTCAAAATTTTAGGGTCAACCATTTGGATCCTTTTCTTCCATTTTCAGCACTATTAAGGGCCGTGTCATGTGTAACACTAACAAAAAGCATATCTACAACAACATCAAATTCTTTATTCCAAATTTTTGGGGTTGTTTAAGTCCCTTTATTCCATTCAACTGTGTTAAGAGTCATGTCCTCTGTAACACTAGACAGACAAAAGCATATCCTTCTCTAAACCTCGGTTCATGTTCAATTAGGTCTACCTCTAGTGCTAATGGCTCCTTTAACTAGTATCTTATTGCTCCTCCATAGTGGGGATCATAATTGAATTTCTACTATGTGGGATATTTTCCTGCCTGATGAAGTTGAGAGATTGCCATGAAACAATTGCGGCCTTTCATCTGGTTTGGAAGTATCAATAGAGGAAAAGTAGGATGGAAGTGGTGAACACTAATTTGAGACGCGTTCTTATTCTTATTCTTTTAACAACCTCGTCTCCAATATACAATTTGGAAGTACTCGTAGAGCATGTATTTCTCAACATGGTTTTTACAGTTGAATAAATAGCATATAGATGAAGTTGCCTCAGCCAATGTGACTTCAAGAGAGGTCAGTTTATATTTCATGTGTTCTAATTCACCCATCTTGTAAGTTGTAACTAATAGAAGTAGAGGACAAAGATCATTCGGTTGACTTCACTTATTTGAGAATTTTATTGTTAGCGTTACTATGCAACTTTGTAGCTTATTCATGGAGTAAGTTGACTACATAACATAGTGTCATGCTCCGATTCGAGAGGATCGAAAAATCATCATTGGGCTTGACGTCGTACAAACCTAACTTGCGTTTGTACAAGACACGTACTTGTACCTGAATAAAATAGACTGAATTAAGATTGAAGTAGCGGATATTTAATGCAGAAAATCAAATAACAACAATGAGACAAGAACACAAATTCTTTTATTCATAACTTGTTGTAGATACAAAGGATTTCAATAGCCAATTGAAAATGTCAAACTTGGCTTACAACTTTTGAAACTGAAAAGAATTACAATAACTTCTTTCCATACATTATATTCCTTTGTACAAAGAAAACAATACGCCTTCAGTTCTCCAGCTTTCAAAGGATGAAAGAATTTCTACAGTCTCTGAAAGTCCATCAGAATTTTTAGCACCTGTGGTGATGGGTGTCAGTAAATTGGAAATGCACTTGTGAGTGGCAAGACTACACTCACATGAAAGCAGACACTAACTAATTATGTGAGAAAATATTTCTTTTAATTATGGTGATCTTTCTATCTTTTACCTATTTCCATTTTATGTCAATACTTAATCAATAAGCCATACTTTCTTCTTTCATTTATTCAAGCATTAAAGACTATTTCATGAGTAATATTCATTCTTTTCTACCTTTTCCAAACACAACATTATACTTAAACCATATTCGTTCTTAGGGACATGATAGCAACATTACTCTTAAACTATATTCGTTCTTAGGGACGTGATAGCAACATTACACTTAAACCGTATTCGTTCTTAGGGACAAGATAGCAACATTATACTTGAACCTATATTTATAGGCATCACAACTTCGTCCCTACATCAACTGTTAGACCTGCAAAACAATTTCATTAGCATACAATCTAACTACATGATGGTCCATGGGTGACTCCCCATAATTAGAAGTTGTGACGTATAAGCCCATCTCTCTAATATACATGTCACTCCCTGATCGCGATGATGTACAAGTCTCAAGATGTCCCATCTCTCCTAGGTCGACACGATCTCGGTGTCCTGAAGATCGTTCGAGAGATTAAACCTTGTGCACAAGTTGTCTAAGACCAATGCATAATACACAACTTCTATCAACTAAAATAGTGTGATGTAGTAGCTAAATGCCAAGTAAAACATTTTTTTCTTTCGTTCAGACGGCCGAGTCATAAACCATAAAGCCATAGCTTTGTTCTTCCTTTCTTTCTTAATCGAACACTTCTGATCACGAGAACGTACAAGTCCTAAAGTGTTTTTTAATATTTTCTTTCTCACAGTACAATGCAATACTACAACGAAATACTACATTTAGCAGTGTTTCTTCCACATATGCAATGATAAAGTGAAATTATAACATCTCATAAGGAAGCAACATTTTATAAAATGATTCTTTGATCTATTCAAACAAGTGAGCAATAGTTCTTTTTGCTGTTCTACTCTATAATTATCTTTCAGTGAGTTCATTTCTATCACTTCGAGTCCTTTTAGGAGCATAACGACTTTATGTAATTATCATTCCAGTGATTACAAACTCTATTCTTTAATAGCAAAATATAAATCCATTCTTTTATAGGTTCTTTATTAGTCGTGAAAGAATCAGGAAAGAGAAGTCTCGTCCACTAACTTTAGATGAAACGCCTTCTTGTTCCATCGAGAGCTTCTACCGGTAGCTTTCCTTTTACTCTAGCCAGCAAACCAACATTGAAAGCAACATGATGCCACCCTGGGAGCGACACATTACACATAAGCTGCCTGTCACGGATGCAAGCATCACAAGAACGAAGATAGGATACATATATTAATCAAATAAAATTGGTGAAGCTGCTGGTCTATATATTGTAAGAAATTTCTGGTTGTGCAACCTATTATTGGACCGACATTAATTAATGGTTGTCTAACAAAACTGTCTTAAGGACGGTGACTAAAGAGATGAAGATAATTAAGGACTATTTGGAAGAAAGAAGGGAATGAATTATATAATGAGGTAAGTGCTTGGGCCTTAGGGAGTGTCATTCCTTTCGCTTAAATGCAATTTCCATAACAACTTGTATTCTTTTACCTCTGTTTAAACTCTTTGACTCTTTCCTAGTCTAGGGGAGCTTGGAATGTGCTCCTTGATTGTGAACTTATACTGCATGACCAAAAATGTAAGGTTTGCTATCACAAGCTTGCCTTCTAGGTTTATAATGGGCCTCTCTTTCTATAACCAACTTGGCTAGGAATTTGTCACTAGAACATAGAGTTGACATCAGGTTGACAACCGGTCTTGAAAACTCAATCAATTCCTTTGTGGAGCATTCTAGTACTCCATAGCTGATGGGAGAAGGCTCAAATGATGATGCGATGAGGGAAGTTCTCGGGGAGCCAAATTGTGCTTCCAAAGGCTTACTATTATAGACATATGTTTAAATTGGTACTTTGGAAGAGTTATTCAAATAATAATTTTATTGGTATTGATGCTATGGTTGTCCCATTTTAAGTGGAAAAAAATTATAGAGCTGTTAGAGCTTTATAGTTAATGTTATCTGGAATTATGTAACATTAGTTGAAAATTAGGATTTGCTGTAGTTATGTTGGAGTTGGAAGACATGATCTAGAGTGATTTCAGCAGAAATGTTTTGTATGGTCACTCAACTTACTGAAGGATCAATTGGACTAACATAATTTTCCTTCAGTTGAGGACCTTTTGGTAATTGTTTGCAAACCCAAAGTTACGGATTTCTTTTATAGCTATTACTTGAATCTGACTTGTATGGAATTCACGACATAAGTCCCATATTTTAATATTGGCGAAGCATACCTGGAGAGAGATATTGACATAATTGACTAGAGAATCACAGTCATGCTGGAAAGCGCTGGTCTTGTACTCGATTCTGTTGAAGTATATGGCATCAGTTAAGAATGGCTTCTGATATGCCTTGTTCTATTGCCTGTTTTCTTTCGATGATATTGTAATATTTTCTGGTGAGAATAAGGTTGTATGCAAATATGAGGTAGAAACAATACATTTCTGCTTATGTGACATGATTAGGTCCTACTATTACTTGAGGTCCTAGATTTATTTGTTAGGTCCTGCTCCACCTACATTTTTTTTACTTGTGAGAACCTCTCTCATCATGGACTTTTTGTTGTCAATATGTTCTGTGAGAAATTTTGTTGTCAACATTTTAACATGGTTGATTTGTTTAATTGCTGCTTGTCATTTCACTTCATTCTTTGTAGCACAATTATTAACATGCAGGTTTAAATCACCTTTGTGCACCCCTCCAGAATAGTGCAGCCACCACAAAACCTTTATTGCATTAGAACATGATTGGCTATGGAGTACATCCACTGAAATCAGTTCGCACTGCCTTTTTTTTAAGACGTAGGATGCTCCATTACCATGCACTATACACCTACTCTTGGATCTGGCTGTATGCAAGGATAAAAGTTTTACTTGAGGTTGAACCAAGCGTGTCTATAGAAAAAAGAAAGAAAAAAAAGAAAGCAATAATAGTTGGTGACCATGATACTAACTTGATTCTAATGAGAAATTTGAGTGACTGAGAGAGCTGCATTTTGCATGCTTGAGTGTTGCACATATAAAGATAACATTGTTATTTTTGATCCATCAAAGTTCTAGACATTCTTCAACTTGTTACTAAGTCAAACGCCTCATAAATTGACAATTTTTCCCTCACAAAGTACTTGGGAGTGGAGATGACTGTCAATTTTAAATTGTATGACTAATGATAAGATGCCCATAATATGGTCAGGTTCATGCAACATGTTAGCTCTTAGCAGCTGCCTGTGAGAGCGCAGTCTATAATGACACTGAGATGAATAGTTGAAAACTGGGAAGTCAGTGGGAGGTTGAACATGACAGTAATATATTGGAGCTTGTTTATCATAGCTAGACGATAGCATACAGTACCGAGAGGATTTATGCAGTTACAGTGGAAAACTTAGCTACAACCTCATTCTGGATGGGCTAAATGATTTTGGAGCATGATGTTTAATGTGGAAAAAGGCACGAAAGAAATTACATATATATATTTTGTTCTAAAGATTGGTGGAACTCATCTAAAGATGGGGGAGGAGAGTGAGGTGGATGAACGTCATGCTACACGTTTTGATAGGATCTTGTTCTAAAGATAGGTGGAACCAACCTTAAAGAAATAGGGTTTTAACATTACAGATAAGGGTAAAGGTGTTAATAACTCTACAAACTAATGAAAATATAATGTATGGGTGTTCTGTGAGAAAGCGTTGGGTATAGTGTGGCTGTAATTTTGCCTGAGGAGTTGTTTGGTTTAAAGGAAGTGTGGGAAAAAGTGGCAAAGCCCTGCATTTTGTCCACTTTCTCTATGCTTCCTCAGTTGGATGGACTATGAAGAGAAGTGGTGGAGGAAGTGACTAATGATGTTTTTTCACTTCTTGTTCCCCCTTCCCCCCTCATCCTCTTCCTCTTTATTTTCATGCTTTCTTCTCCTCCTCCAACTTCTTTTGTGTTCTCCTTCTCCTCCTTGTTCCATTTCTCTGTTCTCTGCACTTATAAAAAATAAGGTACCACTTCCTCCAACCACTTCTTGCTAATCCTAACACCTATGCACGAAACGGTGGAGGAAAATAGTGATGGAATAATCCTTGGACTTCTCGCCATGGATCTTGCACTTTTCACACTTCTTGGACTACTTGCAATCCAAACAGCCCCTAAAAGAAGACATTTCAAAGTCGTTCTACTAGTCTACTAACACCGCGATAGTGATGTCTTGCATAGATGCTGAGATTAGAAAAAAAGGCTTGGTAGATGCATATTGTTGTTACCATGTTTCGCATCACTCATCTATTATCTTTATTCTGTTGTATTATGTTATCATTTGCTTATTTTACTTCACACGTCCAGTATTGCAATTTTGAAGTTCTCAATTTTTTTAGGAGATGAAGTTACTAAATAGTTCCTCGTTGGTATGCAGAGTTACATATAGTAAAATCTAGTTATTTCTTACTCTATGATGTTTTTGAGCAATAAAGTTACTAAGTTTTACCATTTTTGTGCAGTGTTGCAGCTACTAAAAGTCCAGTCATATTCATTGGAACTGGTGAACACATGCATGAGTTTGAAGTTTTTGATGTCAAGCCATTTGTGAGCCGTCTTTTAGGTAATACTCATTAACGGCTGTTCATATACAATCTTACTTTTTTTGGTTAAATTATTGTGCTTACATTAACCTGTTGCTAAATCTAGGTATGGGTGATTGGTCTGGTTTTATGGATAAAATTCATGAAGTTGTACCTACTGACCAACAACCTGAGTTGCTCCAGAAGTTGTCTGAAGGGAGCTTTACACTGCGACTTATGTATGAGCAATTTCAGAATATACTAAAGATGGGTCCTATAGGCCAGGTTTGATGGCTGCAACTCATGTACATCTTGATAACTATATAGTACTTGCTCAGTTCCCTCTATGTTAAGAGGCAATAACAGGATAGTTTAGACCCTCTTTGGGATTGTGATAGCCTGAGTTGGAAACATCTTTTTGTTCTTATAATACTACCTTTGGAATATGGATGGCTGGTGGTGGTGGTGGTGGGGTGTGTTTTTTTTTTGTGGGGGGGGGGGGGGGGTTGGGGGGGGGGTTGTGTTTGATCAACAGACTTTACTCATGTACAGCTTGACACTATCTAATACTTGCTCAGTTCCCTCTATGCTTAGAGCCAATAACAGGATAGTTTAGACCCTCTGTTGGGATTGTGATAGCTTGAGTTGGAAACATCTTTTTGTTCTAATAATTCTACCTGTGGGTTGGGGGTGGGGTTAGCTGCTACATCTCTTTGTTCTTATAATTCTACTTTAGGTTTGTAGGTCAAGAATCTATATGTTACCACAATTTCCAATTTTATTTAATATGTGGAAAGTCTAAGCTATGTGATGAGCTGGTGTGCGCTCATTCACTATGCCTGGACTAGTCTTTGTGTTTCCTTCTCCATATGGTTGCACTACCCTCTCTTTTTATGGTTATTCTTTTACTTCTCTTGCTCTCCAATCCAAACATCTTAATGAAGTTCTTGTTGCTTGCAGGTGTTTTCCATGTTACCTGGATTTAGTTCAGAGCTGATGCCAAAAGGTCACGAAAAGGAGAGTCAAGCTAAGATCAAGCGATACATGACAATGATGGATTCCATGACAAATGATGGTAATGCTAATTCTCTGACCCTCTACTTGGCTTACGTGCCTTCTAGGTCTAATTGTCAGTCCTTGCTCATGATTCTTGCTATAATCTTTATTATCCAGAAAAGCTTAATTAGGACACTGGTTGGTTACAGTAATACCCATTTACTTCTTCGCTTACAGTTCATTTGCATAACTAATTGTCCCTATTTTGATTGCGAGAAAGGCTTGGTGAGGACAATGGTGGTGATCTTATCATGGTAGGGATATGCCTTGAAAGTTAAGTTGATCAAGTATTCTGATTACTTTTCTTAAATGATGCAGAGTTAGACAGCACGAACCCGAAGATCATGAACGAGTCACGAATGATGAGGATAGCTAGAGGTTCGGGCAGACCAGTAAGGGAAGTGATGGATATGATGGAAGAGTATAAGCGGCTTGCTAAGATTTGGAGCAAGATGAAGGGACTCAAGATACCAAAGAAGGGTGACATGAGTGCACTGTCACGTAATATGAACGCGCAGCAAATGAGCAAGGCCCTTCCACCCCAGATGCTGAAGCAGATAGGTGGGATGGGTGGTCTTCAGAGTCTGATGAAGCAGATGGGCAACAAAGACTTGGGTGGGATGTTTGGAGGGGAGAGGTAGTATCCTAGCTGTATCTGTCAGGGTCAAATCTTTATGCCCACATTTACGCCTCAAAAATATTTTCACACTTCTGATGTACCATGATTTGGATGTCACCATGTAGTGTGGTGCATTGGAAGAAGTATGTATGATTGTTACTACATCTCACAACTGGGATCGTACTATTTAACTAGGGTAGATGAAAATCTTATAAACTCGTACCGGTTGCCCTTTTTAGACTTGTGGCATGCTCATATTACATGATGTTTTTGGTTCCTTTTTTTGTTTACGAGTGCATGCGACATAATCTTAGTTGAATAATTGAATTTGCAAGTCGATATATAAGTCTGTTTTGGTAATTATGCACCCAAAAATACTGTTGTTTAGGTTGGATTTGTTTTCTTGTATGAGATCTTGATTATGTACTATTCTTGATGCTGCTCTTTGTTGGGTAATGGTTGTCTATTTTAAATATTTAAATTGAATTCCATGAGGGACAACTTTACTTTATGACCGGTCCACTTAGAATAACCCAGCCTGCAGTTTAGTGACAGAATGAGCTACTATCAATTTTTTGTGCTTGCTGAACCAACGCAGAATGGTTGCAATGCGGAATCATGGGTTTGGAAAAAGAACGTCATTATTTTCCTATGTTTGGATGTGGAATTGAGGAATGGAATTGAGGAAAGGAAAGTGATTCCGAAAAATTAGTGAAAAAAATGATTCCATCCAAACAATCACTTTTAATCTTGAAGTATTCACTTTTCTTTTCAAATCGGAAAGAAAAATCAATGTGAATTGTAATTTCTAGGAAAGAAAATATCGAATTGATTTTCTTTCCGCAAACCAAATGAGGCCATAATGTTTGGACCAAGACACACATTTCTAATAAAGCGGAAGCTATATTTCGGAGTAAGCAAAAACTATTGATTACATAACCAGACAACTCTTTTATCAGGACAATATATAAATTGATTAATATGTTCGAATAGTAACAATTTAAAATTACGCAGGTTACAGAAAGCTAGTGTGCAAACTGCTGGAGCATCGGCTTTATTCTTCAAACCCCCCACATCTACAGCCAACCCACTAAATCCTAAACCGAGAGAAAAACATTGGTCATCTATAATTTAATATCCAAGAAAAGAAGTGGGAAAAGAAATGGATGGAAGACATTTTGGACACCAAGCTAAGTTACACTTCAAACAGAGCAATCAATAAATATAAACGGAACAATCAACAAATATTCGAGACATAATATCCCGTTACGGTGACACTGTTAATTCCTTATAGGATACTTCATACAAGTTTTTTTTTCTGCAGCCGCTTCACACACTATCTTGAAACACAACTTCACAGAAATATACACACGCAAAAACATATACTGGCTGCTTGAATCACCACCAGTCATCATCTCCATTTGTTACGCCAATGAGAATAGCAATTGCAGCAAGAACAGCCTGGTCCAAAATTCGAGTTAGGCAATAACCATAAGTACAGTACTTAAAATGTTTTACTCTTCACTTATTGAAACAGAAAACTAGCCACATTTTATATGGAAAAGATTAGAGATAATAGTGGCATATGTTAACATACTAGGCACTAACAATGAAGGGCATGTGTCTAGAATTGTCATGATGCAGTTTTTTTTCCCCATCTTTAAAAGAAAAGCCTAGAATTGTTTATAAACATAGTATATAAATTTCTAATATTTTTACTAACCAAAGGGATAGGTCTAAGAAGGGAATCCGAAGGTCAGCATGGGCATGTGATTCTAGTATTAAAATCAACAAGAATCCAGAAATGGAACCTGTAGACCCTAGTATTTACATCTCAGTTTATCATCTTATTTACCAATCCTTACCTACACTTATGCAAAGCTGGTAAATGCAGATGTAACCGAGTTGAACTTAGACGATAAAATAAAAATGCATGTGAACTTTGGCCCGCTTATGCACTTGTAGCTTAACCATGGCTTAATGGTCTTTGCTTCTACTTTTCTTGGGCATGGTTTCTCTTTTGGAATGAGTAGTAAGACAACATCAAAAGATAAACCGAAATGAAAGTACAACATCAAACTACTGAATGAAGGCAGAAAAGAATCAATTGACATGTAACTGATGGAGAGGACATATCAATGCACTGAGTAATCAAATGACAAATCCCTTGCTCACTAGAACTTTGTCAAGGGATATTGCATATTTATCTCTATGCTCGACATTTCATCGTATTTGGCCATATGGCCCACAAAACCAATATCAAAGTGATTACATATGTTGTGTCTATAGCGTATTGTAATTTTGATATATGATAAGTTACTGTTAAATACTTCAAAATGGGTATGCTAAGAAGTATATAACATATCGTAGAAGAACAACAAAGACAAGAACACAATAAAAAACATCGTGAGAATAGGGTCGCTGTGTGTATAAAGAACATTGTAGGTTATCAAATTTGTCTAATATGCTTCATTTTACGCATGTTCTTCAAGTATGTAAAGATATACATGTTTACTATCCATTCAAAGGACACGTCACATGTCAATTTTTGTAGGACGGAGTACTATTTGAAAGTGAGAGCATTACCCTCTAATTTCTTCCATTCCCTTCTACTTGCCCAGCGAAACATGTCACTTTCTAACAATGATGGGGCTTCATACAGCCTTTACTAGAGCCTTACTTTTCAAGTAATCCAATGCTCAACAATAGGTTCCTAATCTGAGGATTGGTAAATGTCTTGAAAATGATAATGATATATCTAGCAAGTAGATTAAACACTAGTCTCTGATGTTGAGAAATAGTGTTGATATTGCTGCAGCATGCTTCTCAAACATATATGGAGTTCATACGCTAATAGTCAATAATATCTTGATACATCTTAGACTCGATAGGAAGCTATGTTAAGAATAACCCAGATAAGATCAACTTAGAAGATCGTTACTTACCGCAATAGTGCAAGCAACATATCCTGGTTTTTCTCTGTGATCAAACCTTCTGACACACAGCAAAATGAATGCTCCAAAATACCAGGGAATAGCAGCGAAAAAGAAGCCAATGATGAACCTGTCAAAGACATCAAATTATGTTGGTCCCTGTTCACTATATTAAAGCACTAAAAGATAATAACTCAAAACTACAAAAACAAGCAACCTATGAAATTTGGCAGAATTACCAGTAATTAGAAAATATAATTACAAACAAATTTTACTTACAGAAACCAGCCAAGACCAATTCCACAACAGGGTAGACGTGGCCGAGAACCTGGCTCTCTTATAGGCCTTCCTTCAACAACAGCCGCATAACCTTAATAAAGTCAAGTAAACAAATGTGAGTAATATTAAACTTAATTGTAAAAAGGGAACAAATTGTATGCCATGGTAACCAGTTACTAGGTTAATTTTTCATATACAATCATCTCACGGATGACAATGGTTGGTAATATTTTCGATATGATATGTAAAATATGTTTGCTATAACCAAGGACCTTCTACTCTTCTTGTCATAACATATAAGAATAACGAAGAGAGCAGGGTCCGAATCCTGGAATGGGCAATATTTTGAGACAATATTTGATAAAGTTCCTCTCACATAGCGAGCGCAGGCGAGTAAGGGCCAATGGTCCTTTGGACAGTTTGGGCTTTTTAGAGGCGCACTTGACACTTGGCCACCTTACGTCTTGTAGAAGCATGAAAAATATGGGATTCATGCGGATTACAAATTGCCGCATAGGTACTTCGGGCCAAACAGGTCCGCATAAAGGAAAGCCGCATGACTGGTTCAATGACATATGCGGCCCGTCGACAACCAGTTGCAGAAGGAAGATATGCGACCAAGAGGAGCAATTCGGCTGATAAAGCTGACAAGTTCTGACAAAACTGACAAAAATGACAGCTCTGACACTTCGACAAAAAGATAAGACGTGAGACGTCGCCCGAAAGCAAGGTTCGTACGCCTTCATGCGGCCAGAAGGAGTGTCACCTAAGCCGCATGAACTTTATGCGGTTCAGACATATGCGGCCCCAAAGTCTTCGAACTTCATGCGGCCAAGAGTAACTGTGATCCAAGCCGCATGAGCTTTATACGGCCGAAATACAGAATCTATGCGGCTTAAATCCTCAAGCTATGTCTGGGCTAAGGAAGTCTGCGACCTAAGCCGCATGAGTCTCATGCGGCCCCACATGGTCGAAAACTGAGAGATCTATGCGGCTAAAAAAAATGATCCCTGGGACAGGACACGTGGCAATCTGACCAAGTCCTAAACTGCCCAGATTTGCTGCAACAAAATCCCAACAAATCGACAGATGGCAGCCAAAGAGCGGGTCTTCGCGTGCCAATCAGCCACATGGCCGCAGGCCATCTATGCAGCTCAACATACATCCTATTATAAATAGCAGGGTGCCACACCCCTGCAAAAGGCTGGCAACCTTCAAGAAGGCAATTTCTTCAAGATCTAAAGACCGCGTCAGATAGTCCACGGAGTAAGGCAGAGTTGATAGCACTTTCCCGAGCCTCCACCGTCACCCCCCAGAATCAAAACTAAACAATTGTACTTAGATTGCTTCCTAGGATTTCTTTCTAGGTTTTTCTTTGTACAAGCGAGTTTGCAATCAATTTCAGTGTTCTGTAATACCTGTCTTTGATTTTTTATGGCAAACACGCCTCTGAGCCTTATTTGTGCCAAATATTGTTTTGCCCAGATTCATTGAGTCTGTATATGGTTGCTTCTAAACAGAAGGGTGCAATGAATCTTCATGAAAGGGTATGAACTTTTCACCAATAGATTTTTTTTTGAAGCAATGGTAATTGTCGCGAACTCGGCCCCACTGGGGCTCGAACTCCGACCACTTGGGCCGCATGCATCTCTCTTAACCACTAGGCTAGTGGCGAACTCGCCCCCACTGGGACTCGAACTTTTCACCAATAGATGCATTAGTGGTTATATAAACCAGGTTCTGAATACATTTCAGACACCAAGAAATCTACAAGTTCTCTCTCCTCTCTCTCCTACTCTAAAACGTTTTATGTTGAAGAATAATTGTGTCAAAGTGTTTTTGTTGCACCAAACTCTGGAAGTTCCAGTAGCCTGTTTTATCTTTATTTGTTGACACTCATTATAGTAAGTATATGGTGCAAATATCGTCTTAAGGATATAGCAATCCTCGACTCGTGCTCCATCTCTGCAAGTATCAGTTCTGCAATAAGTTTTTCCTACAAGATGAGTTCCTGTTCTGGAAAAGCCAAGTTGAAAAATAAGGCGAGTAAAAAAATGCTAAGATTGCATACAATGTACAAGTAAAACAAAATATTATCTTTTTATGGGATTCTAAAATAAGATTATATCAACTTTTCAAGAAGAAGTTTGGATAGATTGTCAAAGTTGTGAAATACAACATCGTGAAATCAATATGAAGAACCCTTTATAACAATCCACCCCACTTAGAAGGCACTTCGAGATAGCATAGAATTTCATCACATGAGAATCTTACACCAAATACCTTTTGCCAAACTACTACTGATTTTCAATTAAAAAAACAAATCCAAATACCTACATTTACCTAGAAGAACAAAAACAAGAAAGCCATTATCCCAAATTTGTGCAGTCAACATAAATTATTTTAGAGGGCATCATTTGACTGTTGCTTGCGTCATGGAGGATGCAAGTCGAGTCACAAAAACAGCCTCTCCATATATATGGGGGTAGTGTTGCATACATCTTTACCCTCCCTAGACCCTGCATAGGCAGGAGAACATGGCACCGGGACACCCTTTTTTAGCTACATGAATCATTTTCTTTAACATGGTCTACAAGGGCCATTAGTAGATGTCATATCCTCTTTAGCATCCTTAATCCAAGTTCGAGTAGTAAGGGTGTAAATGGACAGTTAAGGATACAACATATATCTATCCATATTTTAATCAGACAAATAAATAACCATATCTGTTATAAATTGAACACAGATCTGGTGTTGTATTGTTGCTTGTGTAGCAACACACATGTGATTCAAGAAGTGCATCTTTTCTTTTAGTCCCACGTGGCAAAGGAGAAGTCATTCTCCTTTGCATATATTGCTTTACTCTCTTTAGTGGGTAAGTGGATTTTGTGAGGGATGGGCTACATCTTATCCAACCCGCAAGCGGGTGCGTAATTTAATGCGCATTTTTGACGTGTTTATTAGTCGCGCACTTAGTACGCTTTTGCGCCGCGGATCGGACTAAGGGTATAAAGGTAATATTCTAACTCCTTTTTTAATTTTATTTGTTTTTTTTTTGAATCGTTCTGTTCGGTTGGCTGGTCTTTCGGGGACCTGTTCTCACGTAATCCCGTACGGAATTCGTGGAAGATAATTCTGGACACGGTCGGTGCTCCAAAGATCTGTTTAAAATAAAAACAAATTATCTGTTTCTAATAGATATCTCTCTCGTTCGAAAGATCTCTTTTTCGTACTGAGACAGAAAGAGAAAAAAGCCACCGCATCCAGAACCCTTAATCCTCCAAAATCTCCTCCGTTCAACTCCTCCGGGCAAAGGCTGTGATTGTTCGTGAGATTCACCACCGAGTGCACGGTGTTGGGGATTGAAGAGATTCATTGTATCTCGGAAGTAGATTGCCAGGAACCCGCTGAACTGTTCGTGGGGACGAAATTCTATTCTAAGGACAGCGTTGTAACATGCCTCGAATCTATACTTTTAATTCATTTTCTTAGTTTCTACGTCTTCTGATTTGCATGCGTTGGAAATTTTATCCAACAATCTTAGAACAGAATTTTCGTAGCTTCTGTTTACCTTCTGTTTGTTGAAATTCCTAAGCATTACCACAATAGATGATTTCTCGACCAACATTCATAACTCCTCCAAACTAGAGAAGCTTGATGGTCAGAACTTTAAACGGTGGCAGCACGGGATGACCTACTGTTAACCTGTCTGAAAATGTATAAGGTTCTCCAAGAACCTGAAACTCTGCCTGATTTACACGAACCTGTCAAAACCTATGAATTAGAATCCTATAATGAGACGGATTTTATCTATCACGAGAAAATCATAAGCTATATGTCTGACATGTATTACATTTACTGCACGACAACCACATCCAGAGAGCTTTGGGAAGCTCTCGACAAGAAATACTCCACTGAAGAAGCAGGTTCTGAGACATGTCGTAGACAGGTTTTTGGAATTTAAAATGACAGATGATAAACCTGTTGTAGAACAGACAAATGCACTGCAAACAATTATTCACGAGATGTCTCAAAAAGACATGCCACTTGCTGATAAATTTTTGATTGCTGCCTTTAATTAACTGCCTCCATCTTGGAAAATCTTTAGTCTAAAATTGAAACACAATAAGAAACCTATGTCCTTAGATGACCTATTCATATGTCTCTACATTGAGAAAGAGAGTAGTGTAGAACCCTAGAGGGGGGGTGAATAGGAAAATAAAAAATAACTAGAGCACAAGAAGCAATATATGACAAATAAAAGAAAAGAGTAAGAAGATCAAACACAAGATGTATCCTGGTATCCTCGCTTGAGGCAATCCAGTCCCGGAACTCTCTCCGGCTTGAATCCACTATTTAATCAAATAGTACACACAAGTTTGGATCCGAAGAACGCGCCAACTTCAACACGAGTTTGGATCCGAAGACTCGCCAACTTCAACACACGAGTTTTCTTACGAAGGCTCGCCAACTTCAAACAAATGAGAAGAGAACTTGTTGATCTTCTAACACGTGAAGATCGAAAATTACAACTCTTAAATACTCTAGCACTTTGGGAGAGGATGACAATTAAAAGCTTGGTAGAGTATTAATGGTGGAGCTCTTGGTTGTTTGGAAAATTTATGGCAAGAGTTGGTAAAAGCTTCATGAGAGAGAAGGCTTTCATTTATAGAGAAACCAAGAGTATGTGGCATTTAATGCTCCTGGATACATCCTGACCGGCATACCGTCGGTATGCACCGGCGTACCGTCGGTATATCGGTCACCCAGTAATGGTCATATTAATATCCGTTGGGAGCATTTAATGCTGCCATTAATGCTAGTCAAAGCAATTCAAAAATCAAATATTTGTAATCCGGTATACCATCGGTATGCCGCGGCATACCGTCGGTATACCGACGTTTTATCACAGAACGTTTTTAGGCAAACAAAACGGTATACCGTCGGTATGCCGAAGCATACCGTCGGTATGCCGACGTTTTGTCACAGAACGTTTTGTGGTCCACAAAACGGTATACCGCCGGTATGCCGGAGCATACCGTCGGTTTGCCGACAATATTTCATAGAAAGTTTGTGGACGATAAAAACGGTATACCGCCGGTATGCCGGAGCATGCCGCCGGTATGCCGCTCTGTAAGATATTGATTTTTGACTTATGCTTTTAGTTTGTCATCCAACCTTAAGTGTTTACAGATATACCTAGACCTTGTACAGACTCAAAATCTTTAAGCAGTGAGGAAGCCGTCTATGCAAGGAGCGCCGGTATTGCTTCAGTCTTCAATGCAATGGATGGTAGTACTTGAGAGGATAGACTTTATGTAGTAGAGCTTTTGAGAAGATATGATTCTGAAGACAGAGAAAACTAAACTACGAAGATGCTGTTAATATATCAAAATAAAATGTGCCAACAATCTTTCCCATTTTGATAATTGACAAAATAGAGAGATAGCATCTTCAGGGAGTAACTCCCCCGTAGGAAGACAACTCCCCCTCAATATGTTTTCTCCCCCTTTGTCACTTAGTCAAAGATGGAAAAAATGATAAAGATAGCATAATTATGGAGCACAGTAACATAGACAAAAGCATGTATTGATAGATAAGTTGGAAACTGAATACATGCAGGATATCCATAACATACTTCAAAAGACCAAATTAAAAACTCTCCTCTACAAGAGTTTAGCAAGACAGTAAAAACAGATAATAAGACAACCAACTACCGGTCCCCGAAGGACCTCAAAAGACAGAAAAAGACACAAACACAAACACACTAAGACAACCATTTATTCGACACCATCATCAAAATGAAGCAACCCCTACTCGTCAGCTCCCCACCATCCTGAGCCTGGTGAAAAGCGCCAAAAGGATCAATGCCGTCCGGGTACATAAAACCGTAGGCATTGGGATCGGAAAAGCGGGAGGCTTGGTACATAGGATCCTGAAGATTCAGATCCAGAAAAGCGTCCCGGTCCTGAAGAGTGCGCTGAATGAAATAGGCCTCGTCATGGAAGCGGGACTGAATCAGAGTGCCAAGGCCACGAGTGTTGGCGCGCATCTGCTCCTCCGCCTGAGCCATACGCATGTCGAAGTGCTGCTGAGTCAGCGGCATGTAGCGGCCAGAGGCAGGAGGAGTAGAGGCGGGTGCGGCAGGAGTGGAAGCTGGCGGCTCTTGGGAGGAGGAGGCACGGGATGTGGAGGCACTACCGATAGAGCGAGAAACAGCGAGGAAGGATTGGACGCCGTCCGAGTAGCATTGGGAGAGGTCGACTTGCTTGGCTTCCAGAATGAGAGTGATGAAGGAGCCACAATAGAGATTCTGCTTCCCCGCTGGCAGGACGCCGAAGAAAGCATGGAGAAGAGTCTTGGGGAAGGAGAAGGGCTTTCTCGAGTACAAGTAGTACATGCATACGAAGGCGTCACCAGTGATGGCGTCATAGTTTCCGCCCTTATGATAGAGTGTGTGGCACACAATCCTATGGAGCTCGTAGTAAAACGGCTCCAGTTGAGCGGAAAGAGCAGGGATAGCAGGAGGGTTGGGGTCCTTGCAAATAATGGCGCAAAATTCGTCAAAGGGGACCGCTGACGAAGAATGAAGAGCAGCCAAGCTCGGTAGAGCTTCTCCTCTGTCCGGGACACCAAGAATGCTAGAGAGGTCACGAGCCGTCAGACGGAAATGACGGTCGTTGACCATCGTCTCAATGGCTCCGTTCTCCATGTCCGGGATCATGTTGCAGTAGAAGAGACGAACAGCGGCGGGGTAGACAGGCACCTGACGTCGAAGAAGAGAGGATAGTCCAGCCGCGTCGAAGAGAGAAACATGGCCGGGGAAGAGATTCCAGTTAATGGCGCGGCCTTTGTACACGTTATGGTGCACGAAGTGGTGAAACCAAGACTCGACAGCCAGGGGAGAGGTGAAGACCCGCTGATCGTAGCCATAGGGAAGAGCCACCGGGATGAAGGGATTTGAAGCGACGGAGGAGGAACGAGCACGCTTGGGGGCAGCCATTAGGAGAAGAAGATAGGTGGAGAAGGAAGTAGGGTTTTGTGAGAAGTGTAGGAGGAAGAGGAAGAAAAATAGGGTTTTAAAGAAGGAGGGAAGGGCAACGGTTATGGAGTTGGGAAGGGGAAGGGTGGGTTGGAAATGATGGAGATAAAGGAGGAGTTATGGGGAAGTGGAAGGGATGGGTAGTTAATGTGATGGTAAGTTATGATAAGGGGAAGAGGAGAGAAGTTATGGGGAAGTGGAAGGAGAAGTGATTTGATGTGATGGGTATTAATGAGGATAGTAAGGAATAAGGAGAGAATTGAAGAGAGAGGTGGGCCCGCGCTGGTAATGACATAGCAGTCCGCCGCGCACCGGTATACCGCCGGTATGCCGGTGTATGCCGACGGTATACCGAAGTTTGGCACAGAACCTAATTCTGAGCCAAAAACGGCATGCCGTCGGTATACCGTAGTATACCGTCGGCGTGCCGGCCGAGAAGAACTATGAGTCAAAGTTTAAAATGCCTAATTCTTGGCAAAGAAAAACGAAGCGATCTTCCGGGAGCGGTTTGGTGAAAATATCGGCTAACTGATAAGTAGTGTCAATAAATTCAAGACGAATATCCCCCTTTTGTTGATGGTCACGAAGAAAATGGTGTCTAATTTCAATGTGCTTCGTGCGTGAGTAACAAATCGGGTTTTTCGTGAGATTGATCGAGCTAGTGTTATCACATTTAATAGGGGTACAAGTATGAGAAATGCCAAAACCAATACGTGTTTGTGACATCCAAAGAATTTGTGCACAATAACAACCGGCCGCAATATACTCGGCCTCAGTGGTTGAAAGAGCAACAGAATTTTGTTTCTTACTGAACCACGATACCAAAGATTTCTCAAGGAATTGGCATGTACCGCTAGTGCTTTTTCGGTCAATCTTGCATCCGGTAAAATCTGCATCCGAGAAGCCGTGAAGCTCAAAGGATGAAGATTTTGGATACCAAAGGCCCATGTTCACGGTGCCTTTGAGATATCGAAAAATACGCTTTATGGCACATAAGTGCGATTCCTTTGGATTTGCTTGATAACGTGCACAAAGACATACACTAAACATGATATCAGGACGGCTAGCAGTTAGATAAATTAAACTACCAATCATACCTCGATACTTACGGATGTCAACCGATGTGCCATCTTCATCATTGTCAAGCTTTGTCGTTGTTGCCATAGGAGTCCTCATTGATTTGGATGAGTCAAGTTCGAAAAGCTTGAGGAGATCCTTTGTATATTTTGCTTGATTGATGAAGGTCCCTTTGGATCCTTGTTTGATTTGTAAGCCCAAAAAGAATGATAGTTCACCCATCATGCTCATTTCAAATTCTTCCTGCATAACTTTAGAAAATTCTACACAAAGTGTATTGTTAGTAGAACCAAAAATAATGTCATCGACGTAAATTTGAACCAATAAAAGAGTGCCACTATAGGATTTGATAAAAAGTGTTGTGTCAACTTTGCCCTTAGAAAAATTGTGTGAAACAAGAAAGGAGCTAAGGCGCTCATACCAAGCACGAGGAGCTTGTTTGAGGCCATAGAGGACTTTGTGTAGTTTGAACACGTGATTAGGAAATTGAAAATCTTCAAAGCTAGGATGTTGTTTTACATAAACTTCCTCTTTAATAATACCATTAAGAAAAGCACTCTTAACATCCATTTGAAATAGTTTAAAATCATTAAAGCAAGCAAAGGCACAAAGCATGCGAATGGATTCAAGACGAGCAACCGGAGCATAGGTTTCGTCGTAGTCAATGCCTTCCTCTTGGTTATAGCCTTGAGCAACCAATCGGGCTTTGTTACGAGTCACTAATCCATCTTCATTAAGTTTATTTCGAAACACCCATTTAGTTCCAATAATGGGGTGATTGCTAGGTTTTGGGACAAGTTCCCAAACCTTGTTTCACTCAAATTGATTTAGCTCTTCTTGCATTGCTATCATCCAAAATTCATCAAGAAAAGCATCATTAACATTTTTAGGCTCTATTTGAGAGATAAAAGCCACGTTCGCACAAAGATCACGAGTTGAGGATTTAGTGCTAACACTGGAGGAAGGATCCCCAATAATAAGTTCCTTAGGATGGTTGGTGACAAATCTTCATTCTTTTGGGAGATCCTTTTGAGGAGGCTCGAGAGGTGGAGACTCTTTTGTTGGAGGAGTCACAACTTCACTGTTAGATGAAGAAGGACGATCTCCAATAGAGGAGTTCTCCAACCCAAACGAGATGTCATCAACATCATCGGAAGAAGAGAATGTAGAAGAGTTAAGTTCATTAAAAAAGACATTAATTGACTCTTCGACAACAACACTTCTTTTATTAAAAACACGAAAACCTTTACTACGCGTAGAGTATCCAAGGAATATTTCTTCATAGGCTTTTTCTTCAAACTTGCCTAGGTTATCCTTGGTATTCAAAATAAAACAATTACAACCAAAAACTTTAAAATATTCAATAGAGAAAATTTTGTCAAACCAAAGCTAATAAGGAGTCTTCTTAGAAATAGGTCTAATCAAGACCCTATTTATAACATGACATGCCGTATTAACGGCTTCCGCCCAAAAGTATTGGGGGAGCTTATATTGGTTTAACATAACCCGGGCCATGTCGCCAAGGGTTCTATTCTTTCTCTCCACAACACCATTTTGTTGAGGAGTTCGTGGACAAGCAAAATCATGTCCAAAACCATTCTTTTCACAAAAACTTTTGAAATCGGCATTGTCAAATTCTCCTCCATGATCACTTCTAATCTTGTTAATAGAAAAACCTTTCTCATTTTGAATACGTTTACAAAAAAGCAACAAATTCACGAAAAGTATCACTTTTGCAAGCAAGAAAAATAATCCAAGTAAATCTCGAAAAATCATTAACCAAAACAAAAGCATAAAGCTTGCCTCCAAGACTAGTAACTCTACTAGGACCAAAAAGATCCATATGAATAAGTTGAAAAGGTCTAGAGGTACTCACAGAGTTGATGGATTTGAAGGATGACTTGGTCAACTTACTCTTCTCGCATTCTTCACACACCATATCCTTTTTGAACGGGATACTTGGGAGTCCTCTTACGAGCTTCTTGGTAGCAAGACGAGAAATAGTATCCATGTTGGCATGTCCAAACCTCATGTGCCAAAGCCAACTCTCATCGTTGTTAGCAACTAAGCACCTGTCATTGTTAGTGTCTTCGACAAGATATAAAACATAGATATTGTTTTCTCTAATGCCTTCATAAACAATAGATCCACTTGAACTATCGGTAATGAAACATTTGAGCTTAACAAACTTGATATCATAACCATTATCGGTAAGATGACTAATACTAAGAAGATTGTGTTTAAGATTAGTAACAAGACACACATTCTTAATACAAGAAAAATGAGGGGAACCGATATTACCATTTCCTATAACGTGACCTTTAAGATTGTTACCAAAAGAGACGTGTCCTTCCTTCTTCATCGATAGCGTTGTAAATAATGAAGCATCCCCGGTCATGTGCCGTGAACAACCGCTATCGAGAATCCACTTGCTTCTAGCATGAGAAGGACTCTTCACCTACAACATAAGTTGAAGATGAACATTTTGGTACCCATGATCGTATGAGTCCTTGAGTGTTAGTCTTAGGAACCCACTTAAACACTTTCTTATCAACTAGTTTCCTTGTATGACAATAATTGGTCGTATGTCTAAGTAAGCCACAGTAGTTGCAAATCATAAAGGATTTAGAAGATGTGTGAGAATCATGCATATGCGAATCTCTAGTGCGAGGAGTTCTAACATTAGTATTATGATGATGATAATAAGAAGCATGATGCAAAGTGTTTTTCTTAACAAATGATCCTTTCCTTGTGTTAGAAAAGGATTTGTGTGTAGTGTTCATGTAAGAAGTATGCCTAGCATTGTGATGAGTGTGGAGGTGTCTTGGAGTATGCATGTGAGTAGTGTTCTTATTACCTAGTTTCTTACTCTGTACAAGAAGATCATTATACTTAATAGAAGTATCATATTCTCTCCTATTAGCATCTTGAACCTTATGCATAGCAAATTCATAAGCTCTTCTCATGGATTGAATCTCATCATCCTTTTTCTTGATGGTGACAAGGGATTCTTGAAACTTGAGTCGCAAATACTCTATCTCATCCGTGTCAGAAGCAGGAGATTTTTCCTTTACATCAATAATGATGCTTGAGAGTCTTTCTACTTCAAGTTGAAGAGCATCAACCTCTTTTAGAGACTTCTTGTATTTATTCCTAACACCTTTGTGCTCTTCATGCAATTCAAGGATAGCTTTCTCCAAATCATCATAAGAGTATTTAAGGAGAGATCATCAAGTACCTCATCGGTTGCCATGAGACAAACGTTGGCATTGTGTTTGCAGTCTTTGTCGTTGTCGGAGTCGCTTGCGTCACTCCCACACCAAATGCTTGTGTTGACGAATTTCCTGGAGGACGAGCTTCACTTGCTAGGCTTCTCGTACTTGCTTGAGTCTTTTCTTATCATCGGACAGTCCCTCTTGATGTGTCCGGGTCTTCTGCATTGATAACACGCCGGATCTTCCTCATTGTCCCGTCTGAAGCGGTTGGCTTTGTTGAATTTGAGGAACTTCCGGAAGTGCTTAGCTGTGAGAGCTATTTCTTCATCGTCGTCCGACTCATTGTCGTCGGAGCTATCCTTGGAGTAGGACTTTGTAACTTTGAGAGCAAGAGACTTCTCCTTCTCTTTGGTCTTCTCCTTCTCCTTCTCTTGTATGGAGGATTCCTCTTGATCCTTCATATCGAGTTCATGAGTCATTAGCTTACCTATGAGGGTCTCAAGGTTCATGACTGTCAGGTCGTTCCCCTCAATGATTGCGGTAGCTTTAGGACTCCAAACTTTTGTCAATCCTCTAAGAATTTTTCTGATCTTTTCATGAGCAGGATATTCCTTACCAAAAGAAGAGAAAAGATTAATAATATCACCAAAACGAGTAAACATGCAAGTAATAGATTCATCATGTTTCATCTTAAAGGACTCATATTCTTGCGTGAGTCTACTAATCTTGGATTCCTTCACTTGTGAAGTACCCTCGTGTGTGACTTCAAGTAACTTCCAAATCTCATTGGAAGTCTTGCAAGTAGAGATTTTGTTGAATTCACTACTATCGAGAGCACAATAAAGAGCGTTCATAGCCTTGGCATCTCGACTAGCAAGCTTCTTGGTGTTTTCAGTAAGTGTGTCCCTAAGGGTGCCAGATGCAATATCCTCAATAACTCTGGAAGGAGTAGGAAGACCATTTATCACACAATCCCATAAATCGAAATCTATGGACTTCAGATAAATGCTCATTCTAATCTTTCAGTAGTTATAGTTGGTTCCATCAAATAGGGGAGGCCTATTTGTGGAGTGTCCCTCATTGTGGAAGGTGTTGATACTAGGGTTAGTGGCCATGGATCACTCAAAGGGTGTAAATCCAAATCAAGAGAACAAAGCTCTTATACCAATTATAGAACCCTAGAGGGGGGGGGGGGGGGGGGGGGTGAATAGGGAAATAAAAAATAATTAGAGCACAAGAAGCAATATATGACAGATAAAAGAAAAGAGTAAGAAGATCAAACACAAGATGTATCCTGGTATCCTCGCTTGAGGCAATCCAGTCCCGGAACTCTCTCCGGCTTAAATCCACTATTTAATCAAATAGTACACACGAGTTTGGATCCGAAGAACTCGCCAACTTCAACACGAGTTTGGATCCGAATACTCGCCAACTTCAACACACGAGTTTTCTTACGAAGGCTCGCCAACTTCAAACAAATGAGAAGAGAACTTGTTGATCTTCTAACACGTGAAGATCGAAAATTACAACTCTTAAATACTCTAGCACTTTGGGAGAGGATGACAATTAAAAGCTTGGTAGAGTATTAATGGTGGAGCTCTTGGTTGTTTGAAAAATTTATGGCAAGAGTTGGTAAAAGCTTCATGAGAGAGAAGGCTTTCATTTATAGAGAAACCAAGAGTAGGTGGCATTTAATGCTCCTGGATACAGCCTGACCGGCATACCGTCGGTATGCACCGGCATACCGTCGGTATACCGGTCACCCAGTAACGGTCATATTAATATCCGTTGGGAGCATTTAATGCTGCCATTAATGCTAATCAAAGCAATTCAAAAATAAAATATTTGTAACCCGGTATACCGTCGGTATGCCGCGGCATACCGTCGGTATACCGACGTTTTATCACAGAACGTTTTTTGGCAAACAAAACGGTATACCGTCGGTATGCCGGAGCATACCGTCGGTATGCCGACGTTTTGTCACAGAACGTTTTGTGGTCCACAAAACGGTATACCGCCGGTATGCCGGAGCATACCGTCGGTATGCCGACAATATTTCACAGAAAGTTTGTGGACGATAAAAACGGTATACCGCCGGTATGCCGAAGCATGCCGCCGGTATGCCGCTCTGTAAGATATTGATTTTTGACTTATGTTTTTAGTTTGTCATCCAACCTTAAGTGTTTACAGATATACCTAGACCTTGTACAGACTCGAAATCTTTAAGCAGTGAGGAAGCCGTCTATGCAAGGAGCGCCGGTATTGCTTCAGTCTTCAATGCAATGGATGGTAGCACTTGAGAGGATAGACTTTATGTAGTAGAGCTTTTGAGAAGATATGAATCTGAAGACATAGAAAACTAAACTACGAAGATGCTGTTAATATATCAAAATAAAATGTGCCAACAAGTAGAACTAGGAACAAAAAACTACTTAGTACTGAATTTGAGGCAAAGCTACACATAGCTGAATCCAAGGGAAAGCCTAAGGGCCAACCCTATCAATAGAGGAACAAGCCCTAGAACAGGAACCCTGCAAAGAAACAGTTCCTTAAGCCTAAACCTGTTATTGGAAAAGATAACAGGACAAAGCGGGAATGTTAGAACTGTGGTAAGCCTGGCCACTTTGCTAGGCAATGCCGCCACAGGAAGAAGGGACAGGAATTTCAAAATCCTGGTCGTCGAGCTCCTACTACAGAAGCTCATGTTATTCCTCAGGCTCACGTTGTCATAGCCGGGACAAATCTATCAGTACCAATGATCCGAGGTTTGTAGCTGTATGTTCTGGTTTTGAGGCCTTGTATCAGTCTACTGACTAGTAGGTTGATACAAGGGCAAATGTCCATGCATGTCCTAATATCGATTCATTTTTCTCCTACCAACAGGTTGAGGAAGGCGAATCAATAGCTATGGAAAACTCAAGTGCAGCCAGAGTGCTTGGAAAGGGAAGATTGAATCTTAAGTTGTCTTCGGACAATACTCTCCAATTGCATAATGTGCAGCACGTACCGAACGTCAACAAAAACTTAATTTCTGATTATTTGTTAAATAAGCATGGCTATGAACTTGTTTTTTAGTCTGCCAGAGTTGTAATCTACCTAAACGAAAATTTTATTGGAAAAGGCTATGTCTGTGGGGGTCTGTTTAAACTTTATGTTGACACGCCTTGCAGCACTTTGAATTCTAGTTTAAATAATTTGATTCTACTTATGTTTCTGTTTCAAATGCAATATCTTATAATATTGATAGCTATAATGTTTGGCATGGTCGCTTGGGACATGTTAATTTTAATTTTGTAAAAAAAGTGTCTACTTTGCAATTAATTCCCAAAATTGACTTTGCAGGAATGAAAGATGTGAGATATATACTCAAGCCAAACAACTTAGAAAATCCTTTCATTCTGTTGAAAGGAGTTCTCAACTTTTGGAGCTGATTCACAACAATATTTGTGAATTGAACGGTATTCTTACTCGTAACGATGAACGTTATTTTATTACTTTTATAGATGATTATTCAAAATACTGTCATGTTTACTTGCTTAGAACTAAAGATGAAGCTTTAAGTAAGTTTGTATCATATAAAGCTGAAGTTGAAAATCGGCTTGAAAGAAAATAATAGTTCTTAGATCTGATCGTGTAGGTGAATACACCTCTGCTGATTTTGATTTATTTTGTGAAATGCATGGTATAATACATGGTGACTGCCCCTTATGCTTCTCAACATAATGGGGTAGCATAAAGGAAAAACTTGATTTTTCTTGATACGATTAATCCTATATTAGGTAGCTCTGATTTATCTTGCAATTTTGGGAGGTAAGCCTTACTTTTTGCATACCATATTCTTAATAAAGTTCCTTTTAAAAAGATTGATAAAATCCCTTATGAATTATGGAAGGGCAGAAAGCCATCTTTGAAATATTTCAAAGTGTGGGGGTGCCTTGCTAAATTTTCTCTCTCCTACTAAGAAAAAAATTGGGATCCAAGGCTGTAGATTGTGTTTTTTTGGGTTATGCTCAAAACAGTATTGCCTATAGATTTCTTGTTATTAAGAGTGAGGTAAATAATATTGATGCAAACACAGTTATGGAATCTAGGGATGCTACATTTTTTTTCAAAATATTTTTCCTTTAAAAAATATAACTCCTAGATCTTCTATATCTGCACAAGGTCCTATTTCAACCTCTAGTTCACACGTAGAGGAGAACACCCTAGTATAATACCCTAGTAGAACCTAGGAGGAGTAAAAGAACCAGAAGAGAACCAAACCTAGGTGAAGGTTTCTTTACTTACCTTGTTAAAAAGGACCATATCTCTTATCAATGGGCTATGTCCTCTGTAAATTCCTTATTTTGGAAAAGAAGCCATTAATAGTGAAATAGATTCTATTACGTCAAATATAACTTGAGATTTCGTTAACTTTCCTGTAGGTTGCAAACCAATTGGTTGCAAATGGATTTTCAGAAAGAATCTAAGACCTGATGGATCTATTGAGAAATTCAAAGCAAGATTAGTAGTTAAAGGGTTCAAACAAAAGGAAGGAGTAGACTTCTTTGACACTTACTCTCCAGTTACTAGAATTTCTACAATAATTGCTATTGCTTCTGTTAATAAACTGTTTATTTATCAAATAGATGTAAAAACTGCTTTTTTGAATGAAAATTTACATGAAGAGATTTATATGGAACAACCTGAAAAGTTTGTTGTTTCAGGACAAGAACACAAGGTATGCAAATTAATTAAATCTCTTTATGGGTTGAAACAAGCGCCAAAACAATGGCATGATAAATTTGATAAGGTAATCTACCATATGGTTTTGCTATTAATGATTCTGATAAATGTGTATATAACAAAACTGTTGGTAGCTCATGTGTGATATTGTGCTTCTATGTTGATAACATTCTCATTTTTGGTACTGACACGAATATTATTTATGATATCAAAACATCTGTCTCAAAATTTTGATATGAAAGATTAAGGACTTGTTGATGTAATTTTAGGACTCAAATTAAGTCACACTTCTGAGGTAGTTGGTATCTCCTAATCCCACTATATAGAAAAGGTCCTGAAATGATTTAACTATTTTGATTCTAAACCTATAAGTACCAAGGTTGTAAAAGGCGCAAGGCGCTAGACGGTGGGTGGCCGCCTAGCGCCTAGGCGCCGCCTAGGCGGCCTTCTAATATTAGGCGGTCGTCGTAATTTTTTTTATAAAAAATATATAGGAATTAAAAATATGCTTAGGTGAAAATTATTAGGCTCCAAGAAAAGACAATATTTGTTTTTTCAATGTTACATATAAAAATAAGATAGCAGCCATGTTTATTTTTTCGGTTACATGAAGAAACATGTTGCTAGCCTACCAAAAAAAAGACAGGTCACTTTGTAGATCTTGTAATCAAAAGTACTGTTTGTTAAACAGATCAATTCACATCCACTCTCAATTTACATCCACTCACATTTGTTTAATCACTTATATCTATTGGACTTGTTATGGTCTTTGTTTGAAACAAATATTATTCTAATGCACCAAGTATAATATCATGCTTAGTAAAGTATATAAAAAAAAATTGACCGGCCAGTCAAAAGTGGGGGCAAGTGGCACTGTATGAGAAGAAACAGCAATAAGAAGACAAAAGTTTATAATGAAAACTTTTTTTCTTTTTTGTTAAACAGTTGCTGCCAACTGTAGCAGTATATATTCGTTGGCAGAAGAAAAGAAAAACAACAGAAGAAGTATAAGAAGAAGAAGAAGTAGAAGAAAAACAAAAAGAAGAAAAATAAAAAGTTGTTGCTCTCTCCGCCTGAAGAAGAAGGAAAAGAAGAAGAAGAAGAAGAAGAAAGAAGGAGGAAGACTCACCTGCTCCCACTGCTGCTGCTCTCTCCGCCTGCTGATGTTGCTGTTCTCTTGCTACTGCTGCTGCTGCTCGATCTCATCCTTCGAAGATAGGCTGTTGTTCTCTTGCTACTGCTGCTGCTGCTCGATCTTGGAAGGTAGGGTTTGCGCCCTGGAAAAAAAAACCGATTTTTTTTCAATTTGGTCGGCGACGACTGCCTAATCAGCCGCCTAGCCGCCTACACCCGCCTAGGCGGCCGATTTTTTTCGCTTTTATTATTTGCCGCCCACAAGGCCAATTCCGGCCTAATCCTAGGCGACTGTCCGGCGCCTAGCGCCTAGGTAGGGGTGTCAACGGATACTTATCGGTACGGACAGAGTAATATCCGTATCCGTATCCGAATTTTTTTTGTAATATCCGAATCCGATCCGATATCTGAACGGATGTCTCTTTTGATACTCCGAATTCGTATCCGTCTAGTTTAACGGATATCGGATAATATCCGATCCGATTAGCTAAAAAATTCGAATGCTAGTATTCGAATATCCGAAATCCGAAATATTAAAAATTTAGTTATTATCCAAATATTCGAAATCCGAATATTAAAAATTTAGTTATTATCCGAGTATCCGAAAACCAAATTCAATTTCTCTACATATTTGAGTCCTTTCTTCTTCTGTTGTAAATTGTAATTAATATTTATTACTATTATATATAAATTATATTATAATTAATTTATGTAAAAGTCAGTTGAGAATAAAATACTTTAATCTTCTCTATTAATTAATATATATTACATATACATTATACTATAATATATATAAAATTTTGGATATCCGAATCAGATATCCGAATTCGATATCCGAAATTTGCAATTTAAAGTCGGATCGGATATTAACGGATTCGAATACCTTAATATCCGAATTCGTATCCGAAAAACGATAATATCCAAAAAATATTCGGATATCCGAATCCGATATCCGAAATTTCGAAAAATATCCGAAAGTTCGAATACGGAATCGGATCGAATTCGAATTTTCGACTATCCATTGACAGGTCTACGCCTAGGAGTCGATTTTAACCGACTTTTAGAACACTGATAAGTACTCCTTATGATGCAAGTAGCAGGTTGAAGAAGAACAAAGGAGACAATGTGGCTCAGTTGAAGTATTCTCAGCAAATTGGATGTTTGAGCTATACTGCTAACCGTACCGGACCTAATATTTCCTACGCAGTAGGAAAACTTAGCCGGTACACAAGCAATCCGAATAGTTCACGTTGGACTGCCTTAGAAAGGGTAATAAGATACCTGAAGAGTACGCTATCCCATGGATTATTCTATGGCGGATACCCATATGTGTTGGAAGGGTATATTGATGCAAACTAGATCTCAGATACAGATGAGAACAAAGACACAAATGGATATGTATTCACATTAGAAGGAGCTGTTGTCGCTTGGAAGTCTACCAGGCAGACCTGTATATCTAGATCTACTATGGAGGAAGAGTTCATAGCTCTTGACCTCACCAGTGAGGAAGCAGATTGGCTCAGGAATCTGGTAACAGATATTCCTCTGTGGAGCAAACCAGTTCATGCTATCCCTGTATACTGTGACAGCCAAGCTACAATAGCAAAGGCTCAAAGTACAAGTTACAATGTAAGATCCATACATATACGTCTGAGGTACAATCGAATGAAGCAATTACGATCAAGTGGGATAATTGCAATTGACTTCGTCAGGTCAAAGGACAATCTAGCGTATCCTCCAACTAAAGGTCTCTCAAGGAGACTAGTGTTGGAGACGACAAGAGGAAAGGGGTTGAAGCCCAGATTGAGTCACCTCAAAGGCAACCTAACATTCGATTGGAAGCACCAAGAAAAGGTTCAATGGATAACAAGAAAATTGATAATGTGACCGAAAATACTATATGATTGTAATTATAATGAACCATTCCTCTACTATATAGTGTTGATCTGCAATAAATAAGAGAGTGATTGTAAAATGTTAATGAATCTGTGGCTTGTAAAGCAGGATATATAAATTGCAGAATACCCAGAAAGATTCACCTATTTGAGAGTGAAAGTGGAGCCGCTTTCTATGGGAACTCAACTGTTCTCTAGAGCTCTCGAGAAACCGAGATAAGCACATGGCCGAAAAGTGTACAACTGTTGATACAATCAAAATGCCCATAATGTGTTTGTGTGTATGTTGAGTCTGTACAAGTAAGATCTTAAGTTCAAGACTTGTGTCACTTTGGGTCTGTATAGATAAAATATACAACACTAAGGGGAGGTTCAAGTCCAGAAGACACCTTCCTCTGATACACAGTGTGATTGCCCATATCTTGTTCTCTTTCCCATAATTATATCGCTCTATATCTTTTAATTGTTCCTTTATTGAATCATGTGGGAGATTGTTGGTATTGTTGCTTATGTAATAACACACATGTGATTCAAGAAAAGGCATCTTTTCTTTTAGTCCCACATGGAAAAGAAGAAGTCATTCTCCTTTGCATATATTGCTTTACCCTCCTTCGTGGGTAAGTGTGTTTTGTGGGGGATGGGCTATATCTCATCCAACACGCGAGCGGGTGCACAATTTAATACGCATTTTTGACACGTTTATTAGTCGCGCACTTAGCACTTTGCACGCTTGCGCGCCACGATCAGACTAAGGGTATAAAGGTAATATTCTAACTCCTCTAATTTTATTTGTTTCTTTTTTGAATCGTTATGTTCAGGTGGCTGGTCTTTCGGGGACCTGTTCTTACGTAATCCCATACGGGATTCGTGGGAGATAATCATGGACACGGTCAGTGCTCCAGAGATCTATTTAAAATAGAAACAAATGATCTGTTCCTAATAGATATCTCTCTCGTTTGAAAGATCTCTTTTTCGTACTGAGACAGAAAGAGAAAAAGCTACCGCATCCAGAACCCTTAATCCTCCAAAATCTCTCCTCCGTTCAACTCCTCCTCCGAGCAAAGGCTGTGATTGTTCGTGGGATTCACCACCGAGTGCAAGGTATTGTGGATCGAAGGGATTCATTGTATCTCGGGAATAGATCGCCAGGAATCCGCTGCACTCTTCGTGGGGACAGAATTATATTCTAAGGACAGCGTTGTAACATGCCTCGAAATCCATATTTGTAATTCCTGTTCTTAGTTTTTGCGTCTTCTGATTTGCATGCGTTAGGAATTTTATCCAACATCCGGATCTCCTGATATGATAATCCATATTTGTTTACACCCCTATAAAGAGGTCTTTCCCTAGTTCCAGCTGCTCCTTTAAATCTACACTCCTGATTGATGTTTCTACTCGTCTCCATTGTACATGATCTAGAATGTCCAAACTTAAAACTTAATCAATAATTTGAACACCATAAAATCCAACAACAATTAGAACCTAGCATCTCCATGCTAGACTATATGTCACATAATGACACGGTTCGTGAGAAGAAACCTAGCATCTCCATGCTAGACTATAATGACACGAGTTCGTGAGAAGAAAGGCCACTAGAGTTATTGTTTCTTAGTATGAACCTTCTCTTAAGCAAGAAGCTTATGCTTGACTAATTCTAATTCTAGATCAAAATGTAAAATATGAGCATTCAAAAGCTTTTAGAGGTTTCACATTAAGTCCAAATGGGAATATAATGTCAATTAAGACCAAATGTTAGTAATTTGATCCATCGGTACCTTGCTACACTTCTCAATTACTAGTAAGGACAAACACTCCAAATATATCGGCCGTGTTGAGTGGACACGTATCCGACACCCCATGGGCACTACAAAATATATTAGGACACGCCAAAATAGGTGCCGTGTCCGTGCGACATAGCTTTTTGTAATGGATCTGTGCTTAATGAATCATGCAACATAGCTCAATTACATGAATTGTTTTAAGTTTAGAAGACCGTCAACAACAAAGGTTGCTTTTTTTTTTCTTTCAAGGTATAGAAATTGAGAGCCAAAGTAGCAAAAAAGAGGGCTTTTTTTAATTCACTATATAACAAATCCATCAAAATCGATCAAAATTCCAAGAACCCATCAAAGTGGAGAGCAAGGACATTAAATTGCTACAGAAGAAAAGAGAGGAAAGATGAACGGACCAGGGGCGGCCTGGTAGCCGTATGCGTAGTACGCGCCGGCGGCGCCCGGCGGAGGGACCGGCTGTGGGAAGCCGATCGCCGGCGGATGATGCTGAGGTGGCGGAGGTGGGTAGGCTCCCGGGGGGCCACCACCGCTGGCAGATCCGAATGTTCCGTACTGTTGCTGCTGTTGATGATGGAGGTGGTGATCGCCATTCTTTTCCTCATCACTCATTCTTCCTCTTCTATTGATGGAGAGAGAGAGAGAGAGGAGCTTTGACTTTGTTTTTGTAAAATTAAGCTCCTCACATTGTTGTATTGCTTGACAAGGATCCTTTCCTTTTTTTTATTAGGACTTGATACAGCTGTATTTTCTGTGGATTATCGGATGGGATCCAATTGGAATCCAATGATTAATTTTTCTAATCAAATGATAAAAAAAGAAAAAAAACTGTTGTGGCACAGCAAAAATAAATCCAAGAAAATCAGAGAAAATTCACAATCACAAAGACAATGATTTACGTGGTTCAGCCAATATGCTTACTTCGACAAATGAGGATGATTTAGTTCCACTATGAAGAAGAAAATGAATTACAATAGCTCTCACACTTCTCTCCTTACACTCAAGAACTCGATCTCTATCACAAAGATTGAAAAAAAAAAACTCTCTCAAATTTTTGTGTTGAATTTATTCAACAACTTTAGCTCTCTTGTGTTGAACTTATTCAACAACTTGAACACAATGAGATGTGTAAAGGAGCACTTGTAGACCCCTTTATATAGCATAGAAATCCAATACTATGTAGGCTAAAAAAATACAATCCTATGTAGGATTACCACATATAATCAAATCCAATCTTATATAGGATTACCATATATGTAGGATTACCACATATATGGTCAAATCTAATCTTATATACCATATATATGATCAAAAAAGGTCATGGGCCTATTTTTGGACATATTTCTTCATATCTCCACCTCGGCAAGATTTTGCCACAAAATCGAGCCGACACTTCTCCACCGCACATCTTCACCAAATCAACCACTCGTCAAGGGCTCTCAAACAATTGGTAGGACATGGAACAAGTTCAAGCAATGTTGGAACTTAGCTCCAGGAACAACCTCAGTCAACATATCAGCGGGGTTGTCCTTGGTATGCACCTTTTCAAGTACAATATCACCGTCTTCTACAACATCCCGTATGAAGTGGTAGCGAACATCAATATGCTTGGTGTGAGCCCTGATATTTTTATTAGTTTAAATTAAGGGTTTGTGAATACAAATGACATTTTTAGCCTTAAAATAATTTATTATAATTATTAGAAATTTTCTAGAATTTTTAAATAAATTTTAATGGTTTTTAAAACCTAAAATATCATTTTGCAATTATTTAAATTATTTTTAATGCAGTTTGTAATTTTTTAAAATATTTTTAAGTCATTTTGCAAAAATTTATTTTGTCTGTGCAAATTTAATTTGTACAGAACATAGCGGAGGGGTATTTATGCAAATAGGAATTTACATACTGAAAGGCGGTGGGGTTTTCTGTAATTTACGAAATAGTGGGGGTTTTTCTGCAAAATCCATCCTCGTCGTCGACTGGCCATTGGCCGAACGGCGACCGACCCAGTCGAAACCCTAACCCTAATCACTACCCCGACCGCCCTAGCCACCACCCTACACTCGTCTTCTCCGACGAACCCTGCTGGAACCCTAGATCTAGGATTCCAGCTGCCCTAGGCTACTTCCCGACGAACCACCACCACCAATCGACTCGTCTCAACAAGACGAACTCAATTCTAATTTTTCCCGACGACCCCGACGTCTCCTCCGTCGTACAGCATCCCCGATCGCTGGACACATACGTATCTGTTCGTGTCTGTGTCTCGTGTACACGTGGAGGGACTCGCCATGTGTCAAGGAGTGCAGTGATGTGCTTGGACACGAAAAACTCGTATAAGATTCGTGTCAATCACGGTGGACACAAGACTCGTGTCATACATAATCTTTTCGTGTCCTTAACTGTCGGGACACGAAACATTAGTGTTTGGGTTTCGGGTTTGAATTAATGCTAACGGGTTTAAACTCGCACAGTAATGGGTTAACAGTATTGGTTACTGTTTATTTTGGGTTTGGGTTCAGGCCCAATGGGTTTGGGTCGGGCTTATATATATATATATATATATATATATATATATATATTAAAAAAAAATATATATATATATATATATATATATATATATATATATTTGAAGAAAACCCCTCTCTTTATTAATCAAGGCTCAAATGCCGAAGCCTGTCGCGTATACAAGTCGGAGCTGTACAAGTATACCGCCAAAATGAGAAAAGAGGGGAAAACACATGATCTCTTTGGATTAGGTTTGGGGAAACCAGAATGAAGTCGGACTGTGGGAGCACAGAGTGCTCCTTTTGCGGCATAGGCGGAAGGCCTCCCGGATGAGCTGGATAGCAGAGTATTGGTGCTCTTCTATCTTGCCTTGTTGCGATTCTTCCAAATCGCCCATGTGGCAGCCACTGCGACGATCTGGTGGCCGTGGGATGCTCTACCCCAAGAGACCGCTAGATCGTGGAAGCATCCGCCCCCCGGCTCCATGCTGTAGGTTTGGCTGAGGGCCCTCCAGACTTTGCCTAGCAGGCTTCCTTGGTAGAAGGTGTGGTCGATAGTCTCGATCTGACGATCTGAGCAGCAATTGTATGCGGAAGCCAAGCTAATCCCTATGGTGTTAAGGATATCGTCGGTCGGCAGTTTCTTTCTAATCACTCTCCACATGAGGAAGGACCATTTCTTTGGGATGCAGGAGTGCCAGTATTGATTAATAGGCTGATGCGGCTGCCCCGGTCCGCGGACTGCGAGTCTAGCCGACCTCACCGAGAATGCCCCTGAAGCCTCACACGTCCATCTCAGAGCATCGGCTTCATGGTCGATCTTCAAGCCGCACGCTTGAATTTTCTCCACCGTGTCGTTACCGGCCTATTCACGAATCTTGTCCCAGTTCCAGTCTTCGCTAAAGTTGTTCCACAAGTCTCTGATTTTGCTGTTCGTCGGGATCACCGTGAGTCGCATGATCAAGCTATCCCCAATCCATCTCTCCCGGAATGGGTCTGACTCGCCGTTCCCCAATTGAAGTCTCATCTCAGGTTCGGCAAGGGCACGCCCACTAAGGATGCGTCGCCAAGCCGCAGATAATCTGCTGTTGGATATGGCCTCTGTTGGATGGATATGCTTGAAGTACCTGTTCTTCATAAACCTGGTCCATAAATTCTCGTTCGTGCGGAGTTTCCACCACAGCTTCATCGAGAAAGCTTTAACGATGTGAGTGAGTTTGGTGAATCCCAAACCCCCTTCCTCAGTTGGATGAGCCATAGAATCCCAACTAGCCCAGTGATGTTTGTTAATGCCATTGCAATGCCCTCAGAAGAAATTACAAAGGATCTGCTCGATTGAAGAAAGAACCTTCAAAGGCGGGGAGCACGCCGCCAAGGAGTAGATGGGAATAGAGGTGAGCACGTGATTGATCAGGATAATCTTGCCTGCTGGTGATAAAGTAGCATTATGCCACCCAGCAAGTTTATTCCTGATACGAGTGATCAATGTCTCAAAGATACCAGCGTTGGATTTGCCGTACAGGAGGGGGCACCCCAGATAGTTGAATGGAGGATGATCAACGGAGAAGCCCGTCAGGTGAGCGAGTCTCATAGCGTGCTCTCTTTTGATATTGTGGTGGGCATAAATGACGCTCTTGGATGGGTTGATCTTCTGACCTGAGCAGGTGGAGTACCTCTGCAGGGTGTCACGGACCACTGCCACCGCTCCTTCGTCCCCGAACGAGAAGATGAGTAAATCATTAGCAAAGGCCAGGTGAGTAATTATTGGGCATCCGCTGGATATGTGATAGTGCTGGAATTTCGGAGTGTTGGCCATGTTGTTGAGGTTCCTACTCAGGGCGTCGGCCGCTATGATAAAGACTGTGAATGATAGAGGGTCTCCTTGTCTAACCCCTCGACTGGATTTGAAAAATCCCCTGGCTTGGCCATTGATGACCGTTGAAAACCATGAGTTGCTGATAGATCTCCAAACTAAGTTGATCCAATACTCGGAGAAGCCGAAAGCCCTGAATACCCAGATTATAAATTGCCAATCTAGTATGTCGTAAACTTTTTCCATGTCGATTTTGACTGCGATGTTTCCCCCTCTAGCTGGGAACTTCATGCAGGTAATTAACTCTTGGGCTAACATAATATTGTCCTGGATGTTCCTCCCGCGGACAAAGCCGCTCTGCTCCTCAGAGATGATCTTGGGGAGGATCCCTGCCATTCTGGTAGCAATAATTTTGGATATTATCTTGTTGGTGAAAGTACACAGGCTGATTGGTCAAAAGTCTCGAAAGGTCTCTGGATTTTCTTTTTTTGGGATGAGGATGAGTTTGGCGCTTGTGATGGCTTTGGGGGTAAGTGGCTCCTTCGAAGAATGCAGTGGCCGCTTCGGTGATGTCCTGCTTGATAATATCCCAGCACTTGCGAAAGAAGGTCCCCGAGAATCCGTCCGGTCCGGGAGCACTATGCTCGTTGAGGGCCCAAACCGCCTCTTTCACTTCCTGGATGGTGGGAGTGCGCTCTAGCTGGGCGTTGTCGGCGTCATTAATGAGAGAGGAGATTTATTCCAGAAAGGCATTGTCTTTGTGAACTGTTTCTTTGGAGAATAGTTTGGAATAGAAGTCCGTAGCAGCAGCTTGGATGCCTTTCTGGTCAGTAATGATGTTCCCGCTCTCGTCGGTGGTGTGGTGGATCGCTAGCTTTTGTCTTCGTCCGTTGACGCAGGCATGGAAGTATTTCGAGTTTTTGTCCCCGTCGTTGTCCCATTTCAATCTAGCTTTTTGCTTCCAGAAGTCGGTCTCCACTTTACACCTAAATTTGAGCATGGCCTTGGTGAGGTTAAGGGCGGTTCTGGCCGCCGGGGACTGATCAGATGCGAACCTGGCTTCTGCACGGGTGACGTCGTCCTCGGCCACCCGAACGGCTTGAAAGATGTCCCCGAACGCAAGTTTGCACCATTTAAACAGTGCTTTCCTGGTCGCCTTGAGCCTGTTGCTCATGCGGGTAGGGGGTTTGGTGATTCCTCACTATTCTATGCTTCCGGCACAATGTCCAAGAATTGCGGGTGCTCGGTCTAGAGGTCGAGGAATTGGAAGTTCTTTTTGGATGGGTTAGTATTGTTTTTAACTTCCACAAGCAGCGGGGCATGGTCGAATTCGGAGGAGTTGAGGTGTGACAGGTTAGTGGTGATCCCCATTCCATGCCAGAGGATGTTTGTGAGGGCTCTGTCGAGACGAGAATACTGACGACGGTTGTCTTCTTGCATATTGCACCAGGTGAAAGCGTTGCCTGTGAACTGGAGCGGGGCTAGATTGGCATTGAAAATGAAGTTGTTGAAGTCTTGCATGGCTGGGATCGGAGGGGGGCGGCCCCCGATTTTCTTCTTTCTACAGGTGAGCGCATTGAAGTCTCCAATGCAAAGCCAAGGGGAATTGCTGTGATTTAGATGGATGTCAAGGAGATCGTTCTAGAGGATTTTCCGCTCTAAGAAATCACAGCTGCCTTGAACCGCCGAGATGATGGTGCGCTCGGGGAGCATGGGGTGATCTAACCAGCAGGAGAGGGCTTGTCGGGTGTCCTGGATACTCCCTATTTTGACATCTTTCGTACCAAGGATCCAAATGTCGTGTCTGCCAGCAATGGCCGTAGGTAGGCCTAGCTGCAGCTGGATTGATTTTAATCTTTTGGGAAGAATTTTGGGTTCAAGAATAATGAGGATGTCTATCTTGTGGATTTTCTTCAGGTTGATGATTCTCCTTAGTGTGGGTTTGTTCCCCAGCCCGCGGACATTCCATGATAGGTTATATATATATACTGTTATGTACAGTATTTATATATATATATTTATATCATTTTATATTAAGTATTTTCTATATATATATTCTATATATTTATTATATATATAGAATATAAATATAAATATAAATATAAATATAAATATAAATATAAATATAAATATAAATATAAATATATATATATATATATATATATATATATATATATATATATATATATATATATATATATATATATATATATATATATATATATATATATATATATAAATATAAATATAAATATAAATATAAATATAAAAATATATATATATATATATATATATATATATATATATATATATATATATATATATATATATATATATATATATATATATATATATATATATATACATATATATATATATATAAAAAAATATACATATATATATATATAAATATATAAATAAATAAATAAATAAATAAATAAATAAATAAATAAATAAATAAATATATATATATATATATATATATATATATATATATATATATATATATATATATATATAATATATATATATATATATATATATATATATATATATATATATATATATATATATAATATATATATATATATATATATATATATATATATATATATATATATATATATATATATATATATATATATATATATATATATATGCTTTTGAATAAAAATATATATATATGCTTTTGAATATATACATACTTGTGCTTTTATGTATACAAATATAGTTATGCTATATTTACATGTTATTTTATTGTCAAATATATATTATTGATATGTATATTTTTTCTGCATTAAAATATATTATTTTATTATTAATTACTTACGTATTTAAAATTAGTATTTTTGTAAACTGTGAATTATGATCATTTGAGTCCAGGCCTAGCATGGGTTCTGTGGACTTAAATGAGCCTAAATAAATTCAAGGCCTGTACGAGTCATATCGGACTTGATTCATGGCTTTGGGTCCCGTATCTGGACTTCGGTTCAATTTCGTATACGTGGATAAAATATTAAATAATTATTTATTTATTTTTCAGAAATTGTAACTTTCTATATTTGAATTTTTATATGTAATTTAAGTGCTGTAAAAATCTGGAAAAAATTATATTTGAATACTATATTAATTTAGCTAATTTAATATAATTTTTTCAGGATTTAATTAGTACTTTTTATATTTTATAAAAATAAGAAAACAGAACTCATGTTTAGGGTACTTATGTTTACTGATTTTTAATAAATATCTATGAGGGTTTATAAATTCCAGAAAAATTAGTATAAATTCCTATAATTAATAAAGATCATTTTTGTACTTTATTTTATGTACATTTAAGCTTTTTGCCTATCTTAATAATTGTTGGAACACAGTATATAGTCTGATTTATTTATTGAATAATTACGACTTGCGAAGTTATGTGTGATTTTGGGATATTTTGGTGTTGGGCCTTACCCTACCTTAGTATAGAGACCCTAGAAAGTTGTTTTAGGTATTATGTCGCCTCACATTGGTCTTCTATGCTAAAGTCAACACTTGGTTAGGTGTCCAGTCAGAAAGTCGTGTCATACCACTAGTGTCCTAGTATTTAGCTTAGTAGAAAAAAAACTAAGTTTATATATCCTTTTTACAGTGATGGGACACCGAATATCTATAGCTTCATATACCTACCCTTGCTTTGCACGAGACAAGTACCTCTATGAACTTTATTTACTGCATATAATGAATTGTGTATAAACCATGTTAATACCGATACTTAAACTACAAGTCATTTCTGGAATATTTCGACATATTTCACATACTTTATACTGCTCTCAGTACCTACCATGTTTTATACTGTTCTCGTATCTCTCACATGTTAGAATCTGGATTATGGAAAAACTTATAGTTGAGTACGTGATCATGCCCCCTTTACCGAACTCGAACAAGGTTTTATTTTATATGTTTACTGCGCCGTATGTACTTATCTAGCTGTATTTGTACGTATGTACATCTATCGCCTTATTCACTTGTACGGAAGTATATTTTATTTACATGTGCCACAGTACATTGTACACCTATTGACGATCACGTACCTGCTCTAGTTTTAAATATTACATATACATCTGTCGCTATGACATATGTATCCTTGCCATGATAGATTATGATATGCCATGATTCCTGTTTATTACACCGCTGTTTATTTTATGCTTCGTATATTTAGTTTGTAGAATCAGTACTTGCTTCCGTCCTGACAGGATAACATTATAGGTATACTTACCGAGGAGGAGTTGCTATGTGATTCCTATTATGGGGTCGCCATCGAAGATCAGGCCTTACCCTACGAGGATGTACCTGCGGAGAAACTCGTCTAGTTTGTTTAGTCGCTCAGGACTTTGAGAGCAGACATGTTTTAGACTATGTATTTTGTTACTGGACCTGTATCCAGTTTTACATCTTGGCTATGTATTTGGGACATATTTATATACTAGATAATTTTGTGTTTATGATGTTTTAAACTCAAATATGATAAATAGAACTGTTAGCACACTTTGATCTTGTATTGTCTATTTTAGAACAGCTTACTACGTTTTATCTCAAGCGTAGGCTGGACATGACTCGGCCCGGCCCAACAATTTGGGTAGCGGATCGTGACATTTTTTAGTGGTGGCCCATGCAGGTCTCGAACTAAGTTGTTTTGGTTACGTCATTGTACCAAGCATGCCTGCAATTAGGAACTTAAGATAACTAGAAAACACTAGGAATAACATTTAGAACACCTAGAGGATTACTAGGATTGCAACATAGGAAACTCATCACAACATATAATCGTTATTACGAATTAAACTTTCTTGTTTGTTTGTGATTGTTTACTTAAAAGAATTCTTATAGGTCCTTTTATTTTTTCTATTTTAGATTGTGCTCACACGCTCATCCCAGTATGCCACACCTGATAATGGCATACTAACTATCCAGTCGGTCGACCAGTTGACCGAAGCACCTCCACCTCCACCTACCATACACCCCCACTCCACAAATCTACCAATCCAGATGCCTCCACCACCCCCCACTTCACAGTCCCAGCAGGACCCGATACTCCCACCACCACCTATTATTATACCTACCCAGGCTTTCGTCACTCTCGACGGGAACCAGCTGCTCACTCTGATCCAGGGGTTCCTAACGACCCATCAGGAGCAGACCACCTTACTTCGCCAGAGCATAGAGCGTTCTGAGGAGCGTACCATGGTCCCACCACCGGCAGAGCCACGACCGAGAGTGGGGAATATCAAGGACTTCGTGAGCTTAAACCCCAGGGAGTTCATGGGGACTGAAGGCATCATAGTCGCAGATGACTGGCTAGACTCGGTAGAGGGGAAGCTCCTCGGAGCTAGGTTGCCGGGTGACTTTCAGGTCAAGGCAGCAGGATTTCTGCTGACAAACTTAGCAGGAGTTTGGTTCATGAATGAGCCACTATTCGCGAGAGGGAGAGCCACATGGGATCAGTTTAAGATCCAGTTCAAGAAAAAAATTCTTCTCGACTACCGCTAGAGTAGCCATGGGGCTACAATTTCAGAACATCCAGCAGGGGAACCGTTCTGTTAACGAGTACGCGGTGGAGTTTAGTCGTTTGAGTCGTTTTGCTCCTAGCCTGGTTGCAGACCCAGAGGAAATGACACGTAGATTTTGCCATGGTCTAGTTCCAGACATTGGCATCCTCCTAGTGGCGAACGGAACAACTGACTACTACCAAAGCCTAGAGTTGGCCCGGAGGATAGAGGAGCGTCTTCTGTCTTGCAAGAGGCCGACTTCCGTACACCACGAGGGACCTTCCAAGCGCCAGATCCAGTCGAGAGCACCGGTGCCACACCAGTATACATACCATCCTTCCACATCACATCACCCAACCCCACCAGTTAGAGCTCCGGGACCACAGCAGCAGAATGGAGCTGTGTGTATATTGTAGGAGGCTAGGGCATGATTACTCCATCTGCAGGAAGAGGTTGAAGCAGTGCTTAGCTTGTGGGTCTACCACCCACCAGCTTTGGGACTGCCCAGTAGCGAGGGCACCAGGTACTGGACCACCATCTAGAGGACCGTCGCTCCCGACTCAGCAGCAGAGGTTCGGGCAGCATCTGCAGCAGCATAAGGGACCCCAGGGGAAGGCTTATAGTCTAACTCTTGAGGCGGAGCCGGAGCAGGTTTCGGAGCCAAATTATTTGTCCGACGTCATCACATATCATGTTTATTTACATACTTTTCTAGCTCTATGCTTGTTTGATTCTGGTGCATCGCATAGCTTTCTGTTATTAGAGTTTTTGCAAAAATACCACTTAGTAGCTACACCCACCAAGGAGATGAGTAGAGTAATGATGGGAGGCGGACCGGTACCCATTAGAGCTATCTATAGATGCTCTATTACTATAGCTGAGAGAGAGTTTGGGGGACGATTCTTTGTGATGCTACTTCCTGGATATGATATCATATTAGGAATGGATTGGCTTAGCTATGCTCACGCAGCTATAGACTATTATGAGGGTAGTATTCTGTTCAGTCCCTCGGGACGACACCATTCAGTGTCAGGAGGACAGGGCCAGAGATCAGCCTAGACCCGAACTGTTGTGTGACAGTTGGGGAGTTAGCACCGCCACACCCTATCATTAGAGAGTTTATGGATGTATTCCCAAAGGATCTTCCAGGACTTCCGCCTGACAGAGATGTGGAGTTCACTATAGATTTAGTACCAGGCTCATCACCAGTATCCCGGGCTTGCTATAGAGTCAACCCCAAGAAGGCCGTAGAGATGAAGGAGCAGATCGATGACCTGTTAAAAAAGGGTTTCATTCGATCTAGTGCTTCTCCATGGGGAGCGCCAGTGCTCTTTGTACCAAAGAAGGATGGTACAGTCCGGTTGTGCATTGACTACCGGGCATTGAATACCATCACCATTAAGAACAAATATCCTCTACCTCGGATAGATGATTTGTTCGACCAGTTGAGTGGGGCGAAGGTATTTTCCAGGATAGATTTGAGATCCGGTTACCACCAGGTGAAAGTTAGGACTGAAGACATCCAGAAGACTGTGTTCAACACAAAGTATGGACAGTACGAGTTTTTGGTGATGCTATTTGGTCTCACAAATACGCCAGCTGTCTTTATGAATTTGATGAACAAGATATTTCACCAGTATCTGGATAAGTTCGTCATGGTGTTTATCGACGACATCCTGATATACTCGAAGACGCCGGAAGAGCACGCAGAATACTTGCGGACAGTTTTGGGGCTTCTGAGGAAGGAGAGGTTGTATGCCAAATTGTCGAAGTGCGAGTTTTTTAGACCGAGTGGAGTTTTTCGGTCATGTGGTCACTGGAGAGGGGATCTCAGTGGATCCCAGGAAGATTGCTGCAGTCGAGACGTGGAAGGCTCCGACATCGGTTTTCGAGATCAGGAGTTTCTTGGGATTAGCAGGCTATTATAGGAAGTTCGTCCAGGACTTTGCTAGAATAGCTGAACCCATGACGAAGCTGACGCAGAAGGACACAGAGTACATCTGGTCAGAGGATTGCCAGGCAGTATTTGAGGAGCTGAAGAGGAGGCTGACGACCGCTCCAGTTCTGACATTACCTTCAGGATCTGGAGGTTTTACCATTTACAGCGATGCTTCGGAAAAGGGGCTAGGATGTGTCCTGCAGCAGCATGGGAAAGTGATTGCTTATGCATCTAGGCAATTATGGACTCATGAACGGAACTATCCTACCCACGAACTAGAGTTAGCTGTGGTGATCTTTGTACTCAAGTTGTGGAAACACTACTTATACGGAGAGCGAGAGAAAATCTTTACTGACCACAAGAGCTTGAAGTATGTGTTCACGCAGAAGGAGCTGAACATGAGGCAAAGAAGATGGTTGGAGTTGATGAAGAACTTGAATATCGATTTGCAGTATCACCTTGGAAAGGCAAATGTGGTAGCGGATGCACTGAACAGGCATCCGATGGCATGGTATCTGATGATAGATCGACATTTGCGAGAAGATCTGGAGAAGCTCGGTATTGAGATGATTCAGCCAGGATCAGTGATACAGATGATGGCACTGGATTTTCAGTCAGGTCTGATGGAGCAGATCAAGGAGGCTCAGTCTACAAATAAGAGCCTCTGCAGACTCAGAGGTCAGGCTTTAGCTGGATTGCTTGATGACTTCACCATAGCAGAGGATAGATCTTTGAGGCACGGCAGCCGGTTATACGTGCCGAAGGGTGAGCTGATAGAGGCGATCTTGCAGGAGGCACACCGATCGCGATATTCTATTCACCCCGGTGCCAACAAGATGTACCGTGACTTACGAAAACATCTTTGGTGGCACGGGATGAAGAGGGACGTAGCATATTTTGTCTCGAGGTGCCTAGTTTGCCAGCAGGTAAAGGCAGAGCGTCAGAGACCAGCTAATCTATTGCAGCCGTTACCCATTTTCGAGTGGAAGTGGGAACATATTATGATAGACTTTGTCTCAAAACTTCCTCGTTCCCGACGAGGGAAGGATGCCATATGGGTTATCGTTGACAGGCTGACGAAGTGTGCTCACTTCATACCCTTCAAGGTGGGGCTCTCCACCGAGAAGTTGGCAGAGCTATACATGCAGCAGATAGTTTGCTTGTACGGAGTACCGGTGAGCATCCTATCAGCCCGGGACAGCAGATTCACAGCCCATTACTGGAGGAGCTTACAGAAGGAGTTGGGCAGTCAGCTCAAGTTCAGTACAGCGTACCACCCACTGACCGATGGACAGTCCGAGAGGACGATTCAGATGCTCGAGGACATGTTGAGGACTTGTGTGCTGGACTTCGGCGGGTCATTGGAGAGCCATCTTCACTTGGTAGAGTTTTCATACAACAACAGCTACCAAGCCAGCATCGGTATGTCTCCATTCGAGGCACTATATGGACGACGATGCCGTACACCGCTCTTTTGGGATGATATTGGGGATAGAGTTATGCTTGGGTAAGAGATGGTCACCGAGGCAGCAGAGAAGGTCAGGATGATCAGAGACAGGCTCAGAGTTGCTCAGGACAGACAGAAATACTGGGCCAATGCTAGTCGCAAACCGATGGAGTTCGCCGACGGAGATATGATGTTAGTGAAGATATCACCTACTAGAGGGACGATCCGATTCGGACGAGGCAACAAGTTGAGCCCTAGATACAATGGACCGTTCGAGATACTCGGCAGGATCAGAGAGGTAGCTTACAGGGTTGCACTTCCACCCAACCTAGCAGGAGTTCACGATGACTTTCATGTGTCTCAGCTGAAGAGATACGTTCCAGACCCCAGCCATGTGCTAGATCATTCAGAGTTGGAGATCGGACCGAGTCTTACAGTTACTGAACAGCCAATGGAGATATTGGACCGGAGGGAGAAGAGGCTGAGGAACAAAGTCATACCCTTAGTCCGAGTAGCTTGGAGCCGTCACTCTCCGGGAGAATCTACTTGGGAGAGGGAGTCAGACATGAGGAAGAGATATCCTTACTTGTTCGATCCACCAGTCGCGAAGGAACCATCCGTTCCCGCTTGATACCTTAGAGGTTAGTCTTAATAGTAGCCTTAGTCATTGTTTAAATTGATTGCTATATTAAATGTTTGTAGAGTCTTCTATCCTTGTGAATTTCGAGGACAAAATTTTTTAAGAAGGGAAGATTTGTAAGCCCTGACATTTTAATTAGTTTAAATTAAGGGTTTGTGAATACAAATGACATTTTTAGACTGAAAATAATTTATTATAATTATTAAGAATTTTTTAGAATTTTTAAATAATTTTTAATGGTTTTTAAAACCTAAAATATCATTTTATAATTATTTAAATTACTTTTAATGCAGTTTGTAATTTTTAAAAATGTTTTTAAGTCATTTTGCAAAAAATCATTTTGTCTGTGCAAAATTAATTTGTACAGAACATAGCGGAGGGGTATTTATGCAAATAAGAATTTACATACTGAAAGGCGGTGGGGTTTTCTGTAATTTACGAGACAGTGGGGGTTTTTCTGCAAAACCCATCCTCGTCGTCGGCTGGCCATTGGCTGAACGGCGACCGACCTAGTCGAAACCCTAACCCTAATCACTACCTCGATCGCCCTAGCCACCACCCTACACTCGTCTTCTCCGACGAGCCCTGCCGGAACCCTATATCTAGGATTCCAGCCGCCCTAGGCCACTTTTCGACGAACCACCACCACCAATCGACTCGTCTCAACAAGACGAACTCAGTTATAATTTTTCTCGACGACCCCGACGTCTCCTCCACCGTGCAGCAGCCCCGATCGTCGGATACATACATATCTGTTCGTGTCTGCTTCGTGTCTGTGTCTCGTGTACACGTGGAGGGACTCGCCACGTGTCAAGGAGTGCAGTGATGTGCTTGGATACGAAAAACTCGTGTCAGATTCGTGTCAATCACGGTGGACACAAGACTCGTGTCATACATAATCTTTTAGTGTCCTTAACTGTCGGGACACGAAACATTAGTTTTTGGGTTTCGGGTTTGAATTAATGCTAACGGGTTTAAACTCGCACAGTAATGGGTTAACAATATTGGATTTATTGTTTATTTTGGGTTTGGATTCAGGCCCAATGGGTTTGGGCTGGGCTTATATATATATATATATATATATATATATATATATATATATATATATATATATATATATATTATATATATATATATATATATATATATATATATATATATATATGCTTTTGAATATATACATACTTGTGCTTTTATGTATACAAATATAGTTATGCTATATTTACATGTTATTTTATGGTCAAATATATATTATTGATATGTATATTTTACTGCATTAAAATATATTATTTTATTATTAATTACTTACATATTTAAATTAATATTTTTGTAAACTGTGAATTATGGCCATTTGAGTCCAGGCCTAGCATGGGCTCCGTGGACATAAATGAGCCTAAATACATTCAAGGCCTGTATGAGTCATATCGGACTTGATTCATGGCTTTGTGTCCCGTATCTGGACTTCGGTTCAATTTCGTATACATGGATAAAATATTAAATAATTAATTAATTATTTTCCAGAAATTGTAACTTGCTATATTTGAATTTTTATATGTAATTTAATTGCTGTAAAAATCTGGGAAAAATTGTGTTTGAATACTATGTTAATTTAGCTAATTTAATATAATTTTTCTAGGATTTAATGAGTAATGTTGACATTTTATAAAAATAGGAAAACAGAACTCATTTTCAGGGTACTTATGTTTACTGATTTTTAATAAATATCTATGAGAGTTTATAAATTCCAAAAAAATTAGTATAAATTCCTATAATTAACAAGGATCATTTTTGTACTTTATTTTATGTACATTTAAGATTTTTGCCTATCTTAATAATTGGTGGAACACAGTATACAGTCTGATTTATTTATTGAATAATTACGAGTTGCGCAGTTATGTGTGATTTGGGATATTTTGGTGTTGGGCCTTACCCTACCTTAGTATAGAGACCCTAGAAAGTTGTTTTATGTATTGTGTCACCTCACATTGGTCTCCTATGCTAAAGTCAGCACTTGGCTAGGTGTCCAGTCAGAAAGTCATGTCACACCACTAGTGTCCTAGTATTTAGCTTAGTAGAAAAAATTAAGTTTATATATCCTTTTTACAGTGACGGGACACCGGATATCTATAGATTCATATACCTACCCTTGCTTTACACGAGACAAGTACCTCTACGAACTTTATTTACTGTATATAATGAATTGTGTATAAACCATGTTAATACCGATACTTAAACTACAAGTCATTTCTGGAATATCTCGACATGTTTCACATACTTTATACTGCTCTCAGTACCTACCATGTTTTATACTGTTCTCGTATCTCTCACATGTTAGAATCTGGGTTATGGGAAAACTTATAGTTGAGTACGTGATCATGCCCCCTCTATCGAACTCGAGCAAGGTTGCATTTTATATGTTTACCGTGCCGTATGTACTTATCCAGCTGTATTTGTACGTATGTACATCTATCGCCTTATTCACTTGTACGGAAGTACATTTTATTTATCGTGCCGTATGTACTTATCCAGCTGTATTTGTACGTATGTACATCTATCGCCTTATTCACTTGCACTGAAGTACATTTTATTTACATGTGCCACAGTATATTGTACACCTATTAACGATCACGTACCTGCTCCAGTTTTAATATTATATATACATTTGTCGCTATGACATATGTATCCTTGCCATGATAGATTGTGATATGCCATGATTTCTGTTTATTACACTGCTGTTTATTTCATGCTTCGTATATTTAGTTTGTAGAATCAGTACTTGCTTCCGTCCTGATAGGATAACGTTGTAGGTATATTTACCGAGGAGGAGTTGCTATGTGATTTCTATTATGGGGTCGCCATCGAGGATTAGGCCTTACCCTACGAGGATGTACCTGTGGGAAAACTCGTCTAGTTTGTTTAGTCGCTCGGGGCTTTTGAGTTTTGAGGGCAGACATGTTTTAGACTATGTATTTTGTTACTGGACCTGTATCCAGTTTTACATCTTGTCTATATATTTGGGACATATTTATATACTAGATGATTTTGTGTTTATGATGTTTTAAACTCAAATATGACAAATAGAACTGTTAGCATACTTTGATCTTGTATTGTCTATTTTAGAACAGCTTACTACATTTTATCTCAAGCGTAGGCTGGACATGACTCAGCCCGGCCCAACAATTTGGGTAGCGGATCGTGACACTTGGTCCTTGCATGATGGACTTGATTCTTTGCCAAGTGGATAGCATTCATACTATCACAATGCACATCAACTACATCCTGCTTCACCCCCAAGTCATTTATCAAACCACGAAGCCATAGGCCTTCTTTCACTGCCTTTGTTACCGCCATATACTCTGCTTCCGTAGTCGATAGTGCAACTGTAGCCTGCAACATAGACCTCCAACTGACTGGTGCACCATGTAAAACAAAATCAGAGAAAATTCAAGAAAATCAGAGAAAATTCACAACCACAAAGATAATGATTTACGTGGTTCGGCCAAGATGCCTACTTCCACAAATGAGGGTGATTTAGTTCCACTATGAAGAAGAAAAGGAATTATAATAGCTCTCAACACTTCTCTCCTTACACTCAAGAACTCGATCTCTATCACAAAGATAGAAAAAAAACTCTCTTAAATTTTTGTGTTGAACTTATTCAACAACTTTAGCTCTCTTGTGTTGAACTTATTCAACAAGTTGAGCACAATGAGATGTGTAAAGGAGCACCCGTAGACCCCTTTATATAGCAATTATTGGTTGGGAACACAGTGTGACCCAAATCGTAGTTGGTCCATGAAGTGCGATATTGAATTGGACCCGTATGCCTTAAAAGAAATTATCATATAAGGCCTGAACCAATCTCAATTATCTACACCACATGATCCGACCTCCTAGCCGATGTGGGACTAAATTACCAACTCCATTGCCACCCACCATTTGAGCGCTCAACCGAAAACGAGATACAACTCAACAATCTCCACCTTAGCTCATTTTTGCTAGCCGGATAACCTTAGCACCTTACTATATTTGTCTGTTCCCGCTAGCCAAACAACCCTATGTCACGACCCGTACCCGCTTTTTTAGATACGAGACGTGTCCAAGTCAGCCTACGCCACAGAGTCGGCGGTAGAACGCTGTCAAGCTCGCAATAAATAAATGCTCAAAATAAATTTTGTTGCTCATTCATATTTCTAATAGATTACAACATTTACAAGAATTATATTCAAAGGAAATACAATGTTCTTACATATTTGAAATGACTACAACACAGTTATCTAATATCTAGGTTTGGCCTGCAAATACACCCGAATCTCCCAATGCTAAAGAAGCCACGGTTAACCTGAAAAATGTTGGTTTCCAGTCAAAAATAGAACAAGCACACAAAACGACGGCAATGCGAAAACACAATAGAATTCACAAGACATGAAAATAACATATGCGAAATGAAACTTAGAAAATAACTGATGTCATGGCATGTCTGGAAAGAAAGTAGATAACTCTACCACATGATGTATCCACTAAACGAGTATGTAAATGGGGTGACATGGCAATCAAGGAAAATAAATAAAAGTCAACTATCTATGTGTTTTGAAATATCAGTTTCGACATGTGAACGGCTAGGGGGTAAATCCGGCACCCCGCACGTGAATTGTGCGACTGCTATTATGCAAGAATAGACTTTTTGGGGATGTTTCTGGGTAGTCCACATGTCTACTAAGATATTTCTCCGCCCAGCTAGTACTCATGGAATCAAGTCGCAAGCAAGGTAATCATGTAAAAGACAGTCATGAAGTATAAACAAATCCATGATACTAATCCGTGTGACAATGTGTCATCAAGCCAGGATGCATATGTATAAACATGAAATAGAAACTACTATGAATTGAAAGCAATCAGAAAGTGCACTTGCCTGGGGTCCTTAGCTCACTACTAAAATCTGCCCAATTGGCGACGTAAATTTAGCGACGTTCACTGAATGTCGCTAAATTGCTGACATTAGCGACGTATAATTGAAACGTCGCTAACCGTCGCTTCTAGCGATAAAAATAGCGACGTGACAACGACGTATATTAGTTACATGGGATAGTCGTCGCGAAACGTCGCTATGTCGTCGCTAATAGCGACTAATTTAGCGACGTTAGAAAGAACGTTGCTAAATTCTAATTAAATTAAATTCTCCCCCCCGGATTCATTTCCCCCCATCAATTTTACTATCTCACTCTCTCCCTCCGGCGCTCTCACTCTCACTCTCTCCGGCGCTCTCACTCTCTCCGGCGACTCTCACTCTCTCCGACGACTCTCATCCGGTACGTGACTCCCTCTCTCTCTCTCTATTTTTATTGTTGGTGGTTGGAGGGTGCTGGTGGCTCGGGGGAGGGGCAGGGGGTGCAAGTGGTTGGAGGTGAGGAATGGTTAGGGGGTGCACCGACGGCCTTATCCGTCGGTAGTCCGTCGCCAAAAATAAATACCGACGGATTACCGACGGATATTTTGGTAAAACAGCCGTCGGGAATAACCTCGTCGCTAAAACATATCCGTCGCTACTCCGTCGCTCAGCGACGACTTAGCGACGGAATACCGTCGGCGCATTTAAATATATATAGCGACGGATTACCGACTAGCTTTCGTCAAAACATGTATCAGGATATAGGGTTAGCGACGGAAAACTCCGTCGCTAAAGAGTCGGCAAAACCGTATCAGTGATTTTCTGATACCCAATATCCGTCGCTAATCCGTCGTAAATTTGTCGATAAAAGCGTATCAGAGATTTTCCCATACGGCAGGTCGTCGTTATGCCGTCGCTAATCCGCCGATGTGTACGACGGATTAGCGTCGTATTAGCGACAAAACATCCGTCGCTAACTGCAAAATTTATGGACATCAAACAGAACCAGGTCGACGGACATTCCGTCGCTAAACCGTCGCTCAATGTAAAATTCTCCAGGTAGCGACGGATATTACGTCGCCACTCCGTCGCTAACCTCAGTTTCTCCAGTTAGCGACAGATAGTCCGTCGGGACTTTGTCGCCAGTCCGCCGTAAGTTAGTCGCCAATCCGTCGCGAAAGCTAAAATTTTTGGACATCAAACAGCATCAGGTCGATGGATCGTCCGTCGCCAATCCGTCGCTTTATTGAAATGCTCCAGGTAGCGACGGATTTTACGTCGCCACTCCGTCGCTAACCTCAGTTTCTCCAGTTAGCGACGGACTATCCGTCCCTGAGTGGTCGCCAGTCCGCCGTAAGTTAGTCGCCAATCCGTCGCGAAAGCTAAAATTTCTGGACATCAAACAACATCAGGTCGACGGATCGTCCGTCGCCAATCCGTCGCTTTATTGAAATGCTCCAGGTAGCGACGGATTTTACGTCGCCACTCCGTCGCTAACCTCAGTTTCTCCAGTTAGCGCCGGACTATCCGTCGCTGAGTGGTCGTCAGTCCGTCGCTAACTGCTAATTTTTGAAAAAAAATACTGCAAACAGACTCTTTCCTGTTTATACAACACATCCAACACAATATCAAACATGCAAAATATCCATATACAACACCATATATCCATATCCAACACGAATATCCAACGTATCCAATATCCAACACCATATATCCATATGCAAAATATCCATATCCGACACCAATATCCAACGTATCCAATATCCAACAAAATATTACCAACATAATATATCCAATATCCAATATTAAATTATCCAAACATAAAAAAAATATCCGAACATACAATGTATCCAAATGTCTACAAAACCAACAACATAAACAAAATCAAACCCCGTCCGTCGGATCGTCTCGTGCTCGTGCCGCCGCATCCGCTTTGCGTATGTACTCCTTCACCGTGTGTGCCGGCACTTGGGACAAGACATGGTCTGGAAGCGCGCGTAGCTGCTCTGGCGACATCATGTCAAGGAGCGTCAAGATGGTGTTATCCGATACGATGTGGGCGTCCGCAGAGCGGTTAAACGAAAGCCGTCCGGAGGAAGAAGGACCAGGTCGATCCGAAGCACCGACAGCAGCAGTAGACGGACCGGGAGCAGACGGACCGGGAGCAGACGGACCGGGAGCAGACGGATAGCGCCCCAACACTATCGCCCGCAAATCTGACACCGCGGAGGTCAGAGTCGCAAGCTGCGCCCTCACATCGTCAACCGGGGGCGCTGGGGGAGGCGGAGGCGGTGGATATCTCGGGGACGGCTGCAACGAGGGCGCCATGGAACCTAAGCCGTAGACGCGCCCTTTCCTAACGCCGTCGACGGATTCTACGAACACGTCGTCGTAGCGAGCGGCCATAGAAGAGTGCGTCTGGGTGGGCGTCGTTTCGCCGACATTCTCGGAAGGGGGCTCGATCTCAAGCCGACTAAGTGCCTCACGATACGCAGCCTATCCAATGAATGTGTTTATACTATAAGTTTTCCTAAGTTATAATCTAAATCCTATGTTTCCCTAAGTTATAGTCTGAATCCTAAGTTTATCTAATTAACTTAACAATAATTATATTTCTAACATAAATCTCATAAACGTAAGTACTTACATCAGTCTCCTCGGCCCTCGCATCAACGAAGCTCCCGTCCTTCCGCCTCTTGTGCGTATGCACGAATACATCATGAGCGGTGACCGTCTCCGCCTCTTTCCCCTGCTTCACCGCCCGTTGGGCCTGCATACGTAGAATTTAATTAACTTCGTATATTAACAGTACGAAATTAAATAATAGAATGAATTTGAATTTGCGCTATCTCACCAAATCTGCACGCATCGATGCGTGGGGCCTTGATCCCCCCGTATGCAGACCCGCGACCTGTCGATTAGCCTTAGCTTTCTCCGATTTCAGCTTGAACTGCGGAGTATCCATCTTCTCCAACAGCTGCTCATAGTACTCCGCCCGGATCCAGTCCTTCCTCGTATGCGCCGTACGAAGGTCGTACACCGCATCCCGTATCTTCTTCCCGGCGGCGGCTTTGTAGGTCCTGCGGATCGCCTCCTCGCGATGGGGGGGGCCACCAGAACGTCCTCTGACATACAAATTCAAATATCACGTAATAAAAAATTTAATGATTTAAAGAATAATTAATAATTCACCGACGGATTTATACCCTCATCTCGTCGAGCCAGACGTACTTCATGTCCTGAGGCACCTCAGAAAAATTGAGGTAGGGGCCATGGTAGTTATCCCGAATAATGCGCCCTAGAATCCGGGCAGCATCCCACGGGAAAAACCTATAAAGAAGCAACGACTGGATTATTAACTTGAATAAATGAAACAAATTTAATAAATTAACTTAAATTTACTTACGATTCACCAGCGGGCCATAGCTCTCGTTGGAACTCGCCCACCAGCCTCTCTGGTGGCGTCGGGGGATCCGCGGGTCCGCGCACGTACTTCCCGGTAACATGATGAAACTGAATCCCGGGGTACTCCGAGGCCCACCCTGCAGTAATTGCTGGGCCCCCTGCTGCATCTGCTGCTGTATCCGCTGGTACATTCGGTGGCGGAACGGATCCGCTAGCGGATGGAGTCACAGGCCTCGACGACGATATCGGTGGCACCGAGGAAGAATGACGGCGGGAAGAGCCTGTGTCCGGGCTCTCCAAGTCGGGATCGGAGGTCACATCCGGGGAATGCGGCTGGCGACCACGACCGCTACCACCACGCCCACGCCCACGCCCACGACCACCACCACCACCACACCGCCGCCGCCGCCGCCACCGCCACGACCACGGCCAGCACCACCAGTACGGGTGCTCGCAACCATGCCCTGTAAATAGAATACATAAATAAAATACCGACAACATAGATTTATAAATGAATATAAAACTAAACATATCCATACCAGCAGCAGGGCGATGAGTGCCGCCCAGACGAGTAGGCCTAGGAGTGCCATCTGCAAAAAGAAACTCATACAATAATACACAAATATCCCAAACTGAAATAAATATTACAATCAGAAGTGAAGTACGAATAAAAGCTAGATACACAAAATCTGATAAAATCACGCACCAATACAACAAAGTACAATTCTTGTAACTTTTGATGAAAGGGCATCTTGTGTTCCACTAGACTTGTAATTGTAAATCCAAATGTAATAGGGTAATTTAGGATTCGAGACTAGATATTGGGTGCTTCAAGATACAACTGAAATATAGCGATATTTAATCATCGTCATCGTCCTCTTCCTCGGCCTCGGCCTCATCATCATCATCATCCTCATCGTCGAATTCATCTGTATCCTCATCCTCATCCTCATAAAGTTCTTCTTCTTCTTCTTCTTCTTCTTCTTCTTCTTCTTCTTCTTCAGTCTCAATACTTGGGACAAGACGCCTCTTTCTCCCCTGGTTGACATCTAAGTCTTGTATATCAACCTCTTCCTCCCCTCTATTTTCATCAGCAAGAGGTATATCAACCTCTAATTCAACATCCATGTCACAAGACTGTTGTCCCAAGTATTGGGGCTTTTCGATCTGGTCCTCTTGGTATGCTGGGTCTCCAACGTTGAATGTATTTCTAGATTTAATCTTGCATACAGCCCACCAGTCAAAGCAATCTCTACGACGCCTTGGGTAGCTTGTATAGTAGACTTGAACAGCCTGACTTGCTATCACAAACGTGTCGGACCCTCTATACCTCCTGCGATGATTTATATCGACGAATCCAAATTGTTTATCGATTCTCCAACCGATATTTGGTGTCGTATCGAACCACTCACATTTGAACATAACAATATGCATATCAAATGGGGCACTATATTGTAATTCTACAATATCCCGAAGCACTCCATAATAGTCAAAGTCCGGCTCGTCGTCATAGATTGTGCCTCTTATGCAAACACCAGAATCCTTCGTACTGAAGCCGTCATTGAGAAATTCAGCATTTATAGGATGTTGAGTTGTCTTAAACTTGAAGCCATTAACGACATAGCCGGGCCAAGTCTTTGCATGCTTCTTCGGTCCCAATGATAAATAACGAATGCTCTCATTTATAGGATGTTGAGTTGTCTTAAACTTGAACTGATGGGTGTTGTAGTCGATTTCAGCGAAGGATCGTCCTTTGTAGCATCTGGACTTCAGTTGCCAGCAGAGCCAGGAGATGTTACGGCGGAAACTGCTCTCATGTTACTTCTCCTCCTCCACCATGGCTCTGGACCCATCTGCTCCTCCCTTCTTCCCTTCTTCTCATTCGACTATCTCGGCCTCCTATTCGGCCTACTATTCCGATACCGATACTTTGAACCTTGATCTTAACCCAAACCTATATACTGATCGATACTAATCCGCTACGCCCGATACTAAGTATATACGGTCGATACTGATAGCGATAGTCCGATACCGATAGCGATAGTCCGATACCGATAGTTCGATCGATACCGATAGTTCGATACCGATAGCGATAGTCCGATACCGATAGCGATAGTTCGATACCGATAGCGATAGTCCGATACAGATACACATGGACCAACATATCTATATATCACTAGTAGCCATACTCCTCTACATACTACTCTACACTAGGATCTAGTAACCATATACTACTCTACACACTAGCTACGTAGTCATACTCTAAAATAAGGTAAACTAATTTACCCACACATTAAAACCAACCCAATCAAATCTTAGGCAAACTATTCATATGATATCAATCGAAATACAAATAGGTCAACTAGGCTAGTTCTAGGTCAAATTAGGAGTCTAAGTCAACTCTGTCAAAACTAACCTTAATTAGGCTAAACTTCTACCTTAGCTAATCAAATATATATACTAGACTTCACGACGTGTGTCTGTGTATATATATATATATTATTAATAAATTACTTAAAATTATGCCTATATATATATATATATATATATATATATGTCTGTGTGTGTGTGTATCCGTGTGTCTGTGTCCGTGTGTGTGTGTGTGTGTGTCCGTGTGTGTGTGTCTGTGTGTGTGTGTCCGTGTGTGTGTGTGTCTGTGTGTGTGTGTCTGTGTGTGTGTGTCCGTGTGTGTGTGTCCGTGTGTGTGTGTGTGTCCGTGTGTGTGTGTGTCCATGGGAGAGGAGGAGGAGGACTCCTGCGCGGGGACTCCAGAGTCCCTCCTACGCCCCCCTGCCCCGACCCCCCCAACCCCTGCCCGACCCCCCCAACCCCTGCCCGACCCCCTCTCCCACCCCCCTGCCCCCCCTGCCTCGACCCCCCCAACCCCTGCCCGACCCCCTCTCCCACCCCCCTGCCCCCCCTGCCCCGACCCCCCCAACCCCTGCCGGACCCTCCCCCAACCCCTGCCCGACCCCCTCTCCCACCCCCCTGCCCAGACCACCCCCCCACCCCTGCCCGACCCCATCCCCGACCCCCCTGCCCCCTCTTCCACCCCACCCTTGCCCCGACCACCCCACCCCCTACCCGAACCCCCCCTGCCCAGACCACCCCCCCACCCCTGCCCGACCCCCTACCCGACCCCCCTGCCCCCGACCACCCCACTCCACCCTTGCCCCGACCACCCCACTCCACCCTTGCCCCGACCACCCCACCCCGTACCCGAAACCCCCCTGCCCCACACCCTCTCCGACCACTACGACAGCCCCCCAACCCCCCAAATCGTAAAAGAGAGAGAGAGAGAGAGGGAGATAGAGAGAGAGAGAGAGGGGGGGAGAGAGAGCATACCTTAGAGAGAGAGAGGGAGATCGCCGGTCGGAGAGAGCGAGATCGTCGGAGAGAGGGAGAGGGAAGAGAGAGAGTGTTTTGGGGGGGAATAAAAATTTCCCCCCCGTCGGTTCAATTTAAGTTAGGGTACAGAAATTAGCGACGGAGTAGCGACGGATTATTCCGTCGCTAAGTAGTCAGTAAATCTCGCGCCAGAGTAGCGACGGATTATTCCGTCGCTAAGTCGTCAGTCAAATCTCGCGCCAATATTTTAGGCTTTTAACGCCAAAATATGCGACGTTCTAGCGACGGATATAAAACCGTCGCTACTTGGCCGACGACCTATCGACGACGTAGCGACGGATATGGACATAAAAAAATAAAAAAAATTGTCCACTGTTTTTCGTCGGTATTTCGTCACAAATCCGTCGGTGATCCGACGGTAATAGCGACGGAAAATTTCTGTCGCTAAATTACCGTCGCTAAAATCCTGTAATTTGGTAGTGGTGGCTGGGGGTGGGACAGGGGGGTGAGGAGGGGGGCTGGGGGAGGGGAGGGTTAGGGTTCGGGTTAGGGGTAGGTGTGTGGGGAGGAGGGACGGGGGGTGAGGGACAGGGGGGTGAGGAAGGCTGGGGGGTGAGGGCGTGGGGAGGGATTGGGGGAGGGGAGGTGTCACGACCCGCACCCTAGAGTAAGGGCACGAGAAGTGGGTACGTCCAGCCTACGCCGTAGTGTCGGTGGTAGAACGCTGTCCTAGGTCAATCATCTAACAATATAAAGTACCTGTACAGTTTATACTCTCCGAATGGAGGTGACAAACAGAAAACAATCTCAATCACATCTAGGTAGAAGAATAAAAGATAGATAGATAGACAATAACTCAAAGAGAACAGTAGAATAAATGAAATAAGTCCAAGTGTCTAGGATAACATAACATCAGAATGTCAACTCATAATACAATAAGTCTAAGAGTCTATATATCTCAACATCTCAAAATACAACTCAGATGTGAGACAAAAAGATAATACAGAAAAGACTGTCTAGCTAAACTAGCCTAGACTACTAGGGCAACATCCTCAGCTGCAAGTGGATCCTGCTGAGGGTCCACAACATAAGTATCATCTAGTCCTGCTCCATAATAGGTAGACACCAGGGCCTCATCCTCATCCTCTGTAATATTTTCAACAGGTCCAGTCAGGACAGGAACGAGCACAATACATCTCACGCAGTGCATAGTATGATAGGAAATATAAAGCATGCAATAGAGTAAAATACAGGAAACGCTGAAGGAAGATACATGTAGCAAAAGAGATAACTGTAATGAAATATCTACTATAATAGAGAACTAGCAGTGTCTAGTGAGTCAGAGTAAAATATAGACATGTGAAATGGCATAGGAGATTCATGGCTACAGCTAAGAGTGATTCATGACTATAGCTACTGGGGTAATATCCACATGACTATTTCCACTCCTCCATCCCCAATCAATACACAAGGATCCGTTCAAGTTATGTTAAGATTCGTGATAAGCCCATAAATAGGAGATTCATGAGAGGCTCTGTGAACATGAGAGTACATGAGTCACAAGCGATTCGTGAATCTTTGAAAGCATAGAGATACATGATGATTCGTGAAAAGCACAAACATGCTGTATCTGATGCTCCCGAGGGGGATAACATCTCATGAAAAGATCCATATAGTACCAATCCGTGATAACAATCGTGTCAGCATCAAGTAAAGTAATCTAGAGCAAGAATATAAATCCTGGCAAATATGAAACGGTCAGAGAATGTACTCGCCTGATAACTGAATATCTGAAGAGGATATACTGCCTGAGGAGAGATGTATGGCTCCTAATCAGAGCAATACAAGTCACAATGCATCCACAATGGTAAAAATAAAGTATACAATGCATACTACATGATTCTAGGTCAATCTGGTCAAAAGTCAACTCTTGGTCAACTCAACAGTCAAACTAGGTCACAGGAAGTCATACTAGGTCACAGGGAATCAAACTAGGTCAAATAAAGTTAAACAAGGTCAAACAAGTCAAATTCTAGTCAACATGATCAATCTGGGTCAAGTCTAGGTCAAACTTAGACCAACTAAGGTTTTGGTCAAACAAAGACTAGTCAACAAGGTAATTAGGTCAATCTTGACTAATGGTCAACTTCTAGTCAACCTCTAAGGCTAACACCAATCATGACACAACTCCTAAGTATACCACTTAACCCCATACATATCTTAAACTACATAGGGTTATCTATATAACCCATGTGGTCAAACCTAATCAACTAGTTAGGGTTTGGTCATTAGGTCAATTAGGGTTAGCCCCTAATACCATAGGCTAATCACTTAGGCCATAGGCTAGTGACTTAGGTTTCTATATAAACCTATATCTAGAAGGTCATTTATATATATACATATATATATATATATATATATATATATATATATATATATATATATATATATATATATATATATATATATATATATACATACATATATATATATATATATATATATATATATATATATATATACATATATATAGATATACAAAAGTCTATCTACTACATATATATATCAATATATGTATACCCTATATATATAATACCAATCATTCTCACATATATACATAATATATATACATATATAAATAGCTAACATATATACATATATACATTTTCATATATATATATATATATATATATATATATATATATATATATATATATATATAAGCCCATAAATGTATACCCTCAACTATATATATACCAATATATATAGTTGTATATAATACAACATATATATATATATATATATATATATATATATATATATATATATATATATATATATATATATATATATATATATATATATATATATATATATATATATATAGAGAGTGAAAGAGTGAAAGAGAGAATTAGAGAGAGAGTGAAGGAGAAAACAGTGAGAGAGAGAGAATGGGCTGGACAGGAAAAGGGGGGGCTGTTCTCAGATTCCTGAGAACAGAAATCACAGCCCCCAAACACACACAGAAATCACAGCCCCCAAACACACACACAAAAAAAAAATATAGAGAGAGAGATGTGAGAGAGTGAAAGAGAGAATTAGAGAGAGAGTGAAGGAGAAAACAGTGAGAGAGAGAGAATGGGCTGGACAGGAAAAGGGGGGGCTGTTCTCAGATTCCTGAGAACAGAAATCACAGCCCCCAAACACACACACAAAACCCCCACACACCTACATATTTATACCTACATGTATATACACATGTACACACATGTGTATACACCCAAATTCCTCCCACACACTCACATACATATATACTACCTATCCATACACTGAAAATACACATATAAATCATAACAAAATAGGTTTTGAAATTCATTTTGGAAAACTGGGAATAAATCCCAAATCTGGAAATATGGACTGTGTTCTCGAAAAGTAGGTAATCTCAAATACACACACTAAACCGAGCTAAGGATCGAACCTAAAGGTTGGTAAGTGTGTCCCACAGTGTCCCCTAGTGTCCTAGGTGCCTGACACGACACCACGACACGAAATAATGTGTCCAATCACTCAAAAACCCAATCGGGTAAATCCAGATACGCACACGCGTACACAGCGTCGTGCACGCGTTCCTCACGCTCGTGGACACACCACGAGACACGACACGTCTCGTGGTCATGCACACGTATAGCCCATACATAGGGCTACACGATCCATACACTGACACGTGTCCACGACACTCCTGGACACGATACGAAACCCGTATCAGTCATGAAAAATACGACTGATACACACGTTCAGACCCCGTCGTGCACGCGGTTGCACGTCTCGTGCTTGTGACACAGGATACGACACATCTCGTGGTCGTGTCCTCGTGTTCGCCACTTGAAGGGCTACACGCTCGTGTCACCACGAGGTGTCCTCGACTCGTGTCCACGCGACACGAAGGCCGTGTCTAAGTCGAATTTTCGACTGAAACGCGCGCGTGCACAGCAGTGCGTGTCCAGTGCGAGTGAGATTTATCACTCGACACGACGCGAGAAGTTGTGAGATTTTGGGGGCATGTTCGCAGACATTGCCCCCTCGTGTCTACCAATTTTGGCGTGTCCACGTGCTCTGTGCAGTGAGCACGAAGAGTGTGGTAGCAGGGCACACATGCGAGCCTCGTACAGTGAGTTCGTGTCCATTTTGGACACGAACACAGCACGAAAACGTGCTCAGTCCACTTGGGTTGTAACCTACAAGTCTAGGGCTATCCAAAAATGAAATTTATTTTATATTTTAACAAAAACAAATCCTTTGTGGCATTTCATCAAACAAGGGTTTTCAAACACAGATACGTGTCCGATACGGACACCAAACCAATCCTAAATTTCACCAAACTTAGCCTAAAGTTGGGGTATACCTATATGCATGCATGTATGAAGAAAAATCAGGGTATTAACTAGGTTTATGGGTATTTACCTATTTGAGTGAAAACTCAAGAAAACACCAAGTAGGGGGGGTGTCCTCTTCTCTTGGTGATGCCCAAAGCTCCACAAATCCTTGATAGCAGGCCCTAACTAGTATCCTCTAGTGTATGGGAGTCCAATGCAAGAAACTAGAGGTGATTTGGATCAAAAATGATCAAGTTGTGTAGGTTTGAAGGAATGAGATTTTTCTAGGATTAAAATTCATGTAAAAATGTTCATGAATGATTTGATGGGATTATATAGGATGTGTGGCTGCTAGGGGGGGGGGTGTCTTGGCCGGCCATGGCAAGGGGGGTGTTCCTTGGCTTTCCTTCTAGGTTAAGGCAAAGACTTTGGTGTAAAAGTCTTGATATTTTGAGTAATTCAAGCAAAATATCCATAAAGGCATCCTAAGATATTTATACCACTTTAACCCATGAATAATTATCCATCCTAAAGCTTCTAGGTTAGTAGCTAACCTCTAGATTAGTGCTAAACTAGGTTAGGGACTAACATGACACTAATCAATAATTAAACAATAATAAAAACACATAAACACAATTAATTCCAAATAAATCCTAGAAAATTACCAAAATACCCTTTAGGCTAAAAAGCCCTAATTTGATGTTCTAAACCTATGGCTAGGCTCACATGATCATGGTTAGTCTCTAGGTTATAAAATCTCTAGGATTTATACTAGGGTTATACTAGTAAAGTCACAAAGTCATAAGTCGTGACTTAGAAATGGTTTTTACTAACTAGAAATCACCAAAAATCATATTATGACTAAAATACCACTAATAAATAATAAAAATAATAAAATTTCAAAAATACCCCAATTTCAGAAAACTGGGTGTTACAAGTCTACCCACCTTAAAATAATTTCGTCCTCGAAATTTAGATGGTCGTACTCCTCCTAGGTCAAACCTCCAACAATCAGGAACGAAGCCACTACCTAGCAACATGCAAGGTCAACAAGCAAAATATGGATAGTAGACCTATACTGGGTCATGTCCAAAAATTGGCTGGCAGTTTTAGGTCATAAGGTGTCCTTAATCCAAATCGAAATCAAAAGTAACTCCATGGGATAAATCAGCATGGAGTCTCGGGTCAGGAAAATCGTACTAAGCAAATGAAGCACACAATGGTATGCCTGAGTGGGACACTAAGGTCATAGGTGTAGAGTGTCATGTTTAGGTCATGTATGCGAAGTCAGTTTTGAGAAAACAACTAGTCTTGTGCTCCTAACTTAAAAGTCACGGTAATGTGCCTACGATGATCACAACTTAGAGTGGGAAAGGTCTATGGCCTAAATTGAACCAAAAATCGTGATGAAATAGTGGTACCAGGGGGACAGGTTAAATGGGACAGTCTGTGGTCTCATCTAGGTGTACTAGTCATTCTAGATCAATACTGTCCTATGGTATCAAAACGTACAAGCAATCTAAGGTGTCCTAATTGGGAAGGTAAGGGAACGACAATCATCAAGGCTATAGGGCCGTCTACCATCCTATATGAAAATTGGTTATTAACAAGTAAGTGAGAAATCATTAAAAGTTACTATTCCATAAAGTGGTAAAAGAAAATTAAAAATTTAGGCACAACAATCACAAATAGATTTTAGTCTTGACACGATCTAAGTTGATCAATTTCAGGATAATCGAGATTTGGGCAAGATGGGAGATCAATGAAATCAAGTATGAGCACGAGCATCCAATGATGAAGATCCAGGTCATGATTAAATTTAATTCAACTGGATACGAATACGAGGTTCATAGACGATAAAAAATAATTCCAAGGAGAATTGTCAAGGCTGTTGCAGATAAGATTCTAAGGCAAGTTTAACTATGTTTCCATCCATGTAGATTAATATATGAAAAAGCGAACCAAAATACAATAGGTTGATCAGACCATCATGCGTCGGTTCTGATTAGATAATATGTTAGTGGGTGTACACCCAATAAAATATATCATGATCAAGCTCGAAAATGATAAGCTTGTAAAAAAAAACTTAAGGATAAATTTATAGCATAAGATATAAGTAAGGGTGGAAATGATGAAAGAAGATACATAGTCCAAGATCCTTAACCAATCGGGTCAAGTATTCAAGGTAAGGTACAAGGTTAAGTATTCAAGGATTCAAGCAGAACACCATCATATGCCAGGTCGAAAGAATTGAGCCAAGGTGGATCTCTAATTGAAATAAGAATTAATTTAGTATCATGGTAGAGGTTATAGTTTAGCTATTTGACCAGAAAATCATATCAAGAAAATAGAGTACAAGGAGACGGGTTTCAGTAGGACATAGAATACCTATATGAAGGTAGGCTAGTCATGGTCTTACATGCGAAGTTTGTTTGGGATGTAACAGCTAGTATTATACTCTGAATATCGAAGTCACGGTAAAGGACGTCCAATGATCTAGAATAGAAAGTGGGAGTTCAAGACGTGATAATTGATGCAAAAATTAAAGAAGATCAAATTAACCCATGGAATAAAATTAATTAGGAATCTAGTAAATAATTTAGGAACACAGTCCTAGGGATAGATAGACTACTAGATGAATATAGTTAGGGTTCGATAAATCAAAGGTCAAGGTTAGAAGGTCTCAATAAGGTCTTGATTTGAGGAAATGTCGAGTAAGTCAGGTTTGGGATACAGTCACATAGTTTGGTAGAAAGAGTTTAAGCAAGATGCAGAAAATAGAGGGGACAGTTTATTTCAAGGGAAAGCAATTAGCAAGAGAATTAGATGGCAAGAAACAGATGAGAGTTTTCTCACAAATGTGATTGAGTACCTTAAAATAAAAAAAATTAATCTAACACAAAGAAATTTAAATCAACAACTACAAAAATTTCAAAATCATCTACTAACACCAGGATTCAAAGTTCTACAGTGAATCCTCCAAAATCAAATTCAATCAAGGGAAAATGAGTTTAAATCGTAATTTTAAATGAGATTCTCAAGGGTCATCCCAGGAATCTCTCAAGATATCCTAACAATGATTGAGTATCCTCTCTCACTAAGCCTATTCCTCAAATCCTATCGCAGGCTGTAGTGATACTCTAGTTCGAATATTACTACATAAACTCGACCTGCATGGGCCACCACTAAAAATGTGTCACGACCCGCACCCTAGAGTAAGGGCACGAGAAGTGGGTACGTCCAGCCTACGCCGCAGTGTCGGCGGTAGAACGCTGTCCTAGGTCAATCATCTAACAATATAAAGTACCTGTACAGTTTATACTCTCCGAATGGAGGTGACAAACAGAAAATAATCTCAATCACATCTAGGTAGAAGAATGAAAGATAGATAGATAGACAGTAACTCAAAGAGAACAGTAGAATAGATGAAATAAGTCCAAGTGTCTAGGATAACATAACATCAGAATGTCAACTCATAATACAATAAGTCTAAGAGTCTATATATCTCAACATCTCAAAATATAACTCAGATGTGAGACAAAAAGATAATACAGAAAAGACTGTCTAGCTAAACTAGCCTAGACTACTGGGGCAACATCCTCAGCTGCAGGTGGATCCTACTGAGGGTCCACAACATAAGTATCATCTAGTCCTGCTCCATAATAGGTAGACACCAGGGCCTCATCCTCATCCTCTGTAATATTTTCAATAGGTCCAGTCAGGACAGGAACGAGCACAATACATCTCACGTAGTGCATAGTATGATAGGAAATATAAAGCATACAATAGAGTAAAATACAGGAAACACTGAAGGAAGATACATGTAGCAAAAGAGATAACTGTAATGAAATATCTACTATAATAGAGAACTAGCAGTGTCTAGTGAGTCAGAGTAAAATATAGACATGTGAAATGGCATAGGAGATTCATGGCTACAGCTAAGAGTGATTCATGAGTATAGCTACTGGGGTAATATCCACATGACTATTTCCACTCCCCCATCCCCAATCAATACACAAGGATCCGTTCAAGTTATGTTAAGATTCGTGATAAGCCCATAAATGGAAGATTCATGAGAGGCTCTGTGAACATGAGAGTACATGAGTCACAAGCGATTCGTGAATCTATGAAAGCATAGAGATACATGATGATTCGTGAAAAGCATAAACATGCTGTATCTGATGCTCCCGAGGGGGATAACATCTCATGAAAAGATCCATATAGTACCAATCCGTGAAAACAATCGTGTCAGCATCAAGTAAAGTAATCTAGAGCAAGAATATAAATCATGGCAAATATGAAACGGTCAGAGAATATACTCGCCTGATAACTGAATGTCTGAAGAGGATATACTGCCGGAGGAGAGATGTATGGCTCCTAATCAGAGCAATACAAGTCACAATATATCCACAATGGTAAAAATAAAGTATACAATGCATACTACATGATTCTAGGTCAATCTGGTCAAAAGTCAACTCTTGGTCAACTCAACAGTCAAACTAGGTCACAGGAAGTCATACTAGGTCACAGGGAATCAAACTAGGTCAAATAAAGTCAAACAAGGTCAAACAAGTCAAATTCTAGTCAACATGATCAATCTGGGTCAAGTCTAGGTCAAACTTAGACCAACTAAGGTTTTGGTCAAACAAAGACTAGTCAACAAGGTAATTAGGTCAATCTTGACTAATGATCAACTTCTAGTCAACCTCTAAGGCTAACACCAATCATGACACAACTCCTAAGTATACTACTTAATCCCATACATATCTTAATCTGCATAGGGCTATCTATATAACCCATGTGGTCAAACCTAATCAACTAGTTAGGGTTTTGGTCATTAGGTCAATTAGGGTTAGCCCCTAATACCATAGGCTAATCACTTAGGCCATAGGCTAGTGACTTAGGTTTCTATATAAACTTATATCTAGAAGGTCATTTATATATATACATATATATATATATATAGATATACAAAAGTCTATCTACTACATATATATATCAATATATGTATACCCTATATATATATAATACCAATCATTCTCACATATATACATAATATATATACATATATAAATAGCTAACATATATACATATATACATTTTCATATATATATATATATATATATATATATATATATATATATATATACATATATATATATATATATATAAGCCCATAAATGTATACCCTCAACTATATATATACCAATATATATATATATATATATATATATATAATATATATATATATATATATATATATATATATATATATATATATATATATAGGGAAATAGAGAGAGAGATGTGAGAGAGTGAAAGAGAGAATTAGAGAGAGAGTGAAGGAGAAAACAGTGAGAGAGAGAATGGGCTGGACAGGAAAAGTATATATATATATATATATATATATATATATATATATATGTATATATATATATATATAGGGGGGGCTGTTCTCAGATTCCTGAGAACAGAAATCACAGCCCCCAAACACACACACAAAACCCCCACACACCTACATATTTATACCTACATGTATATACACATGTACACACATGTGTATACACCCAAATTCCTCCCACACACTCACATACATATATACTACCTATCCATACACTGAAAATACACATATACATGTATAAATCATAACAAAATAGGTTTTGAAATTCATTTTAGAAAACTGGAAATAAATCCCAAATCTGGAAATATGGACTGTGTTCTCGAAAAGTAGGTAATCTCAAATACACACACTAAACCGAGCTAAGGCTCAAACCTAAAGGTTGGTAAGTGTGTCCCACAGTGTCCCCTAGTGTCCTAGGTGCCTGACACGACACCACGACACGAAATAATGTGTCCAATCACTCAAAAACCCAATCGGGTAAATCCTGATACGCACACGCGTACACAGCGTCGTGCACGCGTTCCTCACGCTCGTGGACACACCACGAGACACGACACATCTCATGGTCATGCACACGTATAGCCCATACATAGGGCTACACGATCCACACACTGACACGTGTCTACGACACTCCTGGACACGATACGAAACCCGTATCAGTCGTGAAAAACACGACTGATACACACGTTCAGACCGCGTCGTGCACGCAGTTGCACGTCTCGTGCTCGTGACACAGGACACGACACATCTCGTGGTCGTGTCCTCGTGTTCGCCACTTGAAGGGCTACACGCTCGTGTCACCACGAGGTGTCCTCGACTCGTGTCCACGCGACACGAAGGCTGTGTCTAAGTCGAATTTTCGACTGAAATGCGCGCGTGCACAGCAGTGCGTGTCCAGTGCGAGTGAGATTTCTCACTCGACACAACACGAAAAGTTGTGAGATTTTGGGGGCATGTTCGCAGACATTGCCCCCTCGTGTCTACCAATTTTGGCGTGTCCACGTGCTCTGTGCAGTGAGCACGAAGAGTGTGGTAGCAGGGCACGCACGCGAGCCTCGTGCAGTGAGTTCGTATCTATTTTGGACACGAACACAGCACGAAAACGTGCTCAGTCCACTTGGGTTGTAACCTACAAGTCTAGGGCTATCCAAAAATGAAATTTGTTTTACATTTTAACAAAAACAAATCCTTTGTGGCATTTCATCAAACAAGGGTTTTCAAACACAGATACGTGTCCGATACGGACACCAAACCAATCCTAAATTTCACCAAACTTAGCCTAAAGTTGGGGTATACCTATATGCATGCATTTATGAAGAAAAATCAGGGTATTGACTAGGTTTATGGGTATTTACCTATTTGAGTGAAAACTCAAGAAAACACCAAGTAGGGGGGTGTCCTCTTCTCTTGGTGATGCCCAAAGCTCCACAAATCCTTGATAGCAGGCCCTAACTAGTATCCTCTAGTGTAGGGGAGTCCAATACAAGAAACTAGAGGTGATTTGGATCAAAAATGATCAAGTTGTGTAGGTTTGAAGGAATGGGATTTTTCTAGGATTAAAATTCATGTAAAAATGTTCATGAATGATTTGATGGGATTATATAGGATGTGTGGCTGCTAGGGGGGGTGTCTTGGCCGACCATGGCAAGGGGGGGGGGGGTGTTCCTTGGCTTTCCTTCTAGGTTAAGGCAAAGACTTTGGTGTAAAAGTCTTGATATTTTGAGTAATTCAAGCAAAATATCCATAAAGGCATCCTAAGATATTTATACCACTTTAACCCATGACTAATTATCCATCCTAAAGCTTCTAGGTTAGTAGCTAACCTCTAGATTAGTGCTAAACTAGGTTAGGGACTAACATGACACTAATCAATAATTAAACAATAATAAAAACACATAAACACAATTAATTCCAAATAAATCCTAGAAAATTACCAAAATACCCTTTAGGCTAAAAAGCCCTAATTTGATGTTCTAAACCTATGGCTAGGCTCACATGATCATGGTTAGTCTCTAGGTTATGAAATATCTAGGGTTTATACTAGGGTTATACTAGTAAAGTCACAAAGTCATAAGTCGTGACTTAGAAATGGTTTTTACTAACTAGAAATCACCAAAAATCATATTATGACTAAAATACCACTAATAAATAATAAAAAATAATAAATTTTCAAAAATACCCCAATTTTAGAAAATTGGGTGTTACAGGAGGGGAGGGTTATGGTAAGGGTTCGGGTTAGGGTTAGGGGTGGTTGGTGGGGAAGGGGAGCATGGGGGGTGAGGGGGGGCTGGTGAGGGGAGGGGGGCTGGTGGGGGAGGGGTTAGGGATAGGGTTCGGGTTAGGGTTTGGGGTGGTGTGTGGGGGAGGGGTGCGGGGGGGGGGTAGGGGAGGGGCTGGGTCAGGTGCACCGATAGTGCCGAAAAATCTGATAAATTAGTAATAATTATTTATTTTCCGACACAAAAAATATGATACTCCGATTCGAAACCACGTACCGATAGTGCCGATATTTGTAACACGTAGTTTTGTTGGTTGGTTATTGCCGTCGTCTATTTTCCTTGATCCCGATACTTATAGGAATGGTCCCGAGTCACGACCATAGTATGTAGTTTATTCGTTTTAGTTTGTTGTATATTCGTTTTAATTTTGAAGTTTATTCGTTTTAGTATGTAGTATGTAGTAGGAATGGTCCCGACTCATAGGAATGGTCCCGAGTCACGGCCGTAGTATGTAGTATGTAGTATATTCGTTTTAGTTTTGAAGTTTATTCATATTTGCAGATATCTAGAAATGACTATATCCATGTATCTGCTAGACCGTTCGTGGATGTATACATCGCCGGAGTAGAACAATTCCTCCAATCCGCGAAGGCGTTTTCTCAATCCATGGACGACATAGACATTAAGTGCCCGTGTACAAAATATTGGAACATGAAGTTTCAACCAGAATTGGATGTGACGTATCACTTATACACAAAGGATTTCCTTCCGAATTACTACCAATGGACCGTACACGGAGAGCTTGTACCTTTAGCATTCCAAAAGGAGCCTTATGTGGAGCCTTATATGAATGTCCATAACCGAACTGGTGTCGACAACGAGTACGTGAACATGGTCTTTGATGTTGCGGGGCCTAGTTTTGATCCATACAATCGTGACGCAGCTGAGGAGGCACCGAATGCCGATGCCACGAAGTTCATAGAGTTGCTGGAGAATGCAAGGACTCCTTTGTACCCAGGCTGTGAGGACCATTCACCGTTAGAGGTGATCACTCGGCTCTTGAGCATAAAGTCTGACTTTAACATGTCGCAAGAATGCTACAATAGAGTGCTCGAGTTGATTACCGATATCTTGCCGGAGGGTGCCAAGTTAGCGAAAGACTGCTACCGCTCTAAGAGGATGGTGAGATCCCTCTGGATGGGATACAACAAGATCGATTGCTGTCAGAACGGATGCATGCTTTACTAAAAAGATCACAAGGATGCAGAAGTGTGCAGAATCTGTGGTGCTGATCGCTACAAGCTAACTGATGCAGGCAAGTCTAGAAGACCGACTGCTTCAATGCACTACTTGCCGTTGACGCCGCGGTTGTACATGTTGTTCATGGTGAAAGAGACTGCCGAAAATATGAGTTGGCACAAGCGACAACAGACCGAAGGAGTATTAGATCACCCATCTGATGGAGAAGCGTGGAAGCACTTCGATCGAGCATATCCTAATTTTGCTTCTGATGCGCGTAATGTACGGTTGGGGCTCTGATCTGATGGTTTCACCCCATTTGGTCTTTCAGGCTCCCAATATTTATGCTGGCCGGTAATCCTCACTCCGTACAACCTACCGCCTTGGATGTGCATAAAGACACATTACATGTTCTTAACTATTATCATCCCCGGTCCGAACAACCCGAAGAGGAACATCCACGTGTACTTACAGCCGTTGATAGATGAGCTGAAGCAGCTATGGAAAATAGGGGCGTACACGTATGATGCTTCGAAAAAACAGAATTTTCAGATACGGACAGCACTAATGTGGACAATCAACGACTTTTCGGCTTATGGAATGTTATCTGGATGGAGCACTCATGGTCGGCTTTCATGTCCGTATTGCATGGACCGTACTAAGGCTTTTCGTTTGAGACACGGATGAAAGCCAAGCTTCTTTGATTGTCTGTCACGACCCGTACCCGGTTTTTGGGATACGAGTGCGTGTCCAAGCCCAGCCTACGTTGCGGTATCGGCGGTAGTACGCTGTCTAGCCCGCAATAAATAAAGTGCTCATAAATACTAACTGCTCATTCACAACAACTAAATCAACTTTACAAAATATAGAAGTTTTACAATTGAAGAAGAATGTAAGCTTTTACATTTATAGGAAACTACCACACAACTAACTAGTCTTCTATGGTTTAGCCTTCGAGTCTCTATCTTCCCCTCGTATGGTCCATAGCGCAAGAGTAGGCACGTCAAACTCACCTATAACAACGATCCAGTCAGGAAAGGAGCAGAGTACAACTATATTGCAATTTATGTTTGTCACGCCCCAGAACCAGAATACTGGAGAGCGGGGGCGGACATAGCCAGCTACGTATATTGAAGTGCAACCCACCTCGCTATACGGTCACGGCTGTCTAGATACATGAGGGTTTAACTATAAGCCATCAGTCTCCTATGGTCAAGAACAAGCCTATTGTCTCAATCACAAGCAAGTAAGTAAAAGTTACAAGATCACCAAATGCACAATCGTAAAGGCGTCCCAAACATTACATATTCAGCTGATCATGAAGCTAGTTGTACAAAATATGAGGACTAGCAAGAGTTTAGTCATACATGATCAACCCTAGGATCTGTCAATCATGTTACAGCCCGTAGGCAGACAGTAAATAAAGGTGTAATACGAGCCAACACGTGCTCGCTGGCTAAACGCCTTAAAAGAATAATTTTACAATAAAGTGGGAGGACAAAAAGAAACCCACTCGTTGTCAGGGTTACGCCTGGTGGTCACTATCTGGCTGGAAGACAGGTGGATCCTCTGGAGTTGTTTCTGATATCTGGCCACACAAAACCAGATGGGTCAGACCCCAGAAAGAGCAAGTGCCACAAAGGAGGCTTCACTTAGGAACTAAAATCAGCATATCACAATAGAATACTAAAGATAATAAATAAGAACTGATAATAATAGAGATAATAACAGTAAACAGAGTACGAGAAAACCATTCAAGTAGCCAGGTCACAACCCTTAAACCAAACAAGGACCGGGGTTGTTACCCTTCACCTGAATAGAAACCCGTCTCAAATACTATTGGTAAGGTAACAAGACAATAAACGAAGAGAGGACATAGAACTGCTCGGGGAGCCAGGTTACAACCCTTAAACCAAACAAGGACCGGGGTTGTAACCCTTCGCCTGAACCGAACCGGACCCCTGATCTTTATTGTTAAGGCCAGTATAAATAATTATGATGTTTGAAGTAAGATAAAACATGACGAGCATGGCCTGGGGTTACAATAAGACAATAAACGAAGAGAGGACACAGAACTGCTCCGGGAGCCAGGTTACAACCCTTAAACCAAACAAGGACCGGGGTTGTAACCCTTCGCCTAAACAGAACTGGACCCCCGATCGTTATTGTTAAGGCAAGCATCAACAATCATGTTAGGTCATAATCTTGTACATTATAGGTCCAAAAAATCAAACCGCGCCTAAGTTAAGTTCAACAGATTAATCAGAATACGCCTACAAACAAATGGCGCCTACTTCATCAACAAACACAGAACGCGCCTATTTCTGCATCATAGAGGCGTATTTCACAAATCGCGCTTAGCTGACGTGGAGTCATCATTACCCGACAAACACGAAGATCGAGAAGGTGCTATCATTCCTACGATGGCGCGGCGCTCGAGGAAGATATGACAGCTGTCTAAACAGATTGCGCCTACATCAAAGAACTAGGCGCTATCAACAGATTGCGCCTACTTTTGACTATATCAAGCACACTTCGCAGATTGCGCCTACTTCTATCCAAACTCAGCACACTTTGCAGATTGCGCCTACGAAGAAGGCGCAGTTCAAAACAACATCAATTCAGAGCTTACCACGTGTCCCTGAAACAGGCGCACTTTGACTAATTCAACGTCTAACTACCACTCTACATGTCCAACACGTGTCCCACTAACTGTACACGACCAAGCGTATTTCAATCAAATAATGCCACGTGTCTAAAGCAGTTGGTGCACGTTCGTGATAATGGAGTGAAAACAGGCGCAGTTTGTCATACGTGCTCAAAACAGGCGCACTTCAATCAGGCGCTCTCCAGAATAACTGCCCAAAATAGTTATTTCAGAACTCTATAAATAGAGTTTCGTTTCTATTCAATGGGGGACTGACACAATCAAGAGAAATTAGAGTTTTTTTGTCCAAGTGTTGCTGCGTTCTTCAGAGATTCAAGTCTTCAAAGTTCACATCGTCCAAGGGATAAAGCGATCGTCATTCCGATCGGATTCCTATAGTTGTACTTTCCCAGAATTCTTGTAATATTCTTTACAAAGTTTGTGAAATAAATATCATACTTTTGTTTTTGCAAACAAAATGGCGACTCTGCTGGGGACGACCTTTTCCTCTGATGAAAAGGTGACAACTCAATGTGACACGGCGTCTATCGGCTCGACGCAGAAGACTTTGGTCGTGAAAGTCGACCAAACGGCCTACGAAGCACTGATTAATGCACAAAGCACTCCTCGCCGCACTACGACTTTCGTCAAGAGCAAGACTCGCTCAGTGTGGGCTCCCAAGAACTCTGCTACTTCTCTAATGAAGAACGCTGCCACTTCCTCGGCACAACCTGCTGTTTCTAAGACACCAGTGTCTATCTCTGGTAATCAGGCGCAGTCTGTTCTCTCCTTAGAGAAACAGGCGCAGTCTGCTGTCAAACCATCTTTTGGCACAGTTCATGCCAAAACAACACAATCTCTGCCTCACAATCAGGTGCAGTCTATTCTCTCCTTAGGGAAACAGGCGCAGTCTGCCACCAAACCTTCTTCTGGCACAGTTTGTGCCAAATTGGCACAAGTCAAATCTTCTGCTGCTGCCAAGGCTCAATCCAATACATCTGCTGCCCTGACTAAACAGGCGCAGTCTACTCAGGCGCAGTCTGCTCAGGCGCAGTCTACTCCGAATCACTCCAGAATCCAGAAACCCCAAACTGCTCAGGCGCAGTTTACTGAGGACAGTCCTTTGGCTGTTCCTTCTTCCATTCCATCAAAAGGAAAAGGCCCCTTGGTCTTCTCCCAATCTTCCCAAGCTCAAAACTTGAAAGATAACAGAGGGAAATGCTCTTTAGCTATCCTTTCATCTCAAAACAATGGGAAAGGTCCTCTGGCCTTTTCCAAGTCTTCTTCGATTCTTATCGAGGAGGATCCAACTGATAGTGCCTCTGCACCTATTAGTACGAATATCCTCCTTAACAAGGGTTCTCGTACTAATCAGAGAGGTATTTTACCTACTCCCAAGGCAAATATTCAGGAATTGCCTAATTTGCGGATTTCACGATCCGAACAAGGCAAATTACAAGTTTCACAAACTGAGGTTCCCAGGGGCGGTTTAAATGATTTACGGGCATATCTTAATAGAAAACCCCAATCAAAACCTACCTCTGTAAAACGCAAGCATGCTAAGATCAACTTGCCTCAGTATCAACCTTTTGAGGCAAGGAATCCTGACAATTACGCCAATCAGATGAGTACCTCTCTTTATACTCATGGAATCGAACGTTTACGAAATCGGAATCATATTCCAAATGTCATCTATGAGTATATCCCTGCTACTTTTTCTCATCCCGTTGTCTCTGATCTTCGGGATCATCTCAGGCAGAAACGGAATATCACCCCCAGTTCTCCCAAACAATCACAAGTTCATCATTGCAATCATCCTCACGAAGTGGTTATCAAATGTTGTTGCCAAACAACCAAACGTTCTGTCTTCGAGCGTCTGAATTTCCCTTATGTTGATCAAAAGAGTGATGATGAAGAAGAGGTAATGTTTGCCTCCGTCAACATGACTTCCAGAGACTCTGGGGGTAGAAAATGCAAGCATAGAAAGATCCGGAGACCTAGCCAGCACTATCTTGACCGACTTAGAGAATCAGATGATGGTGTTTACCAGCATACTCGATCTCGAAGCCGAGAAACAATCGGTCAAAGGAATCTCCCTTACAGTGATCGGTCTACTTCTCATGATGGGGGTAATTCGGACTTTGCTGTCGACAGTGATGGCTCTGAACAAACTGTGTCATCTGTCATGGCACGAGAAGTGACAGCATACGTTACTGAAGAACAAGATGCTTCTGGTTCTAACAATCAGAATCAAAGGATTGTTGCACTAGAAGAACAATTGAAGACTATGGTCGAAATGATGGCTAAAATGCATGATGTTATTATGGCTCAGCACATTCCACCGGTCATAACTCCTGAACCATTGGTTTCTTCCACTCCTCAGAATCCTGGTCTGGGGGTACCACCTCCTCCAGTCACCACAGTACCAGTTCAGGTTACTCTTAGCCAAACTGGTGCTGGGGGTGATGCTTACCATACAGTTCCTCCTCCGGCCATCACCAATCAATCTAGTAATCCTCAATCTTCAGGGAACGCTAATGATGCTGTTGAACAATTACGGAATCAATTTGAAGCCTATACACAAAGGGAAGGCTTACAACGGTTGGGCATTAAACAACCCTATCCCACCGAATGAAAGAAAATGCAGTTTCCGCCAAAATACAAATTCCCCACCATTATGCAGTTCGATGGCACTTTATCTCCCAATCAGTATATTAATCATTTTGAATTGATGACTGATCCTCTTCAGCCTAATGATGCCCTTCTTACTCGGGTATTCGTCAGTTGCTTAACTGGCGCTGCTTATGACTGGTACCGAAGTCTACCAGACGGATGTATCACTTTTTTTGCTGGTTTCAAACAGATGTTCCTTGAACGATTTTATGAAGGCGTCAATGACATGACTATGTCAGCCCTCATTAAAATCAAACAAAGAAATAATGAGCCTGTTGAGCAATTTATTGAGAGGTTTCGTCGCGAAGCTCTCAAGATGCCAATGGGGACCCCATCTGCCGTCACCATTGACACTTGCAAGAATAATCTCTTGCCAATTGTTAGTATGTGGACAGGGGCAACTCAATTCCAAGACTGGCCTTCTTTCATTATCAATGCTAAAGCAGCAGAACTTAGCGCTGAAAAATTCAAGACATTGGGAGTTCATATGAATCCTGACCAAGGCGATCATAGCTCAAACTCTAACAACAATCGCCAAAATAACAAGAGGGGCAAAGATACATCTACTCCTAAAGAATCTTTGGCCATTGACTTGAGAAGCAAAGATGCACTGGCTGTTAATGTTGCTCAATCTGCACTTATTCCATCACAACAACCTCAAAGAGCACCATGTCCTAAAGAAGAATACTCTTTCGATGAAGATGACATCATGGGTATCTTTGAATGTCTTACAAAAAGCAACAAACTGCAATTACCCGACCCTAAAAGACCGGAAGAGGTTGGTAAGACTGATCATCCTAAATATTGTGTTTACCACAGATTTATCGGACATCCTACTCGAGCATGTTATGTGCTTAAAGGAAAAATACAAGAGATGATCAAATCTGGAGCAGTGACTCTTGAACAGGACGAAAAGACGGTGACGGCTAATGTCGTCTCTGTTCAGTTTGGCGAATTTCCACCAACGCAGATAGAAGATGGTGTAGTTCCCATTCCTCGAACCACTCTCGAGCTGGTAAACCTTCCACCTTTTCGAAACAAAGGACTTGTCCCTTTATCAACTTCTAAAGGGGAAATCTTGTGGATTCATCCAGATCTGGTCTCAGATTTTGAATCCTCCACCTCTTCTTCATCTAAACAAAAGAAAAATTCTAAAAGCAAGTTTAAAAGTTGTAATATGGTTTCTCTTGAACCATTAAATGAAGAAGAGATCTTATTGGGTACCAGGTCTGGTAAGCCCTATTTACGGGAATACTCAGAGAATCAGGAAGCTCCAACCTCATCTTCTACTCCTGATACGCCTCCTGAAATTCAACCCTCTTCATCTTCAACTAACCCAACTCCTCCTCCTGCTAAACCAGCAGTTACTGATAAAGGGAAACAACCAGCTCGTTTCGATAAAGCTCTCAAAAAGTCCACTTCTCTCGGACTCGAGAAGCCGTATAACTTTGATATACTGGCTCAACTGGCCAATACTCCTGCCAGATTGTCAATATTCGAGCTCTTGCGCCTCTCTAAGGAAACTCGAGAGACGTTAAGTGAAGCTTTGTTGCAGGCAGAAAATTGCCTTGAAATTCTGAAGAAACCGGAGAAAGAGCCTCTCTCTTGTCTCCATTGTCATAGCATGTTGGAATTAATTCCAAATATTACCTTCACGCAAGATGACATGCTCCTGGAAGATAATCGACATGATCGCCCTTTGTATTTCACAGGGTATGTTGATACCATGAAGGTCGATCGTATCCTGATAGATCCAGGCTCTGCACTCAGCATTATGCCTAAAACAATGTTGGATGCTTTGAAAATTCCTGTACGCAGTCTTACTGGTACAATCACTACTATTCTGGGGTTCAATCAAGGAAGAAGTGAACCTCTGGGCAAGATTCGCCTAAAATTCCAAATAGGCAATCTTCGTACAAAGGTAACCTTTTACATCATTGATAACCATGGTTGTTCCTACAATGCTCTTCTGGGAAGACCGTTCCTTCATGAGCATAATATTGTGCCATCAACTCTTCATCAATGTTTCAAATATGTTGATGACAAAGGAGAAGTCCAAAAAGAAGTTGCTGATCTCTATCCTTTCAAGGGCGTCGAAGCATACTGCAACGATGCTCGCATGTACAAAGATGAGTTCATGAAAGTTGTCTTGGCTTTAGACATTAAAGAAGAGCAGGGAACTGAATCTCAAGACACTCTTGTAATTCCTGTTAAAGGGTGTGTTTCTCAACCCTCTTCTTTTGAACCACTAACCATCTATCTTCCTCCTAGCAAAAAGGAACAAGAACCAAAGTCACAGGATACTCTTGTGATTCCTGTCAAAAGGCGCATCCCTAAGCCCTCACATGCTGAACCACTGGTCATCCGACTTCCTGCCAAGAAGACAATTTCTATGACTGACCAAGGAAAAAAGGAGCTCACCTCTTCTGAGCCACTTGTTATCGACCTTCGTCGTAACAAGCCTTCTCTTCCTCCTCGTTCTTCTTCTCCTCCTCTTGTTATCAATTTGACTAAGCCTGCTAAGGCTAAAGGTCCTACTGTAAATACTGTTGTAAATATCAATAAAGATGCATCTCCTTTACAGTATACTGATGTGTTATATCATGCTGAGTGTTATTTAAATCTGTTAGATAGGTTAAAGCCACTCACAATTGAAGTTGTACAATCCTATCAGACAGATGTATCATTGGAATCAACGGATAGTTCATACTTTATAGTTCCTGCTCGAAAAGCTGACGAAAGTCCAATAATCTTTATTAGAGGACCAGAACAAAAGTTTTCTTATACCGAAGACTGCAAACACGATGACACAGGACATTTACAACTCCGTCGTTACAGTACTCAGTCTAAAGAGATCATCCGTAAAATGGGATATGATTTCAAGAGTGGACTCAACTATGGAAGAGGGAGACGAACTCCTATTCATGTTACTAGCAAGAGGAATAAGCTCGGCCTTGGTTATGTATTTACATTTCCTACTATGGCTACAGCTCCTAAAATTATTGAATCTGATGATGATGAACGCACTGTTTCATCTGATACAGTTTCATGGGATTCTGACACTAGCATTGGTCACGTACATCGTATTGCCATATCCTCCAACATGGTCTCAGTTGAATTTCCAGATATCAACAACGATGCTACTGATGATAACTTCGAAGAAAGCCCTGAAACTGATCCTTGGGTACAAAAGATGGACAATCAGTGGAAGCTCCGGTTTGAAAAACGAGAACCACCTACCGAAGATCAGCTAATCCAAATTGATGTAGAAGAAAACGGTATTTCCCGTCCTATATTCATTAGTAAGAATCTCCCCAAAGATGATAAGCAGGAGTTGATTCTTCTCATTCGCGAATATATTGATGTCTTTGCATGGAGCTACGAAGACATGCCAGGTTTAGATCCCAAAATTGCTACGCACAAGTTGAATATATTACCTAATGCAAAACCTGTTAAACAACAACAACGGCGCTTCAAACCTGAAATGATGGATGCAATTGATGAAGAAGTTCGAAAACTCATCGCTTGTGGCTTTATTCGTGAAGAACAACATCCAGACTGGGTTGCTAATGTTGTTCCAGTTTTGAAGAAGACTGGGAAAATCAGAGTCTGCATTGATTTTCGGGATTTGAACGACGCTTGTCCAAAGGATGAGTTTCCCCTTCCAATCACCGATGTCATGATTGACAATACCTGTGGGTTCGAGAGGTTATCTTTTATGGATAGATTCTCTGGATATAATCAAATCAAGATGAATCCTGACGATGAAAAGCATACTTCTTTTCGTACCCCTCGAGGAGTTTATTGCTATACTGTGATGCCATTTGGTCTCAAGAACGCCGGTGCAACTTATCAACGAGCCATGAGCATTATCTTTCGAGATCATTTGAGAAAGACTGTTGAATGCTATGTTGACGACATTGCTATCAAAAGCCGTCTGAAAGAAGATCACATTCAAGACTTGAGAACTATCTTCAATCTTATGCGCCAACATCAACTCAAAATGAATCCCACCAAGTCATTCTTGGGTGTCTCTAATGGTAAATTTCTCGGCTTTGTTATTACCTCTAAAGGTATACACGTAGATCCTGAGAAAATTAAAGCCATTCAAGAGATGCGTCCTCCACGCAACCTAAAAGAGCTACGAGGATTTCAAGGTCGACTTGCGTACATCAGGAGATTCATTTCGAATTTATCTGGACGATGCAGACCGTTTACACAACTCATGAAGAAAGGTGTATCTTTCGTTTGGACCGAAGAATGTCAACAAGCATTTGAGGACATAAAACAGTATCTTATGAACCCACCAGTCTTGGTGTCACCAATCTCCGGCATACCTTTCTTAATGTATGCCAGAGCAATGGATCACTCATTGGGTGCTTTACTTGCCCAAAAGAATAAAGAAGGACATGAACAGGCTATCTACTATCTCAGTCGTACTATGATCGGAGCCGAACATCGATATAGCATGGTTGAGAAAGAATGTTTAGCCTTAATGTTCGCTGTACAAAAGACAAGACACTATATAATTGGTCAAACAATCCATGTCATCTCCCAAATTAACCCTCTACGGGTACTCATGAAGAAGCCCAGTACTCTCAATTCAAGGCTGGCTACATGGGCTATCTTACTTGCCCAATACGACATGATTTATGTACCTCAAAAGTCAGTAAAGGGACAAGCCCTTGCCGATTTCTTAGCTGCTCATCCTGTTACTGAGACTTCTAAACTCTACGACGAGATTCCTGATGAGACGCTTGAAACAAATCTGATCTCGGAAGAATTTCCCACATGGCGTCTATTTTTTGACGGAGCTTCCAGAATTGGACCAAATGGGATTATTATAGCAGGAGTAGGGATTGTGCTCGTTTCGCCAGAAGGACTAACTATTCAACGGGCTTATTCTTTGGATGAGCCTTGTTCCAACAATGTTGCAGAGTATAATGCTTTGCTTATCGGCCTTCAACTGGCTAAACAATTAGACATACAATATCTTGAAGTATACGGTGACTCTAAACTGGTTGTTAACCAGGTTAGAGGAATATATGAAGTTCGTCATCAAGATTTGATTCCATATCATGAAGCAGCCATTGCTATGGCCATTTCCTTCAAAGCTTTCTACATTGAATACGTTCGTCGGGCTTACAACACTGAAGCAGATGCTCTAGCAAACCTTGCAGCAGTCTTGGCGATTCCTGTCCAAAGACAGCAGTTGGTTGTTATTTCCAACAGAGAGTTATTTTGTATTGAAAATAATCACAATATTGAGTTTAGTAATTCTGCTGAGGTCAATATCATCAATGAAGATTGGAGAACTCCTTTCATTGATTTTGCAGTCTATGGAATATTGCCTGAAGATTCCAAAGAAGCCACCAGCATTCGAAGACGATCTCTCCGTTTCTATTATAATCATATAACAAAAACTCTCTACCGACGAACTTATGATGGTCTACTATTACGTTGTCTTGCTGGTAATGAAGCAAAACAAATACTACGTGAAGCTCATGATGGTGTTTGTGGAGCGCATCAACCCGGTCCTAAATTGCAAGATCGTATTCGTCGTATGGGCTATTACTGGCCTTCTATGGTTTCCGATGCTATTGAATACGCAAAGAAATGCAGAGCATGTCAAATTCATGCAGATTTCATTCATCAACCATCAGAATATCTACATCCTACGGCTGCTTCTTGGCCTTTTGAAGCTTGGGGCATGGACATCATAGGCCCAATCAACCCTCCTTCTTCTAAAGGGCACCGGTTTATCCTGGCCATCACAGACTACTTCTCTAAGTGGGCTGAGGCTATACATCTGGCTGAAGTCAAAACCAGCAGTGTCATCAACTTCATCAAACACCATGTGATATACAGGTTTGGTGTACCGCAGCGAATCATTCATGACAATGGACCTCAGTTCATTAGTCAAAAGTTCACTCGGTTCTGTGACGATCATCGCATCGACAATGTTGCTTCGACAGCCTATAACCCTGCAGCAAACGGTTTAGCTGAAGCTTTCAATAAAACCATTATCAAACTCCTCAAGAAGTTTGTCTCTACTAACAAACGGAATTGGAGTGAGAAGCTTGGCGAATGTTTATGGGCTTATCGCACTACAGTTCGCAATCCTACCGGCTGTACACCTTTCTCCTTGGTATATGGTTGTGAAGCAGTTCTGCCACTGGAAATTCAAATCCCGTCTCTGCGGATAGCCATTGCCAATGAACTTACAACGGAGAACAACGATCTACTTCGATTGCAAGAGTTGGAGGCACTTGATGAAAAGAGGCTTTTGGCTCAACAGCACATTGAGTTATACCAGGCCCGTATCTCAAAAGCCTTTAATCGCAAAGTTAAAGTACGAGCATTTCAGAAAGGTGATTTAGTCCTTACAGTCAGACGTCCTATGACTATGACTCACATGAGTAAGGGCAAGTTCGATGCCAAATGGGAAGGTCCTTTTGTTGTAAACAAAGTATTTTCCAATGGTGCTTACCAGTTAACAGAGATGGATGGCAGAATAGCTATGATGCCTATCAATGGCAAATTTCTTAAGAAATACTACGTATAAATGTGTAAAGATTTCTTGACAGACAATGTAAATAAAATTTCTTTTTTATTTTCAAAGAAGATATTATATTACATTAAGGGAGATCACTATCATCCCTATCAAACTTAGGACGAGGGCCAAGCCCCTCCTTCTCACAAGCAAAATCAGCAAAGGAGTCGAAGACATCTTTGTCGGAACTCAGCAAGAATTTGAGGAAAGCTATCCTCTTTGCCTCTTCTTCCGCCGTCTTCCCCGGCTCTATCAGAAAGTCGAGGATATCCTGTGAAGGCTTTGGTGCAGAGGAGCCTTCGCCCACCTCCTTTTGATCCGGTAAGACTGAGTTGACGAGAGGCCTGGGTGCAGACGACCCTTCGCCCTTCTCTGTCCCAGCAGAAGGTTCCCCGGTGACGCTCTCGGCTTTCGGCACGATTTCAGTCTCCTTAGACATGTTGTTGGAAGACATCTTTCCTGTTGAAGGCAGTGATAAAATTCTTCATGAGTCCTGTACTATTTATACTAACCTACTGACTCTTCGTGAATCGAGGTGACTGTTCACCCCTTTCGATGAATCTAAAGGTTCATTCATTAAAATCCCCAGCAGATATTTTTGATGAATCATTCATTCTGACGGTTCATTTTCAATCGTTCATCATATCATCATCGCCATTAAAAAAAGAATTCACATATTTTCTATTTGCAACTTGTTACGTCCCTATTACCTCTGACTAAGTTGTCTATTGAAATAACAAATATTCGATATTTATATTTTGCCATGTCCACATTACCTCTGAGCAAGATATAAAGAATATAGTTATTTTCTACATCAAGAAAATATATCACGTCCTGTACCGCTGAATATGTTTTCTCGTTCTATTGCTTATCTCCTATAATAGGGTATGTAACAAGTAAATAGAATTATCTGAAATATCATTCCATTCAAAATAAAGTCCATTACAGTTGATCAAAGACAAAAAGACATTACAAAATAAATTATTCAACAGGCCGGGTACTGAGCTCTGCAACACGTCTTTTCAAAGCAGCTATCGTTTCATTTTGAGAGTTCAGAATCCTTTGTCTAATTTGATTCCTTGTTGACTCGAAGTCAAAGGGTTTTAGATTAGCAAAACGAGCATTCAGCTCTTCATGATGAGTCTTGGTATTAAGCTCCTTTTGACGCTTCAGCACAACGAGGTGATTTGCAGATTCAAGCGCGGTTTGACTTGGTCATATGGAAATTCAAAGTATTTCGAACTTTTGAAAATTCAAAATTCGAAAACTTTGAAGGGGGTTTTGTAGGTCCAAAAAATCAAACCGCGCCTAAGTTAAGTTCAACAGATTAATCAGAATGCGCCTACAAACAAATGGCGCCTACTTCATCAACAAACACAGAACGCGCCTATTTCTGCATCATAGAGGCGTATTTCACAAACCGTGCTTAGCTGACGTGGAGTCATCATTACCCGACAAACACGAAGATCGAGAAGGCGCTATCATTCCTACGATGGCGCGGCGCTCGAGGAAGATATGACAGCTGTCTAAACAGATTGCGCCTACATCAAAGAACTAGGCGCTATCAACAGATTGCGCCTACTTTTGACTATATCAAGCACACTTCGCAGATTGCGCCTACTTCTATCCAAACTCAGCACACTTTGCAGATTGCGCCTATGAAGAAGGCGCAGTTCAAAACAACATCAATTCAGAGCTTACCACGTGTCCCTGAAACAGGCGCACTTTGACTAATTCAACGTCTAACTACCACTCTACATGTCCAACACGTGTCCCACTAACTGTACACGACCAAGCATATTTCAATCAAATAATGCCACGTGTCTAAAGCAGTTGGTGCACGTTCGTGATAATGGAGTGAAAACAGGCACAGTTTGTCATACATGCTCAAAACAGGCGCACTTCAATCAGGCGCTCTCCAGAATAACTGCCCAAAACAGTTATTTCAGAACTCTATAAATAGAGTTTCGTTTCCATTCAATGGGGGACTGACACAATCAAGAGAAATCAGAGTTTTTTTGTCCAAGTGTTGCTGCGTTCTTCAGAGATTCAAGTCTTCAAAGTTCACATCGTCCAAGGGATAAAGCGATCGTCATTCCGATCGGATTCCTATAGTTGTACTTTCCCAGAATTCTTGTAATATTCTTTATAAAGTTTGTGAAATAAATATCATACTTTTGTTTTTGCAAACATATATGATCATGACAAGACTAAGCTGAGCTAGATTACATCCAATCAATCACGGCCAAGCAAAGAGTACGACTTGATACTTTTAACTAACTAGGGTTATCACTGACCTAGTTACTAGCAAGATGCAATGAGATTATCCCAACAGCCACAAGCCCTGCAGACCATCCAGGTTATCCAGGTCGAATGTCCGTTTATGAAGGATGCAACACGTGATAGTGTGCTGGAAATGTGCCCTACTCGTCGGTAGGCTACAAGTCCCCTTAGTGCGTCGAGATAACGGGATTGCCTGTAGCCGGGAAATCTTTTTATGACTACTGAATCATTCTAGTTTATTAGCCTTTGTCGATTTCAGTGGGTGCCCCTGACCGTGGTACTCAGGGATCCCCATCCTAGACATGATGCAAGACAGTGCCAGTTTATTTGTACAAACATAATCACCCACGGTGTCCAGGTCGTTCCTACTTGTCATGTCAGGCTAGCTGTCGTAACAGCATATCGAGATATATCATGTCAGTTTACTTGTCAAGAGTGCGCCACAGCGGGCCACTATCGTATTCTATTCTTACATTATCATGAATAAAAAAAACTTGCATGAAATAACTAATAACATATTCTTGAAGCCAAGGAAAAGTTCTACAACTTTCATGTTTGGAGTTTTTCAAGATTTTAGCTACAAAACAGCTCAAAGAAGCAAAAATAGTCATTTGGAGTGACCTTCGCAAGTTGCGCGGGCAAAATCGCCCACGACGACGTTGTGCGCAAGCACGGTGCGCGGGTGCGCGGCCGCGTAAGTTGTGCATTGCGCGTGGGCAAAATTGCCCACGGCGCACGTTGCGCACAAGCGCGGCGCGCAAGTCACGCATTACGGGCGGGCAAAATCGCCCACGACGTACGTTGTGCGCAAGCACGGTGCGCGGGCACGCGTCGCGCAAGTCACGCATTGCGCGGGGGCAAAATCGCCTATGGCGCACGTTGCGCACAAGCACGATGCGCGGTGCGCGGCAGCGAATACACTGCGCACGGCACTGTTCATCGTCCCAACAGCACCAAAAGGTATGGGGAACCCATGAACATAAAAATGGCATAACTTTCTCATACGAAGTCGAAATCAAGCGGTTCAAAAGCCAAAATTGGGTAGAATTGAATTTTTTACAACATGGAACTATGTGATTTTGAAAATAACCAAGTTTTATAGATCAAAACCAAGAAAAACTGAAAAGTTACAAACTTAGATCTACAAGAAACCATCCATCAAATACAAAAATGTCAAGTTCTAAAGAGGCTTAGAATGACGTAAGAAAGGGAATAGAACAATAAAACTTGAGATCCATCATGAAGCAAGTTGCACTTGCCTAGGCTTGGTAGGTGGGAGGAGTAAATGAAGAAGATGAAGAAGTAAATGCAAATAATGGAGGAGAGAGAAGAAGTTGACTTATATAGCAACCCCTCTCATCTCAACCCAATATAAACCAAACCAAGCTAAGCCAAGTCATGTTGAACCAAGTTGAACCAATCAAGTCAAGATTTAATCCAAAGCTAAGCTAAGCAAGATAAGTCAAAATATAGGCCACCTGACAATTTGTCAGAAATCCGTATACGTATCCTGAAAAATACGTATAACGGGAAACAAGAGTGAAAACTCTACCCACCTTAAAAGAATTTTGTCCTCGAAATTTAATCAAGAGGCTAGAGGTGTCGGGACTAGCTATATTAATCATAAGCAAGCTACGACTAGCAGTCAATCAAGTAATCATTCATGCAAGCAAGGAAGTAAAAGTAAAAGCATAAGGCATAAGGAAGACATTATATATTATGAGTCAAACAGGTACGGATATCGCGAACGAATATCATCCTCATGCTCCCACGTTGACTCACCCAAAGAGTGATGACCCTAAGCAACACGAACTAAATTAATAGTCTTGTTCTTGAGTATCTTCTCTCTTCGGTCCAATATGGATACAGGCCTTTCCTCATACGAAAGGTTGGTACCAACAACCAATTCTGAATGATCAAGGATATGGCTCAGATCCGGAATATACCATCGTAATTGGGATACATGGAAGATATCATGCACCTCACATAACGACGACGGAAGAGCGAGACGATAAGACACATCATATACTCGCTCTAGAATGTCGAACGGCCCTATATACCTAGGACTAAGCTTTCCCCGTACGCCGAATCGAATGACGCCACGGGTAGGCGAGATCCTAAGAAACACATGGTCGCCGACAGAAAATTCAAGGAGATACCGATGAGAATCAGCCCAATGGCACTAACGGTCCTGGGCAACTCGAAGATGATCTCTAATTTGTCTGACCACCTCGATTGTCTGCATAATTATTTCTGGACCAAGCATCTGTCTCTCGTCGACATCTTCCCAAGCTAAGGGTGATCTGCACTTCCTGCCATACAACGCTTCAAAGGGTGCCATCTGGATACTGGCCTGGAAACTGTTGTTATAGGAGAACTCCACGAGATGCAGGTGATCTTTCCACGAACCACCGAAGTCGAGTGTACATGACCACAACATATCTTCAAGAGTCTGGATCGTGCGTTCTGACTGACCATCTGTCTGCGGATGATAAGCTGAGCTGAACTTGAGACGAGTCCCCAAACTCTTCTGAAGACTCCGCCAAAAGTGCAACATAAATTTTGAATCTCTGTCGGACACGATACTGACTGGTACTCCGTGTAATCTAACTATCTTCCTAAGGTACATCTCCGCAAGCTGATCTATCGACTGACCAATTCTGAAGGAGAGAAAATGAGCTACCTTCGTGAGTCTGTCTATAATAACCCAAATAGCATCTCTGCCAGCCGGGGATTTAGGTAATCCAGACACGAAATCCATAGTTATATGCTCCCACTTCCATTTTAAAATTGGCAAGGGCTGAAGAAGTCCAGCTAGTTTCTGATGTTCAACTTTAACTTGTTGGCAAACCAAACATCGAGAGACAAATCGGGCTATCTCCCTCTTCATGCCATTCTACCAAAAGTGCTGACGGATATCACGGTATATCTTCATACCGCCGGGATGAATGGAATACTGCACACTGTGAGCCTCTGTCATGATCTCCTGTCTGATATCTCCACTGGGTACACAAAGACGCTTCCCATGTCGAAGTGTACCGTCTTCATGAATGCATAACTCCGGTCTTCGTCCTATCTCACACTCTGCTCTGAGTCGCTGAAGCTTGGAATCTGCTGACTGCGCCATCCAGATCCTCTCGACTATACTGGACTGAACTTGCATGCTGGCCATCAATGCCATACTGGAAGGGAGGACAACTTTTATACCCATCTTCTGAAGATCTGCTAACAGCTCTGGTTGCGCTGTTAGGAAATAAACTCCGGCTCTCCTGCTCAATGCATCTGCAACAACGTTGGCCTTCCCAGGATGATACTGTAGGTTGACATCATAATCCACAAGTAGCTCCAGCCACTTCCTCTGACGCATGTTAAGATCCTTCTGGGTGAAAATATACTTCAGGCTCTTGTAGTCGGTGAAAATCTCTATCCTATCTCCATATAGGTAGTGCCTCCACAACTTAAGTTCAAACACTACTGCTGCCTGCTCCAAGTCATGGGTTGGGTAATTCCTCTCATGATCACAAAGTTAACGTGACGCATAAGCTATTACCTTCCCATGCTGTATCAGAACACATCCTAAGCCTCTGCCTGAAGCATCACAATATACTGAGAACCCTCCGGTTCCATCTGGAAGCTTGAGAATGGGTGCCGTCATCAATCTTCACTTCAACTCCTCGAATGAACTCTGACACTCTGCTGTCCAAGCAAACTATACATCCTTGCGGGTCAACTGTGTCAATGGTGCTGAAATCCGAGCAAAGTCTGATACAAACCGCCGGTAATAGCCAGCCAATCCTAGGAAACTCCGAACTTCTGCGACAGTGCAAGGTGCTGGCCACGTCTCTATGGCCAATATCTTCTGGGGATCCACTTCAACTCCTCCTTTGGTGATGATATGACCCAAGTACGAAATGCGATCGAGCCAGAACTTGCATTTACTGAACTTGGCATACAATTGGTGCTCTCTGAGAATCTGAAGAACCACACGGAGATGCTGCTCATGCTCCGTCTCACTCTTGCTGTAGACTAGGATGTCGTCTAGGAACATAATCACGAACTGATCCAAATAAGGTATAAAGATACGATTCATGAGGTCCATGAATACTGCCGGCACATTTGTTGCTCCAAAGGGCATAACAAGGAACTCCTAATGCCCATACCGGGATCTGAAAGCTGTCTTCGGGATGTCCTGCTCTCTGACTCTAATCTGATGGTATCCTAACCGCAAGTCGATCTTCGAGAATACTGCTGCCCCTTGAGTTGATCAAATAAGTCATCTATCCTCGGAAGAGGATATCTATTCTGGATTGTCACTGAGTTCAAGGTACTATAATCTACACATAATCTGGACGTACCATCCTTCTTTTTTATAAGAAGCATCGGGGCTCCCCAAGGCGATCCACTAGCACGAATGAATCCCTTGGTTCTAAGTTCTTCAATCATCTTGTACAATATCTCTAGCTCTGACGGCGCCATCCTGTAGTCTCTCTCTGACACTGGGGCTGTCCCAGGAATTAAGTCGATGGTGAACTCAATCTCCCATTCTGGCGGCATCCCTGGAAGCTCTTCGGGGAAAACATCTGGAAATTCCTCGACTACTCTCAGAAATTGAACTACTTATGCTACTGCCATCCACAATACTGGTGGAGAAGGTTCAACTTCGCCTCGGGAGAAGGAAAACTCTGGCTCGCCTGGAATGATAAAAATAACCATGCCAATATGACAGTCTATCCTAGCATACTGGTCCCTCAACCAATCCATCCCTAAGACCACATCATAATCGGACATCGAAAACTCTATCAATCTAGCGAGGAATTCTCTACTGCTAACTACGATCCGATACGAGAAAAATACTCTATCTACTCCCACAAGTCCATTACCAGTAAGTATATTGAGCCTTACTGATAATGACTCGGGCTCCAGTCCTATCCGTGTCGCGAATCGTGCAGACATAAATGAATGCGAGGCACCAGAATCAAATAATAGAAAAGCACACAAATTACAAGAGCACTCAGAAAACATTCAAAAGCAAAGATTACAAACTTCGTTGCCCTTCAATACACACAAGGCCCTCTTTATATAGGCCGAAGGGTCGATACTAACCGGTTGAGCCGGTTAAGGCTACCGGTGTCTGCCAGTCTTTCCTCAATAATTGAAGAAAGATTCCTTCTTATCGCTCAGCCATCACATCTCCTTTTTGTTGGTGCGCTGTCCCATCAACTTTAGATAGTATGATGTCTTGTCAAAACTTTAGTCTCAATGGACGGAGAAAAACCTTCCACCTGTCCCCCAGTAGGTCCATTGGTAGGTGAGGAGTCATGTGAACTGTTAGTGGGTGATGAGTCATGATAGGCATCAGAAGAGATATACTTTGGAATCGTATCAGCCTCATTGATGTAGATAGGTTGGGGATCATTAATAATAGAATCCCACCATCCATCGAAATCATAGAGGAAAGATGGAGAGTCATCATCTATAGGCACCATCTGTCCCTCTTCTTCTTCTATTGGCATATTCTGCACTTCTGTATTATCGGAGTCCGAAAACAAAAATTCTGTATGAACATCACCACAATCATCTGGTCCAGAAGAAACCCCATAATGTCCTTCTGCTGGCCAAGGGTTAGAATCCACGGATTCTCTGTCTTCTTGATCCATAAAATAACTTGTAAGCCCACCAAGCTTCACAGCTGCATAAGTTGAGACGCAATCGTAGCCTCCTCGAGAATTGCGTCTTCAGCACCATCGTCTCCTTTTGCCTGTAAACCTGCCGGACCAAGACACATATTATTAAAAAAAATCTTGGAGCAGGACTTCATTTTCTTCTTCCTTGACGGGCACAACGGTAACGTAATCCGCCAAGATAACATTGCTGCCACTGGAGAGGACCGCCTGTCCTCCGGAAAGCTTTCGTGCTTCAGCAAAGAATTCCCGAGCAACACCATAACGTTCCTTTACTTCATTGAAGTTGCCCTTCTTGAAAGGATGGAACTGGAGACCTGGATCGCCCTCGAGACAGTGAAGCTCCCAAATCTGGTACGAAAGGAAGCATTTGATGTAGCGCTTCTCTTCCCAAATACTCCAGATTCTGAATCTGAACATGTTCTGGAACCTGGAAGCACCAGCTCTGGCACCTTTCCAGCAAATCTCTGGGATGAATTGTTTGTAGATGTTTTCATCTAAAGAACAGATGAACATCTCGTGGACAAAGCCCTTTTTAATTTGTAGGGATAGGTTTACAATCTCCTGGAAATAAGATACCAGGTGAATGTTCCCATAGCTTGAGTATACTACCTCCAATCCTTCAAAATACTTAGTGATGTTGGAGTCATCTAAGCGTCTGAAGTATGTAAGGAGGCGGGCTTCATCAATTAGCCCCTGCTTGTATCGAGCTATCATTCCCTGAGCCATACCTTCTGCGTCCATGCTTTGGGTTCGTTCATCATTAATGTTCAGGGAAGTGCAGAGATTCAGCAAGTCTGGTATTCTTAGATTGACCAGATCGTGGCTGTTAATCTGCTCAAGGACTTTGCATAGTTCTTTATGCTCAGAGGAAGGTCCGCTGAACATATTTTTTTTTATTGCTTCAAGAGCAGGTGACCTGGATGTAGCACTATATGCCATCATGACCAAAGTCTGTTGTCTGACTTCAGCGAGCTTCGAGTTTAGCTGTTCAGACTTAGCTCGAACAGCTAGAAATTGTTTTTCAACTTGGGATAACCAGAAACGGGCTCCCTTGATATCATTAGATTGAATGGCTCTGTAGCAGCCATTGAACTTATCCCAAGAGTCTTTATCATTTTTTTCCAACTCTTGGTTGTACCAGTTTTTGACTACAGTACTGGCAAATGTCTTATTCTGGAAAGGTACGAGCCTCTTGGGTACACCTTTCTGAAATTGGGCCTGTGTGCCCTACTGAGCCTGTACGGCTGGGGAGGCCTGTGTGGCCTGGACTTGAGCCTGTGTGCTCTGAGCTTGGGCCTGTGTGCCCGATGCTGCCATCTGGCTATTCGCCTGGCTAGTCACTGGAGCTGGGCTATTCGCCTTAGGTGCTCCAGATGTAGACGTGGATGCCTGATTGTCGGCACCCGCTCTGGCCTTTTTTTGGCCAGTTACAGGAGTGAAGGCATCCTGCCGCTTCATCTCCTCGTGAAGAGCTTTCATCTTCCGGTATTCGTCCGGATCCATAACTGCATCACGGCCTGGTAAGAGTATCAGCAAGAAAGTTAGTATATCCAGGAATATAATTAACTTCATAATTAAAAATTTCTAGATAAATAGCAATTCTAATTCTACGAAGATTTTCTTCGGGATTATTAATAGTTTTTTTTCTTAAGAAACTGAGCAACAGATTTATTATCAGTTTCAATAATGAAATTTCTATAAAGAAGATATATGCGCAAACTTTTAATTGCTAATTTAACAGCAAGTAATTCTTTATCATAAGTCGCATACTTAATCTGAGTTTTGGTAAATTTTCCAAAAGTATATGCAACGATTTCTTTATTTTTTACTATTAATACTCCTGCCCAAAAATAGTCAGAAGCATCAGTTTGCAAGACCATTTTTTCATCATCTAAAGGAAAGTAAAGGATTTTTTGGTCTTTAACCAGATCCTTAATTTTCGAAATTTCTTCCTTTTCAGAAGATGAGAGAGAAATAGAGATTTTACTAGTGTCCTATTTCCTCGGTTGTTCTCCAGTTACTGTTTTATATTTAGCTTGTTCAGCTGCTAACTTATCTTGTAATTTCTCAACTCTGGCAGAAAGATGGGGTATAAACTTTCTACCATAATTAAGTAATCCTAAAAGCTCTGAAGTTCCTTCAAAGTTTTGAAGTCTTCAGGAAAGTCCTTTATTTTTGTATAAATATGTTGTTGCAGTTCTAACTGCCCATTTTTAATTACTTTACCTAAGAAATCAATTTCTGTCTTAAATAATTCAATCTTCTTAGGACTAAGAATAATGCCATTATCTAGTAATAGTTTGGCAACTTGTAATAAATGATCTTTGTGTTCATCAGCAGTTTTTGAGAATACAAGAATATCATCAATATAGACTACAACAAAGTCAAGATGTCCAAAGATAGAATTCATCCATTTCTGGAATATCTGTGGAGCATTTTTTAAACCAAATGGCATAACTAACCATTCAAAATGTCCTTGAGGACAGCTGAATGCAGTTAACTCAATAGAATTTTTATCAGCTAGCTTGAGTTGCCAAAAACCTGACTTGGCATCAAACTTGCTATAAAACTTGGCTCCCTGTATCTGCCTAATAAGATTTTCAGCAGAAGGGATAAAATAGCCATCAAATTTTGTATAGCTATTAAGCTTGCGATAATTAATAACCATTCTTGCTTTTTTCTCTTTTTATATCAGCATGATTCCTAACTAAAAATGCTGGAGAAGAATGAGTACTATGGCTTTTTTGTATTAATTTTAATCTAAGTAGTTCTTCAATTTGTTTAGCAAATTCCTCCTTGTCAGAAGGAGAAACCATAATGCTATTAACACGAACTTTCGAGTCCTTATGTATATCTAAAAGCTCAATCTTACAATATCGTGGTGCTTTATCAAACCATTTTAATGGATTATCAGAATACAATGGTTCTAACATGCCATGAATAATTTTTTGGAAATTATTATCTGTAGGAATATTGTAAGTACATATTTTTATCATCAATTTCACCACGCTGGGCTGCAGGTGAAAACTTGTTAGCTAGCGAAACATTAAATGGTACGCGAGGAATAGAGCGTCCATCAATGTCAAAATAATGATGATTAAAAGGAGGATAATTACGAAGATTATCCATTCCTAATAAGCAATCATTATCAAAATCTTTCGTAAGTAACCGAAAAGAAAACTTATATGTTTTAAAAAGACCATGAATATCAGGGATTTGGACATCAATAATAGCTCCAAACTCAACTGATATTTGTCGTCCCATGAAGTCATTTAAACGACAAGGTCGATCAAGTTTATAACGTAAATGTTCAGGTATGAACAATTCTTGTAATAAACTAACTTCAGCTCCTGTGTCAAGGAGTGCATGAATAGTTAGTTCTTTATAACCGGGAGTACAAATGGTTAAAGGAATATAAATATGACCTTGGGGAAAAGTCTTAAGATCAAGAGTTGTTTTGATCATTAATTAAGACAAATCAGACCTATTTTCCCTAATAGGGGGTAATGCAGTAGGTACGACTAGATTATTAACTCTCCTAATATTTTCATTTATCAGAAGACTAGTCCTGCCTTCCATAGGAAGTTCATTAATACTAGTTCTATGAGCCGAAATATCCGGTGAAACTGATATTCTTCCAGAATTTAAGTGTCCCATAGAATTAGATCGCGAAATTCTTACTGAATTAGAGGATGAAGCCTCATCGTCATGCGACTGGGGTCTTCTTCTACTTAATACAGTAGAGATAGTATTACCAGAGGTAATAAAGTACTCAGTAGGTACTTCAAGTTTAGGTTTTAAGGATTTGACAAATACTTGCATTTCATTGTCAAGCCTTAAATGTTCTAATTTTACTAACCTGGGTTGTATGGTTTTTCCCATACCAACTTCAAAGAGTTTAACTAAGTGTTTGGGAGTAATAGATTTAAACGTTGGAGTATCGTTTAAAGCCATACAATGTTCCCATTGTATTCCCAAAACCTTAGATCCAGGCATAAGTTCAATGCCTTGAAGGTTTATGGATAAAGTACAGGTTTTTTCGATATTATCGTCATCAAGACTTATAGAAAAGTCGGGATGAATATTAATACCAAATAACCTATTAACTAAATTCGATTTAGCACCTCCAATAATACTATTTAGAGGGCTATTGATGATACGTTCATCCATACATACAACTAGTATAGGCGTATCAATTCCTGTTCTAAAAAGACCAGTTATTTTTAACTGAATCAACCCAATATGTAGATATCGCATTTTTGGGTATTTTTTTTTTAATTTTTCAATTTTCTTTCTATCTAAAAGACAAATAGAAGAAAAATCTTCTCCACCTCGTAGTTCTATATTTCCTTGCATTCTTTCAAAAATATAGGTATGTTTGTTTAAAAACCTAGACTGAAATGATATAGGTTTATAAACTTCTTTTTTATCAGAATGAGGAATAGCTTCTTTTAGTTTTTCTAAATCTTCGTCAGTAATTTCGAATTGTTCACCTTCACTTTGCTGGAGGCTGGAATTCGAAGTTTCTTCTGACGTTAGTCTGTTCATATATATTCTAAATTCATAGTAATGCTCCTCAGGGTCTCTTCTATCTGAGCCAATACTAGAACCTGGTTGAGGAGTTGTTTTGGACGGAAGAGTGTCTTCCACCATAGGTAGATCCTCATATTTATGTATTACTAATAACCCAATAGGGTCACCACGGTGAATAATATAATCACCCTCATATACCGTATTTTTTACGGTGATACATACGTTATGTCTTGATACTGGCTCAATAAAACCTTGTGTCAAAAGTATGCCTTTATTTGTATGCAAAGGAACACTATGGATAACACCATAATATCCAAGAGGTATAAATATACGTAGTCCAAGACGTATCTCGGCGCTCCTGTATCTTTTAATACGGATATCCTCTTTAGAGTATAAAGTATATCCAGCAGAAATCCCTTCTTTTATAGGGAGGATAGCTTTATCATCTAAAAGAGTGATTCTTATTTGATTATAGGTTTTATTTATTGTATTCATATTTATCTTGAGATGTTCTATAGCTTTGCTGAGATCCTCAACATCTGAAGAGTTATCTTCTCCAGAGGAGTCATCTATAGACTCAATCTCATAGATAGAGGAAGCAGAAATATCACTACTAACTTCATCAATGGTACCAATATGAATACCATAGTCTTCTATATCTGTTATTATTACACTATGTATGTTTTCAGGACATTCATTGGCGAAGTGTCCTTCCTTGTTGCACTTAAAACATTTACATCCTTTTTTAAACTTTTTTCGCTTAATAAATTTCCTTTTACGGAAATTCTTTTCTGTTTTAAACTTCTTTTTGAAGTTAGGTTGCCATTTCTTCCGAGTAAATTTCCATTTTTTCCTGCTAATGGTTTTACCCTTTTTCCATGACCTTTTCCATTTTGGTTGTTTCCAAGTAGGGGGACATCCAAACTGGAAATTAATATCCTCGTCATACTTATTACAACATCTGTAACCAAGTACCGAGTTTTTGATGAATTTATTCATCTGGGATGCAGCCTTAGCTTGCTCGCAAGTTTCTTCCATGGTTCGCATACATGCTTTTTTAAGCATGCCAGTAGTATGAAGACCATTCATACCACCACGGAGATCATCATATCTTGCCTTAATAATATTATTCCAAGGATAGGGAATTTTAGTAAAGAATCCTTCCATCCAGAATTCTTTTTCCCTATTGTCTGTTAAATGGAAAATTAATCCAATATACTTGGATACAAATTCTTCCAGCATACAGATATCACACAACATCATTTTATGTAATATCTTGTTATAATTTTTAGTGGCTTGGGATACTTCTCCCGTAAAATTAGCAAGAAGTTGTTTTATTATTTCTTCAAGTGCTGCAAATTTATCTGGACTTGCTTTTAATGTTTCTATGGTTTGAGGATTTTGTATTTCATAATTTCTTAACCATGCTATTATGTCACCTTGCCAATGGCTGGTAGCATACTGAATATAACCTTCAGTAGTTATATCTGCAGGTAAGAATATGACATCCCTTGCATTTTCTGCAACCAATTAGAGATATATTCTCCAATTTGTTTATGTGGAACATTTTCAAGGTTTAAAATCAAACCATCAGATAAATATCTTTTATCCTGTTGGTATGATTGCCTAGAAAGATTAAACTTATTCCAATCTTTACGCCTTTCTTCTTTAAATTTAGAAGTATAAAGGGAGGGTTCACCTAAAATAAATTTTGAATCCCTCATAATAACCTCAGGATTAGGAGGTATAGTTGTAGGATTTAGATGTGGTTCTGCCTGAATATTTAAAGTATCATTACTACTTTGTCCTTCTTCATTGGTGCAAACAAAGAGAGGTTCAGTGTCGCTAATTATTGAGTCTGAATCAGAACTCTCAGCATATTTCCATTTGAAGAAGTCAATTGCTTTAGCATGCTGTTCATAATATGTATATACAGGTTTACTATCAATATCTCCTGATAGTTCCTGTTGCTGCAACCTAATGAAAGTCCTATAAAAGCTTTCATCAATTTCTTCTGGGGAAATAGTGTTTGTTTCCTTAGAAGAAAGTTTCATCATATTGATGTTAGTAGCCCAACGTCTTCTTTGGACTACAAGTGGTTGGCCTGCAATTCTAGCTGGTTTACTAGTAGCAGAATCAACATCCATAGGAATTTTTCCTAGACTTTTTAGGTCGTTTTTACTTGAACAATTTCTCGTCCAACATTAATTACATCTGTATGAATTGTATGTATGGTACTAATCATATCAACTACATCCTTTCGGATAGTATGCATGTCATCATTCATGTTGCTATTCATGGTAACTAGGGTGTCAACAATGAAATTATATATTCCATTGTCATGGTTGTCCTGAGAAGGAAGATGAACCAAATGTTCATATCCTGTCAGGTTATAAGGACAGCGATGGTTATTCGCTGTAACCCTATATTCGGCTTTCGCCTCAATGTTATCTCCCATAGTAAGGAGTCGTTCTTGAGTATATGAGCTATGGTAGGCTCTAGTAAATATAACAAAAATATTCTAAGATCTCTGCTATTACTCGTTTTGACCCTTAATTCTGCGGCTTGACATAGTTCCCCTACGTTCCTGAAACCTTGTCCAGGAACTACCGTGGCTTTCTGGCAGGGTTTGGCCTCGAACATATGACCACAAGCCTGAACTATCGCTTCACAGAATTAGAGCACAGCTTTGTTTCGTTTCCTACATCAAAGCGTAAGAGCTACTGCACACATCTTAGCGTTATTCTTGTTAGATTAACTAGCTACCATAGATCCATACTCAAGAACACTGATTTACTCAAACATAATTTAAAAGAAAGTAAAAAGAACAGAGAAAATACTTACTAAGAACACCAGCAGATCTTTATTTACTACTCTGGCTCTGATACCAGATAGGTTGAGATTACAGACAGCGGAATAGAAAAGCACACAAATTACAAGAGCACTCAGAAAACACTCAAAAGCAAAGATTACAAACTTCGTTTCCCTTCAATACACACAAGGCCCTCTTTATATAGGCTGAAGGGTCGATACTAACCGGTTGAGCCGGTTAAGGCTACCGGTGTCTGCCAGTCTTTTCTCAATAATTGAGGAAAGATTCCTTCTTATCGCTCAGCCATCACAAGGATTTGACAAATACTTGCATTTCATTGTCAAGCCTTAAATGTTCTAATTTTACTAACCTGGGTTGTATGGTTTTTCCCATACTTGGTGCGCTGTCCCATCAACTTTAGATAGTATGACGTCTTGTCAAAACTTTAGTCTCAATGGACGGAGAAAAACCTTCCACCTGTCCCCCAGTAGGTCCATTGGTAGGTAAGGAGTCATGTGAACTGTTAGTGGGTGATGAGTCATGATAGGCATCAGAAGAGATATACTCTGGAGTCGTATCAGCCTCATTGATGTAGATAGGTTGCGGATCATTAATAATAGAATCCCACCATCCATCGAAATCATAGAGGAAAGATGGAGAGTCATCATCTATAGGCACCATCTGTCCCTCTTCTTCTTCTATTGGCATATTTTGCACTTCTGCATTATCGGAGTCCGAAAACAAAAATTCTGTATGAACATCACCACAATCATCTGGTCCAGAAGAAACCCCATAATGTCCTTCTGCTGGCCAAGGGTTAGAACCCACGGATTCTCTGCCTTCTTGATCCATAAAATAACTTGTAAGCCCACCAAGCTTCACAGCTGCATAAGTTGAGACGCAATCGTAGCCTCCTCGAGAATTGCATCTTCAGCACCATCGTCTCCTTTTGCCTGTAAACCTGCCGGACCAAGACACATATTGTTAAAAAAATCTTGGAGCAGGACTTCATTTTCTTCTTCCTTGACGGGCATAACGGTAACGTAATCCGCCAAGATAACATTGCTGCCGCTGGAGAGGACCGCCTGTCCTCCGGAAAGCTTCTGTGCTTCAGCAAAGAATTCTTTCTTACCGGTGGCCGTGCTATTACCCTGATGACCTCCTCTGGTCAAAACGTCTGCCACCGCCTGGTGCAAGACATCTCCCCGACGATCCTGGAAGGCTAATAACGACCTGATGAGACCCACCAAAGTGCCATCATCAGGTTCTACAGGCTGGACGGGCTGAACTAGTGGCTCTCCTCCAGTAGGCATGACTCTGGAGGCTACTCCTGAATGCTGGGCTTGATCTCCAGGTTGCTGCTGGTCCGCGGGAGGTGCTCCGCCTTGCTGATCGGCAGGTCCAGGAACAATGCCGCTGAAGAAGACGACATAGAGAACAATAAGGAAGGACCAGGACAGATCAACGATACAAGCATGTGATCAGGTCAAGATTACATGGATTCAGAAGATACGAGCAGAGATCAAGGGCGAGTACTGATTGAGACATCTATTCGGTAAACCCTCATATATCTTGATTTACAAGACCTGCATGGGCCACCACTTAAACCATGTCACGCCCCAGAACCAGAATACTGGAGAGCGTGGGCGGACATAGCCATCTACGTATATTGAAGTGTAACCCACCTCGCTATACGGTCACGACTGTCTAGATATATGAGGGTTTAACTACAAGCCATCAGTCTTCTATGGTCAAGAACAAGCCTATTGTCTCAATCACAAACAAGTAAGTAAAAGTTACAAGATGCAAGATCACCAAATATACAATCGTAAGGCGTCCCAAACATTACATATTCAGCTGATCATGAAGCTAGTTCTACAAAATGTGAGGATTGGCAAGAGTTTAGTCATACATGATCAACCCTAGGATCTGTCAATCATGTTACAGCCCGTAGGCAGACAGTAAATAAAGGTGCAATACGAGCTAACACGTGCTCGCCGGCTAAACGCCTCAAAAGAATAATTTTACAATAAAGTGGAAGGACAAAAAGAAATTCACTCGTTGCCAGGGTTACGCCTGGTGGTCACCATCTGGCTGGAAGACAGGTGGATCCTCTGGAGCTATTTCTGATATCTGGCCACACAAAACTAGCAGGATCAGACCCCAGAAAGAGCAAGTGCCACAAAGGAGGCTTCACTTAGGAACTAAAACCAGCATATCACAATAGAATACTAAAGATAATAAATAAGAACTGATAATAATAGAGATAACAACAGTAAACTGAGTACGAGAAAACCATTCAAGTAGCCAGGTCACAACCCTTAAACCAAACAAGGACCGGGGTTGTTACCCTTCACCTGAATAGAAATCCATCTCAAATACTATTGGTAAGGTAACAAGATAATAAACGAAGAGAGGACACATAACTGCTCTGGGAGCCAGGTTACAACCCTTAAACCAAACAAGGACCGGGGTTGTAACCTTTCGCCTGAACCGAACCGGACCCCTGATCTTTATTGTTAAGGCCAGTATAAATAATCATGATATTTGAAGTAAGAAAAAATATAACGAGCATGGCCTGGGATTACAATAAGACAATAACGAAGAGAGGACACAAAACTGCTCCGGGAGCCAGGTTACAACCCTTAAACCAAACAAAGACCGGGGTTGTAACCCTTTGCCTGAACAGAAATGGACCCTCGATCGTTATTGTTAAGGCAAGCATCAATAATCATGTCAGGTCACAATCTTGTACAGGATCAGGGTAAGACTAAGCTGAGCTAGATTCCATCAAATCAATCACGGCCAAGCAAAGAGTACGGCTTGATACTTTTAACTAACTAGGGTTATTATTGGCCTAGTTACTAGCAAGATGCAATGAGATTATCCCAACAGCCATAAGCCTAGCAGACCATCCAGGTTATCTAGGTCGAATGTCCATTTATGAAGGATGCAACACGTGACAGTGTGCTGGAAATGTGCCTACTCGTCGGTAGGCTACAAGTCCCCTTAGTGCGCCCAGATAACGGGATTGCCTGTAGCTGGGAAATCTCTTCATGACTACTGAATCATTCTAGTTTATTAGCCTTAGTCAATTTCAGTGGGTACCCCTGACCGTGGAACTCAGGGATCCCCATCCTAGGCATGATGCAAGACAGTGCCAGTTTATTTGTATAAATACAATCGACCACGGTGTCCAGGTCATTCCTAATTGTCATGTCAGGCTAGCTGTCGTAATAGCATGTCGAGATATATCATGTCAGTTTACTTGTCAAGAGTGTGCCACAGCGAGCCACTATCGTGTTCTATTCTTACATTATCATGAATGAGAAAAACTTGCATGAAATAACTAATAACATATTCATGAAGCCAAGGAAAAGTTCTATAACTTTCATGTTTTGAGTTTTTCAAGATTTTAGCTACAAAACAGCTCAAAGAAGCAAAAACAGTCATTTAGAGTGACCTGCGCGCAAGTTGCGTGGACAAAATCGTCCAAGGCGCACGTTGCGCGCAAGTACGGTGCACGGGCGCGCGGCCGCGCAAGTTGCGCATTGCGTGCGAGCAAAATTGCCCACAGCGCACGTTGCACGCAAGCGCGACAGAGAAGTACGCGGGCGTGCGGCGCGCAAGTCACGCATTTCGCGCGGGCAAAATCGCCCACGGTGCATGTTGGGCCAAGCACGGTGCGCGGGCACGCGGCAGACAAGTGCACGGGCGCACGACAGAGAAGTGCGCGGGCGCGCGGCACACAAGTCACGCATTGCGTGCGGGCAAAATCACCCACGGCACACGTTGCACGCAAGCACGGCGCGTGGGCGCACGACAGGGAAGTTCGCGGGCGCGCGGTGCGCAAGTCACGCATTACGCACGGGCAAAATCTCCCACGGCGTACGTTGCGCGCAAGCACGGTGCACGGGCGCGCGACAGCGAAGTGCGTGGGCGCGCGGCACGCAAGTCACGCATTGCGCACGGGCAAAATCGCCCATGGTGCACGGCGTACGGCGCACGGCAGCGAATACACTGCGCGCGGCACTGTTCATCGTCCCAACAGCACCAAAAGGTGTGGGGAACCCATGAACATGAAAATGTCATAACTTTCTCATACGAAGTCGAAATCAAGCGGTTCAAAAGTCAAAATTGGGTAGAATTGAATTTCCTACAACATAGAACTATTAGATTATGAAAATAACCAAGTTTTATAGATCAAAACAAAAAAAAACCAAAAAGTTACAAACTTAGATCTACAAGAAACCATCCATCAAATCCAAAAATGTTAAGTTCTAAAGAGGCTTAGAATGAAGTAAGGAAGGAAATGGAACAATAAAACTTGAGATCCATCATGAAGCAAGTTGCACTTGCCTAGGGTTGGTAGGTGGGAGAAGTAAATGAAGAAGATGAAGAAGTAAATGCAAATAATGGAGGAGAGAGAAGAAGTTGGCTTATATAGCAACCCCTCTCATCTCAACCCAATATAAACCAAACCAAGCCAAGCCAAGTCATGTTGAACCAAGTTGAACCAATCAAGTCAAGATTTAAACCAAGGCTAAGCTAAGCAAGATAAGTCAAAATATGGGCCACCTGACAATTTTTCAGAAATTCGTATACGTATCCTGAAAAATACGTATAACGAGAAACGGGAGTGACAATGTTGTTAGCCCAAAATAAGTTAGAACAACGAAAAATAATGATGGCAAAGAGTACATAAAGAACTAGTACTAGCAAGGTATGAGCGATCAAGATATGACCTAGCAAAATGTAAACTAGCAAGATGGGATCTAACAAGATATAAACTGGTAAGATGTAAACTAGCAAGATATGAACTAACAAGATAATGGACTAGATAAAGAAAAAATAGAAACCACTATGTGTGTGAAATAACTTTTAATACGTGAACGGCTGGGCTAATACGGCACATCATACGATGGCTATCCACAATAACAAGGTACGGCTAACTCATACGTGGGGTGTATGACTTAGCTATCCACAATAAAAATAAATGGGTTTGTTCACGTACTTACTGAGTATTTTCCCTCCTGACTCTAACAATCAATAACGGTCAATGATACACTAAGAAGGATATGATAACTACAATGTCACAATCGTGTCTCAATGGAATATCAAGCAATGACTCAACGAAATATCAAACAAGAAAACTATAGAGTAAACGTTATAATGAACTAAAACATAAATGCAATACTGTACTTGCCTGAATCCTTGCCCAAACCGTAGTCACAAGTAGATGATGAGGGAAATGCCGATCTAGAGGCTGTCAACCTATAACACATATCATACCACGAACCGTACATGAAAACCACAAATCAATTCTAATGTTCTAGTTCTAAATTCATGGAATCGTGGCTAATTGGGTTACTAATCTAATAATAATTAATTCTGAAATAATTCACTTAAAAACTAATTTAACCTAATAATATTATGAATATAATCTAAACATGCAAGTTTGGCCATCAAAAGTCATGTTTCCAATTTTTGGAAACTGTGGCACGCAAATCGATGCATGTCGTTGACTATTTAGTCAAATACTGTGAATTCTAGATTTTGAAAGTGCATCTTAGTAGATTTCAGTGCCACAAGTGCCCTGGAATCAATCGTGCTGTAAAATCACGCTTTGGTCAAAAGATATTGCCGTTATGGCTAATCGTGACAAAAACGGTGATCAACCGATCAATTCTGAGTTCAACAGAATAACTAAAATAATAGATGAACAAATTAATTTTTGGAAAAAATATATGTCGTAGAGCTCTATGTTACCTTTCCGTAACTTCAAACGGTTCATGATTTCGATTTCTGGTTCTCCCGAAATCTCGAAAACACCAAAATGTGTCAAGTTTCGGACAACCGACACTCTATGAATTTTCCAGAAATTTAGGAATAATATATATGAAAAAAAACTTACATATTCAGAAATCTTACCTTGATACGAATCCAACAAAAAAAACGGCGCACGAAAAGCACGTCGGAGTTGGCGGGAATCGCTTCGGGAAGTCGAGATCTCTACTAGAACTCTCTCTCAAAAAGGCGGCTGAAATTTTATTAGGATTTCGAATATAATAGTATATATATAGGAGAGAGAGAGAGAGAGAGGTGGTTCAGCCTGGGCGCCGACAGGTGGGCCCCCCTGAGTGAATTATTGGATAATTAATTATTTAGTTCAAAAAATCATTTAAAAATTATTTTAAGTCCAAATAAATCAAAATAAATTGCAGAAAAATCCAGAAAAATTCTAGAAAATTCTAGAAAATATTTTTAAGTGTCTAGAATCTAAATAAAATATTTTTAACACAAAATATCATCATGTGATCTCACAGTAAATTTCCAAAGCCTATAATATATTATTTCTATAGGTTTTAATTATATAAAAATTCCCAAAAATTCTAAAAATCCAAAAAAATTCTAAAATATTCTAGAAAATATTTTTAGTCATTTAGAGCCCAGATAAAAATATTTGGTCCCAAAATACTCCCGTATGACCTTACAGTAAATCCTGAAAGTCCTTAAAAATAATAAAACCTTAAATATTAAATACCTACAAATATCCAAAAATTGTAGAAAAATGTAAAATAGCTAAATAATACATATATAAGCTATCTAGAGATCATATGACCTTAATATGGTCATAGGCCACCTACAAGCTTTGGCATGACTCATAATGACCATAAAATTAATCATAAACAAATAAAATTAAAAAAATTAAAAATTTGGGAAGTAGGCTTACAAGTCTACCCACCTTAGAAAAATTTCGTCCTCGAAATTTCAAAAGATACAAATAGGCACAACCAAGAATATCATCAAAATATGACATGACCAATCGATATGAGTAAGCACGACAAAGAATATAATCAAGAAAATAATGTGATGAATGATAGAATGAAAATCTAAATACGTTTTAGAAATATAGTGGAAGGAAATCAAAATAGATTTAAAAGATGACAATTAAAAAAATAGAAAAATATGAGAGCAATAAAGAACTACTAGTTGTAGAGAAGGTGGTAACAAAAATAAGACATCAAATAAATTTGAAAGAAAAAAAAAATTAATAGTCATATGCCAATAAAAGATATAGTCGCTATGATATTCGAAAATCATAAGTATATTCGAAGTCATTTAACCGAGAATCTATGCCTCGCCAGTGTACATCTGGCTGCCGTGGACCCTTGGTTTCATGACTCAAGTATAATATGTTATCGAACACTTTATCAACTCTATCCAATATTGACATAATAAATCAAAAGATCAACAATACAACTAGGATATAGTTTTAGTAATATTCGACAACCTACATATACTTAAAATTATTTCAACTTAGGGGTCATTCCACGCTAGTGCGCTGCTGACTGCAGTGAACCCGCAGTCTCCATAATTTAAATAAATGGGGACAGTGCGCATCTGTCTTACTATTGTAAGTCATCGAAAATTATTTCAACTATATCCATAAGAATTTCAAGAAGCTTCCATATATTCAAACAAGTCGATCATGATAAGAAAATGTAAGTATATGTCCTTGAATAAAGTGTCAGTTTTGAAAATAAAACGATCGTAAAATAGTTTTGAAAATAAAACGAGGTTTAGAGAAGGCAGAAGATAAAATGGCACAAAAATGATTAAAACTAGGAATTGAATTCTATGAAGTCCTAACTTACCAAACGTATATTCTACCCACCTTGGATCCTACCAACATGTCAAAACAAAATAACATATTCTCTTAGAAAAATTCTTCGATTTATCCATGCCTATACTTCAATAAATCATTGGCTAAATCACATGGCCTATTTAACAATCTTAACTATCAAAGGGTCAAATTGAATAAGGGACTCCTAGTCCTATTCATTCTCATAAAATCAAATCAAACCTAATTGTGAATGAGCATCCTAGTCGCAGGCTTGCAGTAGTACGACTAACTTAAGTACTACCATAAGTTCGCAATCTTTTGCGAAATCAGACCTGCATGGGCCACCAAAAAAACTTGTCACGACCCGCACCCGCTTTTTGGGATACGAGTGCGTGTCCAAGCCCAGCCTACGTCGCGGTATCGACGGTAGTACGCTGTGTAGCCCACAATAAATAAAGTGCTCATAATTACTAACTGCTCATTCACAACAACTAAATCAACTTTACAAAATATAGAAGTTTTACATTTGAAGAAGAATGTAAGCTTTTACATTTATAGAAAACTACCACACAACTAACTAGTCTTCTATGGTTTAGCCTTCGAGTCTCTATTTCCCCCTCGTATGGTCCATAGCGCAAGAGTAGGCATGTCAACCTCACCTATAACAACGATCCAATCAGGAAAGGAGCAGAGTACAACCATATTACAATTTATGTTGTTAGCCCAAAATAAGTTAGAACAACGAAAAAAGATGATGGCAAAGAGTACATAAAGAACTAGTACTAGCAAGGTATGAACGATCGAGATATGACCTAGCAAAATGTAAACTAACAAGATGGGATCTAACAAGATATAAACTGGTAAGATGTAAACTAGCAAGATATGAACTAATAAGATAATGGACTAGATAAAAGAAAAATATGAACCACTATGTGTGTGAAATACCTTTTAATACGTGAACGGCTGGGCTAATATGGCACATCATACGATGGCTATCCATAATAATAGGGTACGGCTAACTCATACGTGGGGTGTATGACTTAGCTATCCACAATAAAAATAAATGGGTTTGTTCACGTACTTACTGAGTATTTCCCCTCCCGACTCTCTAACAATCAATAACGATCAATGATACACTAAGAAGGATATGATAACTATAATGTCACAATCGGGTCTCAATGGAATATCAAGCAATGACTCAACGGGATATCAAACAAGAAAACTATAGAGTAAACGTTATAATGAACTAAAACATAAATGCAATAATGTACTTGCCTGAATCCTTGCCCAAACCGTAGTCACAAGTAGATGATGAGGGGAATGCCGATCTAGAGACTGTCAACATATAACACATATCGTACCACGAACCGTACATAAAAACCACAAGTCAATTCTAATGTTCTAGTTCTAAATTCATGAAATAGTGGCTAATTGGGTTACTAATCAAATAATAATTAATTTTGGAATAATTTACTTAAAAACCTAATTTAACCTAATAATAATATGAATATAATCTATACATGCAAGTTTGGCCATCAAAAGTCATGTTTCCAATTTTTTGGAAATCGTGGCACACAAATCGAGGCATGCCGTTGACTATTTAGTCAAACATCGTGAACTCTATATTTTGAAAGTGCAACTTGGTTGACTTCAGTTTCACGAGTGCGCTGGAATCAATCGTGCTGCAAAATCACGCTTTGATCAAAAGATATCGCCGTTATGGCTAATCGTGACCAAAACGGTGATCAACCGATCAATTCTGAGTTCAACAGAATAACTAAAATACTAGATGAACGAATTAATTTCTGGAAAAAATATATGTCGTAGAGATCTATGTTAGCTTTCCGTAACTTCAAACTGTACGTGATTTCGATTTCTGGTTCTCCCGGAATCTCAAAAACACCGAAACGTGTCAAGTTTCGGACAACCGTCACTCTACGAATTTTCCAAAAATTTAGGAATAATATATACGAAAATAAATTACATATTCAGAAATCTTACCTCGATACGAATCCAACAAAAAAAACGGTACACGAGAAGCACGTCAGAGTTGGCGGAAATCGCTTCGGGAAGTCGAGATCTCTACTAGAACTCTCTCTAAAAAAGGCGGCTGAAATTTTATTTGGGTTTAGAATATAATAGTATATATATAGGAGAGAGAGAGAGAGAGAGAGAGAGAGAGAGAGGCGGTTCAGCCTGGGCGCCGATAGGTGCCCCCCCTGGGTGAATTATTGGGTAATTAATTATTTAGTTTAGAAATTATTTAAAAATCATTTTAAGTCGAAATAAATCAAAATAAATTGCAGAAAAATTCAGAAAAAATCTAGAAAAATCTAGAAAATATTTCTAAGTGTCTAGAATCTAAATAAAATATTTTTAACACAAAATATCATCATATGACCTCACATTAAATTCCCAAAGCCTATAAAATATTATTTCTATAGGTTTTAATTATATAAAAATTTCTAAAAATTCTAAAAAATCCAGAAAAATTCTAAAATATTCTAGAAAATATTTTTAGTCATTTAGAGCCCAAATAAAAATATTTGGTCACGAAATACCCCCGTATGACCTTGCAGTAAATCCTGAAAGTCCTTAAAAATAATAAAATCTTAAATATAAATACCTACAAATATCCAAAAATTATAGAAAAATATAAAATAGCTAAATAATACATATATAAGCTATCTAGAGATCATATGACCTTAATATGGTCATATTCCACCTACAAGCTTTGGCATGACTCATAATGACCATAAAATTAATCATAAACAAATAAAATTAAAAAAATTAAAAATTTGGGAAGTAGGCTTATATTGTCACCGGCAGTTCTTGTCGAAAGACCGTCCGTACCGTAGGAACAGAACTGCTTTCCGTGTCGGAGCTATGGAGAAGGGCGATCCACCGCCAATGTGGTCCAGAGGCAATCCTTGAGAATGAGTATATTAAAACTCTAGCCAAGGAAATAATTTATCAAGTGAAGACCTGGCTAATTTACTGCGTAAATGGTTTCAGGTTAAAGTCAACAAATGCTCGAATAAGAGACGACTTCTTGGATTTGGATTATACGAAGAATAGTTGTTTGTGCATAAAATCGTCAAACTACAAAGACATCGACCCAGGCAATGACTTCTTTGGCGTCTTACGGAAGATTGTGGAACTGACATACAATTATGCTATAGAACCTTGTAAGATCGTCTTTTTCTGATGTGACTGGTTCGATCCGATCCAAGGTCGAGGTTGGAGAGTTGACAAACATGGTCGTGTTGACATAAATTATCGCCGCCGATATCAAGCTTATGAGCCGTTTGTTCTAGCAAGCCAGGCTCAACTAATTTACTTTACCAGCTATCCAAAACGAGGAGCCAGGAGATCAGATTGGTGGGCAATCTGTAAGACTAAAGCTCGGAATACCTTCGATGTCGACGAGATAGCTTATCAGGAAGACAAACTACCTCTTATTATAAATATTGTCGATGTGGACTCAACGGAAGTTCCTCATGACATGTTTTATCAATTGGAAGAGGTAGAAGTACCAGAAGAGGAAGATGAAGTTGATAGAAGTGAAGATGAAGAGGAAGAGGAAGAGAAAGAGGAAGAGGAAGAGGAAGAGGAAGAGGAAGAGGAATCGGAACAAGATGAATTTTCAGAAGAGGATTGAATATGTTTAATTTTCATATGTAGTATGGTTTACTTTTATTTTTTTCAGATGTAGTATGGTTTACTTTTGTTTTAGCGACGTTAATAAGTGACGTTTTCAGATGTAGTATGGTTTACTTTTGTTTTTTCAGATATCTTAGTAATATTTTCAGATGTAGTATGGTTTACTTTTGTTTCTCAGATGTAGTATGGTATACTTCTGTATTTTTTCAGATATGGCTCGACGTGGATCCTTTGGTTCTGGTGCTGGTGGAAGTCGACGAGCCCGACAGTCTCCATCTACCACTCCTCCTACCGACTCCTCATCCCCCCGCACTCCAGTATACACTAGCGGTCTAGTCATCGGCAGTGTCTCCATACCCGGCTCTAGAAGTTCGAGGCTAGGGCCTTCTTCTTCTACACAGCCAATGCCGTCGAGTATTCCAGAGGTCGACCCCACTACTGAGGAGCAGGACGAGGCCGAGGCCCACATCGAGGTCGAGGGCGATGGCGAGGCCCACGCCGAGGACAAGGGTGAGGCCGAGGGACAGGCTGCAGGCAGGGGCAGGGGCATGGGCAGGGACAGGGGGCAGGGGCAGGCTGCAGCTCCCATTTGAGATAGATCCTCCGTGTCGCCCGGAGGAGGATATGAGGTTGGAGATTTGGGCCTGTACTCGGACCAGGCGGTAAGTAAAATTATTGCATTTAATTTGTTTAAATTTATTGTAAACTTGTTTAATAAATTTTAATTTCTATTTTACAGGTATCATCCCTCCTCCGTACACCGGTCGCTGGGTACATTCCTACGACAGAACTACGGGAGGCCCTGGATCAACTGGAGGGATGTCCTGACCGACAAGAAGGCTTTCTGGTTTGAGCACTTTTCGGTACGTAAAAGTTTATTTCCTTTTAACATTTAGTATGTTATGTTATAACTTACGTACTTATATGATTTTTTCTGCGGACGTACTTCTTCCCTCCTCACCGCACCGTTGCTGTCGAGGCTATTTTTTCCAGCGTCGCCAGCAAGCTCATTAGGGACGCGATCCTCGACCAAAAGGATCGCGAGCGCCGGGAAGAGCCTATTCAGGGCTGGATCTCTGTCGCCGACTGGGCGGTAATGAAGAGGAGATTCGAGGAGGAAGCCTACAAGGAAAAGTCCACGAAGTCTAAAAGAGCGCGACAGGCGGGGTCACAGTGGTGTGGTGGATCACGGTCCATCATGGATTTCTTCACCCATATGGTACGTATCTCGCCGTATACCCATAATTAATACTTTATAGTAATATATTTCTTTCAACTTAACTGACAAATCATATAATAATTTTGTAACAGGTTGAATCGGGAGAAGACCCGAACATGGTGACCTTGTTCCTCGCCACGCACACGAAGGGGGAGCGGTTCGTAGACGACAAAGCCCGGGACACCGACGTAAGTTTTACTTAATGCTAGTTCATTAATATTAATTTTTAGTTACGTAGAAAATTCATATAGATGTTATTTCTAGGCCGAGTTTTAGAAGTTTTACTTAATGCTAGTTCATTAATATTAATTTTTAGCGACCGAGTGAGAATTCATATAGATTTAATTTCTTGGCCGAGTTTTTGAGGCTTAGAGAGGCCGGGCCGACACGGTCAGAGGGAGCTGGTGTTAGCAATTCCCAGTATCCCCCGGCCGCCTCAGCTCAGTCAGATGACGAGCTGTAGATTAGGTCCGTTGGTGGCATGTATAGGGGTACGTACTATGGTACAGGCTCCTATGGTGCCTTCATTGCGTCACAAGCCTTTACGACCACCACTAGTGTGCCCGCACCCGTACAGACTGAAGAGTCGCTCTGCCACCAGCAGAGTGTCGATGCACAGATCACAGCTCTGCGTGACGAGATGCTGCAGATGATGGGGGGAGCATACAAAAGATTCTTCGCTCATCTCACGCTTCGAGAGGCTTGAGAAGACTACTGAGGCGCTGCAACAGATGATCCGCGCTATACAGGAGGCTACGCAGCGTTTGGTCGAGCAGATGCAGCAGTTCCAGGAGATGGCTACGGAGCGATCGTCTGCTGGTACGCCGGGAGCATCGTCTACATCCGACGGTGCACGAGAGGACACGCTCTTCCACCTGTTGTCACCGGAGGAGTATCAGACGATCCTGGCATTGCAACGACAGTCATCTGGTGGCGCTCCTCCTCCAGCTCCGGCTCCAGCACCGGGTCCAGCTCCAGCTCCAGGCTATCAGTAGTTTCGTTTTTGCATTTTCGGACTGTACTATATTTTTTACTTTGTACGTATTTGGGGATATTTACTTTGTTCGTTGAGGATATTGACTTTGTACGTATTTACGGATATTGACTTTGTTTGTTGAGGATATTATATATTGACTTTGTTCGTTACGGAGAGTATTTTTTCTTTATATTTTTTGTATATTCTGGAATGTATTGTGCGTGCCGGTGTTGAGTGTTCCACCAAGGGGGTCGGCGAACCCAGGGATTGGATTCTGTATTTTGTATTTTGGATTCTGTATTTTGGCTCAGGCTCCAGCCCCATTTGCATTTTGGATTCTTTTTTTTATATTTTTTTAACTTAGCGACGTTTTTAGCGACGTTAATATTCGTCGCTAAATTTTTGCGACGTTAATAAATGTCACGAAAAGCGTCGCTAAAATGCTGATGTGGCAACATGTGGCACCAAATCTGATGTCAACACGTCGTCGCCAAAACGTCGCAAAAGTGTCACTAAACAGCGACCACACAATAACGTCGCAATTTGTGTCGTTAATTAGCGTCCACGTTAAAACGTCGCAAATAACGTCGCTAGTTAGCGACGTTATAAACGCCGCTAGCTAACGTTGCTATAGCGACATTTTGCAACATTTTCTCGTTTAGCGGCACGTTTTTTTTCATCGTTTCCGATACGTCGCTGAAAACGTCGCTAATTTCACTTAGCGACGTTTTTGTCGAGTTTAGTGACGTTTTGAACCATCGCTAATCTGACAAATTTTTGTAGTGGATTGTGAAACCAATAATCCCGTTGGGTCCAGATTAGTCCATTTGCTAGTTTAGGCATGAAGAAGTTCGGGTTTAGCAAAGAGATAGGGAATACGATTAGTCGCGATCAAAATGACTATCTTTAATAAAAGGAATTGGATTAATCTCATAACCGAAAATACATTTATTTATTAGGAAAATATTTGTAGCTAGGTAGGAATTTAGAATAAAATCTAGTAATTACATTTAGCTAAATATTATTCAGAAAATATTTATATAAATATTTATACCTTTATAATGACATTTACATAAAAGTCTAATAATATCATTTAGATTTTATCAAAGGTTTATTCTAAAATATATATATCTATTATATCCAGAAATAAAAGGCTATTAGTAATATTGGGTCAAAATAATATTTTAAAATACTATAAAATAATATATTAATATACTTAAATACAATGTTTTGTTTACCAAAACTTTTAGGAAAATATTATTTAATATATATTTATATTCAAATAACCAAAATAATACTAATGATGTAAAACGTAACAAGAATCATATATACACTAATGTATGCGTTTACTAATATATTACTATTACATAATAATACTGGTAACAATATCAAAGTATTAAATTACTTCTGTTTCCTAAGGTTGTTGTAAACAAATACATCAAATACTGTGCCATTACTTATCCTTCCTCGTTGACTGTTCCCAAGGAAACAAACAATGGAAGAGAGGCTACTGTCCTCTTTATAATAGAGGAGGGGTCCACAGCATTGTGCTGTTACTCTTAGAAAGAAGTCATCATCCTTTTAGTACATGATGCCACCTCTTTATTTTATTCAGAAGAAAAGAGGACAAAATCCATCTATAAGAACAAATGAACCAAGTAAAATTGTAAGAAAGAGAAAGAGTAACTTGGAGCGGAGATCCTCACCTGGCGATTCCGGCGATCGGTTTCGGTTCGACGCATAGGGTGTAATGACCCGCTCCGCCCTAGCGGAACGCCGATTCAAACCGCAAGTGCAACGACTCAAACGAGCCGTCGACTCAAAGAGTTGCGTCGACCCGATGAAGTATCGATGCGAATCGATACGAGACTTACATTGGCCTGTCAAGATGAATCCAGACTTAGACTTTCAAAGGCGCGCTAGGAGTATCGCTCGGCCGATACGAACATCGCTAAGGTGGGTGGCTCCGATGAACCCATCTTTGCTTAGCCCAGACACATAATAATACGGATACTATTGCTAGAATCGCTAGGCGATAATACCGTGCATGCTAATTAATGACTCAACGCACCTAGCTAAGGGAATAATCCCATCTTGTATGCTTGTATAGAATATGGAAAAGAACATAGAAAATGTGAGATCTCTCGCACTGCGCTCCACGCTCGTGCTAAGACACAAGCTTACGTTTATGTTCCTTATACGTTCAACAATGAAACAATGAATGGGTTACAACAATGGAACGGGAAGACTATCAACATAGTCGTTTCGAGTAGAGTATAGCAACATTGAAAGACTATGGGACCGATGGGTCGCCAAGGTGACTCCCGCACGGGAAGTTGCATAATGTATGAATGAAAGAATGAACAAATAAAGAATGAATGAATGTGTGAATGAATCAAATGAACGAATGGACAAGTAAAAAGAAAGAATGAATAAAAGATAAGAAAGAAAGGAATGGTTAGCGACAGGTATGACGGGCACGTATAACGAGGCTCGTTTCCTGCGCTGCATGGACGCCAACCTGGTCGATAACGCATTATGGCTAAGGGTTAGCCTACGGCTCGGAGACAGCCGTTGAGTAAAATGACAAACAAAACGAAATGGTCGTGGACACCTCCATCGTATACGGGGGAGAGGCAAAATAAAGGATTTCCAGTAGCACGGTCAAGGTGTAGGACGTGCCGGTCCGGACAAAAATTAAACTTGGCTTATGTCCATGACTTGGGGTGGGCTTGGCCATCCAGGAAGACGTAAGGCTGGGTAATTCAAAAGACTATTAGGGTCTACCAAGCCGTACATCATGATAGGTAAGAAATTACCAAGGGGGAACATGTCCAAATTGACTTGTGATGCCAGCGACCGATACATATAGATTAAGTGGGCCTTGCTGGTGGCAATCCATGTGCAAGTCCTTGCATTAAAATTAAAGTAGTCTAAGTTAACTAAATGAAGTGCCTTCTGAACAGGCTTGAATATAACACACCAGATAATCGAGAGTACTTCGGCAAAGGAGTTAGAAAATAAGCCTACGACATGCTAGGACCCGAGGCAGGGATACGCCCTTGACATTAAAAGTTCACATGAATCACGTTAAGTTATTTCCTATGAATTGTTGACTAACTTGGTTTACTTTGGACAGGGAAGGCCGGACGGTAAGTATGGGTGAGTCGTGCATGTATTTTCATACAACACATTGAATTTGGCAACACGAGATAGGTTATGAAATATGCATGAAACTGATCCTAAGGCAAGTTTAGAAAGATAATAAATGATAGACGGTGCACGAAAGTAAATAGAACGTGTTTGGTAATGATAGCATTGTGGACGAGCTAGACTCTCCACTAGTGCATAACAGTGTACTGATAACCCCACAGTTTGCTTGCAGGATACAAGAGACATCGTTGGGTACGGAGCTTCCCTCAAACGTGCTAAGGCGTAAAGCTATCTCTGGAGCCTTGGAGCGTTACAAGGATATGGAGCACCATATACAGGACATAATGTATCGGAACATCGCCATGAATCATTCCATGTTGTAAGTCACTTAGCAAGCCTTTTATGTTTCAGAGAGAGAGAGAGATTGAGCGATTTGTAATATCGGCCTAGCGCCGCTTGTAAACTTCTTTAATATCAATAAAGAGTTGAATTCGCTTCAATTTGTGTTCATTTACTTTCCGCTGCAAATGGGGACACTCTGTGCGACTCTGTGGCCTAGCTCAAATCGGCCGTTTCTGGAGATAGCCTTGCACGGGCGCAACCTAGGACTGTGTGGCATCATGCCTTAGCAAGGACGATCGCTCCTACGGGAGCGGGGCGTGACAGATTGGTATCAGAGCACGGCTTTACGTCCTTGGACTTCATTTCGATTTTTTCAGTTTTGAAAGCTCGGTTTTGAAACAAAAAAAGTGTACGCTCTCTCTCATTGTGCCTTGGGATGTTCCATATAATAAGTTTAATATTTTCAAAAGCTCTTACAAGTACTCGGTTGAACGGGATCGATAGGCGAAGGCCTTTGTGCCAAACCGCGACGGACTCGAGTTGGAAGGAACGTATGCTAAAAAGTTAGCAAACGCAAGGCGTGCTTGAATAACCTTACACTGACAATAGCGAACGAGTATGCGAGACCGAAGTATAGTTCGAATGGGATAGTTATGCACGCATGCCTTTTGGCTAAGTTGTGCCGCGTGTCGCGCACCTCGACTTTTTGGTGCAATCGAGTTGCGAGCGATATCAAGTACCGCTCGGTCGGGAACGAAGCTACACTTAAAGTGTATATTGATAGGAACGCTATCAAACTAACGCTTAGGCATGCACGGAAGATTGATTTAGATTTTGAGGAACGGGCGAACGTGCGATTGAACATATCGAAAGGGAATCGAATGATCATTTGAGGATTTGTAGAATAACTTGACCCCGAGTGGTGTATGTGATAGCTTTGGAAAAGAATAAGAATGAGTGTCAACGACCAATCGAGTGGCTCGAACCCTGAGTGGTGTATGGACGTTATAGAAAATTGTTCGAGCAAAACTAAAGGATTTACGGGTAGAACGAGCATGTCGGCAAGCGATGATATCGCGCAAAGCCTTAGAATGAGTAACGCTTAGTTGGTTTCGACTTCGAGAGTCTCAAACGAGATATCGTTCGGACGAATTAAGAATGCGTAGTGCGAATCATGAAACGAATGGAGGTCTTGGTCGAGGAAACATAGAAGATCGTGCTTGCGATTTTGAATTTAGTTGAATGGATTGAAAATTGAGTTAAGGTGAATTACTCATGGACGAGATCGGGAATAGCACGGTCGGAAGATAGCATGCATAGGAAACGTTGATTTGAAGATACGAGAATGACTAAGGAATTAAAATTGATGTTGCTCGATGAAGAGTTAGCACACGACAATGTGAATTGAGGAAATTAAGTTGCATGACTTGGAATTCGTTGTAAAAGGAAGATAGTCAGGTTATGTATATCATCGATGGTATTGAGACGTACCAAAGATCGATGTACGATAACTCGGGGGTACTCTGATTCGATGAATGATGATCGTGTCAGAAGTTATTGTTTCGAAGGATGCGTTGTTGGAAATGAATGTTTGGAATGAGGAAGGAAAGTAACTTGATTGTTCGGTGATAACCACAACGACAACGATCTTGTCTTGCACGAGCGTAACTCTAGCCTCGTACATGCGTCACGTTAAATTTGGGACGATCGTTCCGCGTGAGCGTTGGCATGGTGATTCATGTCCAGTGGGAATGGTCGAACTCAAAATATCATGACATGGCAATTTTGATTGCTTCGACTTGTGGTTTGAAGCGAAGGTGAATTCGAGGATTGTTAGGACTTACGATCGAAGAATGAGAAAACTTGAGGATTGAGTAGACCCAATCCGCGTATCGAAAATGAGCAAGTCTAGACGCAACGCAAGAGTTACGTCCTGATGAGGACGATTATTCTGCGGGAATGCTGACATGGTGATTCATGTCCGTCGTAGATAATCAGACTTGCGTGAGATCGGGGCACGACATATTGTAAGGCTAAACGACCTTGTGATCGACTACGTGAATTGGATAGGTAAATTGTATCAAACATACTTGAAGAGATAGACTACGATAATTGCTAGTACGGACGTACGATATTAACATGTCGAGGATTTGGTTGAGGATAACCTATCGTAGGATGACATTCCTAACAAGCTCGAACTTGGAACGGAGAATGTGTTGATGCGAATAAGGTGAACGCTGCTTGATGTTTAAAAATTTGAGTGAAGTAGACTTGGGTAGAACTTCCGTACGAATGAATAAATGGTTTGACCATAGGATTTGGGGCGAGCATCGTGTAACGACCTTGTACGATGAGCCACGGACTTGACTTGTACCAATGACCTTGTGAGCTGACCTAGCGGATAGGCGGACGACCTTATACAGAGTGATTGAACCTGTGCGATGGCATTTACAGTATCGTCTGGACGGACGATATACTTGGAACAACAAGACTTAGCGTAGGACGGGGAACTGGGAGTGTGCGTGAACGACGGCGAGATTGGCCCTAAACGAAGAGAAAAATAGGAATGGATGATGTGCAAGTAAAGTTGGGATAACGAATTGAATCATTGATTGGAAGACGTACTTGATGATATTGCAATACTTGGTCTTGAATCGGACGAAAATTACTTAAACTTGGTCGACTCCGCTAAGAAGAAATCGTATTGATTTCGTAAACAAGAACTCTTGAGAAGCGAACCAGATTATCTCGAGGACCGAGATAAACGATAGTGAGACACGCATAGTTCGGTTTTAAATCGAAGTTAGTAAAACGATCGACAAATTGAAACTATCACGAGTAGCTTGTCCGACTTCGCTAATCGCTATGCTTGGTTGAAATGTATGTATTCAGGGGACGCCTTGAATATGTGCACGATCCAAACTCAATGATATGATGAACTCGAATGCAGTTGCAAGTGGGTGTTGAGATGCGCATAACGAAAGTGAGTTAGCCTCAGCCTACGACTCTCGTGTTTGACAAATTACAACATACCTCATGTGACCGTACAACCCCTCAACAGGGCATAATCGTGACCGAGTCGAAGAAATACGACAATTGAATAAGAACCATCAACTCTGAAATGAATGAAAAGCCATTCAATAAAAATCGACCAAATATATGCGACACGGAACTTGAAAAGGTATCGAGTATAGTTGATGCCATCGAATGGTAAAGCTATTCGATAGAAATTGTCTAAGATACGTACACGGCATGAGTTAAGGAACGGTAGGATGACCTGCACTCAGAAAGTCTCGAGGACGAGACTTGTTTTGAGTGGTGTATTATGTAATGACCCGCTCCGCCCTAGCGGAACGCCGATTCAAACGGCAAGTGCAGTGACTCAAACGAGCCGTCGACTCGAAGAGTTGCGTCGACCCGATGAAGTATCGATGCGAATCGATACAAGACTTACATTGGCCCATCAAAGATGAATCCAGACTTAGACTTTCAAAGGCGCGCTCGGAGTATCGCCCGGCCGATGCGAACATCGCTAAGGTGGGTGGCTCCGATGAACCCGTCTTTGCTTAGCCTAGACACATAATAATACAGACACTATTGCTAGAATCGCTAGGCGATAATACCGTGCCTGCTAATTAATGACTCAACGCACCTAGCTAAGGGAATAATCCCATATTGTATGCTTGTATAGAATATGGAAAAGAACAAGAAAAATGTGAGCTCTCGCACCGCGCTCCACGCTCGTGCTAAGACACAAGCTTACGTTTATGTTCCTTATGCGTTCAACAATGAAACAATGAATGGGTTAAAACAATGGAACGGGAAGACTATCAACATAGTCATTCCGAGTAGAGTATAACAACATTGAAAGACTATGGGACCGACGGGTCGCCAAGGCGACTCCCGCACGAGAAGTTGCATAATGTATGAATGAAAGAATGAACAAATAAAGAATTAATGAATGTGTGAATGAATCAAATGAACGAACAGACAAGTGAAAAGAAAGAATGAATAAAAGATAAGAAAGAAAAGAATAGTTAGCGACAGGTATGACGGGCACGTGCAAAGGGGCTCGCTACCCGTGCTGCACGGACGCCAACCTGGTCGATAACGTATTATGGCTAAGGGTTAGCCTATGGCTCGGAGACAGCCATTGAGTAAAATGACAAATAAAATAAAATGGTCATGGACACCTCCATCGTATACGAGAGAGAGGCGAAATAAGGGATTTCCAGCGGCACGGTCAAGGTGTAGGACGTGCCGGTTCGGACGGAAATCAAATTTGGCTTATGTCCATGACCTGGGGGTGGGCTTGGCCACCCAGGAAGACGTAAGGCCGGGTATTTCAAAAGACTATTAGGGTGTACCAAGCCGCACGCCATGATAGGTAAGAAATTACCAAGAGAAAACATGTCCAAATTGGCTTGTGATGCCAGCGACCGATGCATATAGATTATGTGGGCCTTGCTGGTGGCAATCTACGTGCAACTCCTTGCATTGAAATCAAAGTAGTCTAAGTTAACTAAATGAAGTGCCTTCTGAACAGGCTTGAATATAACACACCAGATAATCGATAGTACTTCGACAAAGGAGTTAGAAAATACGTCTACGACATGCTAGGACCCGAGGCAGGGACACGCCCTTGACATTGAAAGTTCACATGAATCACGTTAAGTTATTTCTTATGAATTGTTGACTAACTTGGTTTACTTTGGACAGGGAAGACCGAACGGTAAGTATGGGTAAGTCGTGCTTGTATTTCCATGCAACACATTGAATTTGGCAACACGAGATAGGTTATGAAATATGCATGAAACTGATTCTAAGGCAAGATTAGAAAGACAATGAATGATAGACGGTACACAAAAGTGAATAGAACGTGTTTGGTAATGATAGCATTGTGGGCGAGCTAGTCTCCCCACCAGTGTATAACAATGTACTAATAACCCCACAGTCTGCTTGCAGGATACAGGAGACGTCGTCGGGTACGGAGGAGCTTCCCTCGAACATGCTAAGGCACGGAGCTATCTCTGGAGCCTTGGAGCGTTGCAAGAAGCTGGAGCACCATATACATGACATAATGTATCGGAACATCGCCATAAATCATTCTATATTGTAAGCCACTTGGCACGCCTTTTATGTTTCAGAGAGAGAGAGAGCTTGAGCGATTTGTAATATCGGCCTAGCGCCGCTTGTAAACTTCTTGAATATCAATAAAGAGTTGAATTCGCTTCAATTTGTGTTCATTTACTTTCTGCTGCAAATAGGGACACTCTGTGCGACTCTGTGGCCTAGCTCAAATCGGCCGTTTCTGGAGATAGCCTTGCACGGGCGCAACCTAGGTCCGTGTGGCATCACGCCCTAGCGAGGACGATCGCTCCTACGAGAGCGGGGCATGACAAAGGGAAGGCTGCACGGACGCTCACCGAGGGGAAGATGGAGCCACGGTGGAGGACAACGGTCGAGTCCGACCGCGGGAGTAGCCGACGTCGGTCGAGAGACGCGAGGAGACGACGCTAGTCCGTGGTGGTGAGGCATCTGGCTGGTCGCAGGGGCTGGGGTCGGCCGTGCTCCTCTGGTCCGTCAGTCCTGGCTGCCGCCGCCAGGGCCGCTGGGTAGGTGGTAGGCGTGCACGCGGTCGAGCACTGCTGGAAACTCGGCCCACCGGCATTGGCACGGCGGCAGGAGGTCACGGCCAAGGCAGATCTGTGTGTTTGGCACCACACTCGAGGAGGGCGGCAGGCGAACGCGCCACAGGAGAAGGCGGCGGCTAGAGGATGAGATCTGGCGACAGAGGTAGGCGGCGTACGGGATCTAGTCGGCGGGGTGGTTCGTTAGCTCGACGGTGTTCCGGTCGTAGGGAACTCAGCCGCGCCTGAGGAGAGTACTCGGAGGCGGAGAGTGGCCAACGCGGGGGCTTCCAGATCTGGGCTCAACAGATTTGGTGAGGATCAGTGGTCTTGGCGGGTCCGCGGTGCGCTGGTGGTACTGCGATGGTCGGACGCGGGTGCGCAGAGGGAAAGGTTAGGATTGTACTTTGATTTTTGGTATATTTTGACGGTATGGCGTGCTTGGTGTTTGGACACATATGGGTGGTTTTGTGTATCGTGTCCGATGTATCGGACACGAGGGATTTGTATTATGTGATGGACTGGAATAGATATAATGGACACGGACACGGCGACACGGTGGTGATGGTGGTGTTGGTTGTGGACAGTGGTGGCTATGGCGAAGGTGACGGTGATGGTTTTGGTGGTGGCGGCGGGGTGTTGTGTCGTGGTGGAGATAGATGAGGGAGGTTGGTGTGGGTGTTGCATAATCGGGCTATGGTGGCCGTGGGGTGGTTGTCGTGGTCTGGGGCTTGACCGGGTCTGTGGTGGTAGGGATGAAGGTGTTGCCACCTTCTACTTGAAAGGGCGAGAGGTGTCGAGGGGGTTCTATAGGGGTCGAGGCTCCGAGGCTAGATGAATATGATAAGAGAATAGGTTCCATGTAGATAGCTTTCACGTTATGTATAAGCCAAAGGGGAATTAATAAGAGAGAGATTTGTATGCACAGTATCTTTAGATAGGATTTTATTTTATAAAAAGATATTTAGATCGATCCAATCTCACAGAATAATAACTAATAATGTTTAAAGTATATTTTATTAACTAATCTTAAATTCTATAGATAAGTCTTTAATCAAAACTAATTATTTAAAACAATTTATTTCAATCAAAATCTTCTAGTAGATAATAATAGTTAATTTAAATCTATCATTTATCATTATCCAGTAGCTTAACGTACGACTTCATACCAAAATAATGATCAACGTAAATTATAAAATCCTATTTGGTGCTTATTGGATAACATATTTTCGAATCAAAGAAAACAATTTTCTTTTTATAAACCACATCCTATAAATAATTACCATAGCAATTTAAGTATGACAATATCGCAACTAAAAATATATTTTAAATCCAAAACTTCTTTAAAAACAATTTGATGAAAATGTTATTGATCAAAATAAATATGATTCCTCAAATCATTTTCGCGCCTGTCAAAAATAATAAAACTTCATCATACGGTTGAAAAAGACTTTTATTAGACAACGTAGCATTTTTCGAAGTCTTTAATTTAGAACTAGTTTTTGATAAATAAAAGGACTAATCATATAATATCATTCAAAAAAATTTGCCAAAAATTTACTTCTAAACATAGATAATCAAAATAAGGAAAATTGTTTTGAAAATACGGAAATAGGGGTTACACCTTAGCACCCCTGCTACCTTTTGTTCGTTCCCGCTAGCCGAACAACCTTAGCACTCCTTGCTACCTTTTTTTTCGTTTCCGCCAGCCGAGCACCCAGGAGATCTAATATATTGTCATTTCGATCCGTTCGACCACAGAACCAAACCGACACGTTCATCCACACCACCATTGTGTGCAAACCACAACATCTTGATCCACTTTGGGCTCGTCAAACCCACCTTCAAAGCTAATTCGTGTAGTTGATGCTCCTACTCCACCTTGAAAAGAGAGCTCGTGTATACGCATGAACGTTCAGCACCATCTGTCTCGAACCAATTAGAGTCGCTCAAATCCGTCCCATAACCATGGGCTGTGATACCACTTGTTGGGCATGTGCGAAAGCGTTTGCCAACCCACCTGATCAAAACCAAACCCCGTCTAACGGACACCAAGCATAAGATGAAGACAAGTATATGGAGACGACGTACGTCACCTAAACAAATTCTAACATTTAATAACTCAGATAAAATTACAAGATTGACAAAACTCACGTTGAACCCTTTGCCTAATAGGTTCAACCCCCTCACCACTCTCAAGAAGAAAATAGAAGATTACAATTGAGATCACTCACCAATCCGTAGCAATCTTCCTAACCGAAGTTGATGGTATCAGAGCTTTGGAGGTTCTGGCAACCATGTCTACGGAGCATACGAACACTCGTACGATCACCCTCACAGGGGGGAACTGGGCAATTTGGAAGCCAATGATGGAGGATCTACTCTGGTGTAAGGACTTGCATGATCCGTTAGAGGGCGATAGTACAAAGCCAACGGACAAAGCTGCTGAAGACTAGAAACGACTGGATCGGAAGGTCATTGGATTCATCCGCCAATGGCTGGATGACTCGGTGTTTCACCACGTGTACATGGAGAGTTCGGCAAAAGCATTATGGGACAAACTGCATTCGCTGTACGAAAGAAAGGCAGTTGGCAACAAGGCATTTTTTATTCGCTAACTCGTCAACTCAAAGTACACGGAGGGTGCCCCAGTGGCACAACATCTAAACGAGGTTCAGGGTATCATCAATTAGCTATCTGTAGTAAAGATGGTGATTGATGATGAGCTTCAGGCCCTATTGCTTTTGAGTTCTCTGCCGAAAAGCTGGGAGACGTTGGTGGTGTCGGTGAGCACCTCCGCACCGGATAGAGTTGTCACGATAGAGGCAGTCAAAATTAGCTTGTTAAATGAGGCGGTCTGGCACAAGCAAGTGGAATCATCGCAGGAGTCCGCTCTGGTGGCTTCCTACGGAAAGGGAAGACCACCCAAGTCACAGGCGAGGACATGGAAGAGTTTTCAAAATCTTGCGATTGTGGACCGCAAGAAGGGATTCTATCACTGTGGCAAAAGGGATCATATCAAGAGGAACTGCATGAAACTCAAGCTAAGAATGCCAAAGGAAAGGACGAACAGGGGTATCTCACGGCGTTTGGAGATATCATCATCGCAGCGACCGACGCAGAGGAACCTTGTGGCATGTGTCATGACGGCGACTCGGACACGAAGGTGTCATATCATGCCACTCCATATAAGAGGATCTTCACGTCATACCACGACGGCAGGTTTGGACGTGTGAAGATGTACGATAAGGGGACGGCTGCAGTTGTAGGCATCAGTGATGTGCACTTGACGATAGAGTTTGGTGAGAAGCTCATCCTCAAGGGTGTGCGACATGTACCGAGTTTGTGCTATAACTTGGTTTCGGTGGAGACGCTGGTAGATAATGGTTGTCGCAGTCTGTTTGAGAACAAAGATTAGATGCTTGTGAAGGGTTTCCAACAATTGGCTCATGGAGATTTGTGTTGTGGCATGTACAGGCTCAAGCCATTGAGCTGTGCAAGCAGGCTACAGACACCGGATGAAGGCTCGAGGGGTGTTCGATAGGAGGTAGATCGTCGATAACTTGCTGATGAGGGACTTCAAGAAGTTTTGAGGGATATGGAGGATTTGGTTCGTCGAGACAAAACGACAGATGGTGATGAGTCAAAGATTGAGGGTCAATCTGTCGGTGCCATGACAGCTAGTCGGTCTCCATGCGGGGGTTGCTCTACGGATCCCAGATCCAGTTTTGGCGACAGATGGTTTGCCAAAGATTTATGAAGCGACATCGATTTTAGCAGTTCGAAGCCAGAAAGGAGATCAAGGTTTACAGCAAACTCAATCTGAGGCGGGGAGCGTCATCATTCACACAGTTCATAGGGAGCTATGGGTTATCGACGGCATGCACAGTGCATGATGTTCTGCTCGAGGATGCATGTGTATGGGGGAGCTTCAAGTTCAGACACGAAGGTTGGCAGGTTCAGGAGTTCAAATCTCGGAAGAACCGCACCGTCCGCTCGGTTAGGCCAGCCAAGGGTGAAGAAGCTCGTCGAAAAGTTAACACTTTCCGGTGGAAGACGAAAGTCAGGAATAAGCGGCCGAGACTTACGATGAGGCTGATCGTCAGGGACTTCGTCTTGGTCATGTCATTGATATCGGCAGGATTCCAGTGTTGTAGGAGGTTCTACGCATGGCAGCTAGCGTCGACGTGACGGTAGAGGAGTTGGAGACGAAGGACGATGCGAAGCAACTCGGAGGATCGAAGATCAGTGGCATGAGGGAGCAGGTATTCTATCGTGGGACGACAAAACATGGAGTCCAGTTGAGAACCCATGGGATCAATACCCTCTCATCAGACTGGAGGAGGAAATTGTTGGAGTCCAGTTTGGATTTGGTACCAACATATTTGTGGAATCTAAATCTAATTAAATATTTGATTTGATTAGATTTGGATGTCCATAATTGGTGTTGTACTATTTTAGGTATAATATGATTCTTATTTTTGAAATTCCTGTTATGATCTAAAATAGGATATTGATGGAATATTTTAGACATAATAGGATTCCTATTATGTTCATATTTAGGAAATCCTATTATGACTAGAATATGATTTTTTTTCTCATTATATATATATGGGGTGAGGGTGGAGGCACAAAGTACAGCACAAAGTAGAGATTCAGGATGCTCGTCTCCAAGAAAATTTAAGAGAAAGTTCGTACTTTGCTCTTAGGACTTCGTCATCCATGACAAAAAGAAGAAGAAGATCTAATCAAGGAGTCGTCAACTTCGGTTAGGGAGATTGCTATGGGTTGGTGAGTGATCTCAATTGTAATCTTCTGTTTTTCTTCTTAAGAGTGGTGAGGGGCTTAAACATATTAGGGCAAAGGTTCAACATGAGTTTTGTCAATCTTGTAATTTTATCTGAGTTATTAAAGGTTAGGATTTGTCTAGGTGACGTATGTCACCGCCATATAGTTGTCTTCATCTTGTGCTTGGTGTCCGTTAGACGGGGGTTGGTTTTGATCAGGTGGGTTGACCAACGCTTCCGCATGCGCCCAACACAATTTTCTCTTCTGGTCAGCGAGAAGAGGTATAACATCTTTTACTAGACGAACGATATAAGATGCGTATATAAAAATTACATGCAGTTGACCCAAATAATATGTAATGCAACGTTTATAAAGTCTTGTGTGTTACGTCGGATATCGCAAAATAAAATAATAATTTTTTTAAAAAATTTTGAATGATTTTTTCACTAATGTTTATGCAACATCTATCTAAGTGATTCTATGCGCACATATGCTTCATCTAACAAATAACTAGATTTTAATTTACTTTTGTATTTTATTGCCAATATGAGTTGCATGGTTAAACGGACATACAAGTCAGATACTCTCAATTGTGATTCCTCACATACAATACATATATTTTTATTTATGAACTAAATAATTAGAGATATAAAAAATTGTATATATATAAAATGAATCAAAATTAAAACATTTATTTCGAGAAGAGTAGATGATTAACTCATTTATTGATGTGCATGTCGAGTTCGGATTTACCTAAACGAATAACCCATATACAGGTTGGGTGTGGAACACGTGTCCATCCGAATCTAATCCAACTTAATTAAATACCGTTACTATAAGCTATAAGACCATCTCCAATGGGGGTTTCTATCTTCCCCATTTCTATGGAAGAAATCCATTTTTTAAAAAAATTTCTCCCAATGGTGATTTCTATCACCATTTCTATCCTAGGTGGAATGATGTAGGATAAAAATTTTCTAGGAGGGTTTCTACATGTAGAAACTTTCATAGAAATTCTTCTATCTCTCATGACAATTATTATTGGGCCCCACATTATTAAATTGATCATTTTACTATGTGACACATAGGATAGAAATGGAGAACCATTGTAGAGTATTTTTGTATTGAAGAAATATGTCCAAAAATAGGCCCATGACCTTTTTTGACCATATATATGATAATTCTATATAAGATTGGATTTGACCATATATGTGGTAATCCTACATATATGGTAATCCTATATAAGATTGGATTTAATTATATGTGGTAATCCTACATAGGATTGTATTTTTTAGCCTACATAGGATTGGATTTCTATGCTATATAAAGGGGTCTACGGGTGCTCCTTTACACATCTCATTGTGCTCAAGTTGTTGAATAAGTTCAACAAAAGAGAGCTAAAGTTGTTGAATAAGTTCAACAAAAAAATTTGAGAGAGTTTTTTTTTTCTATCTTTGTGATAGAGATTGAGTTCTCGAGTATAAGGAGAGAAGTGTTGAGAGCTATTGTAATTCCTTTTCTTCTTCATAGTAGAACTAAATCACCCTCATTTGTGGAATAAATCATTGTCTTTGTGGTTGTAAATTTTCTCTGATTTTCTTGGATTTATTTTCGCTATGCCACAACAAATTGATATCAGAGCTTTGGGAGTCTAGCAAAGTTTTTCGAAAAAGTTCTCAGAGAAAATTCACAACCACAAAGACAATGATTTAAGTGGTTCGGCCAAGATGTCTACTTTCACAAATAAGGATGATTTAGTTCCACTATGAAGAAGAAAATGAATTACAATAGCTCTCAACACTTCTCTCCATACACTCAAGAACTCGATCTCTATCACAAAGATATAAAAAAACACTCTCAAATTTTTGTGTTGAACTTATTCAACAACTTTAGCTCTCTTGTGTTGAACTTATTCAACAACTTGAGCACAATGATATGTGTAAATGAGCACCCGTAGAACCCTTTATATAGCATAGAAATCTAATCCTATGTAGGCTAAAACATACAATCCTATGTAGGATTACCACATATAATCAAATCCAATCTTATATAGGATTACCATATATGTAGGATTACCACATATATGGTCAAATCCAATCTTATATAGGATTACCACAAATATGGTCAAAAAAAGTCATGGGCCTATTTTTGAACATATTTCTTCACAATGACATGGGCCTATTTTTGGACATATTTCTTCATATATGTCTACAATTTCTATGTAGAAACTCTTCCAACTAGAAATCTTCTTAAAGTACAATGCCAAGTAGGATAAGAACTCAATTTTAGAAATCATCATTGGAGATGGTCTAAGCTGTCATGACCCGCACCCTGATGAGGGGCACGAGTATGCGGTTACGTCCAGCCTACGCCGCAGAATCGGCGGTAGAACGCTGTCTAGGTCGTCTACAAAATCTACGCTAAACAGATAAAGGTACCTGTACAGTATATACACTCCGAATGGAGCTGACATAGCAATACAGTCTCAATCACGAAATAAAACTAAGGTAGATAGCACGGAAAGGAAATATGATAGTTGAAAGCAGAAAAATAGTTCAAGATCCACACAAGCCCAAAGCTATACACAATACCACAGAGTCACAGAAATATAATATAAACTACTGCAGTCTAAAACAAAAGCTGGATCGCAGTCCAGGCAAGCCTAACTACGCTAACCACTTTGGGAGAATAAAATCTAGTGGCTCTACTATCAAGCCACGGTCCAGGTCTACTCCATCTAACCCGTCCCCATAATAGGTCGGGCAATCTGTCTCAAAAACATCTGTAAAATTGTCAACGGTATTCTGTCAGGAAAATGAGCAAGTACAAACACTAAAAGCAGTTCCATATGAATTGACAAATTCTATAAGAGACAGTATAATAAAATACAAGACAAAGATATGTGAAAAATTCGGAGCCATTCGAAAGCCGACTTATAACCCGTAAACCAAACAAGGACCGGGGTCGTAATCCTTCTTCCGAATAGAACCTAGTCTCCAATCACAGTATAGCATAAGAGCATGTAGAATATGTGAAATACAGGGTAAAATTAGCAGAAAATGTATAACAGATGTGAGTACTGAATAGAACGACAATACACATATAGGATGACTTGGGAACTATTCGAAAGTCGAGTTACAACCCTTAAACCAGGGTGCCTTGAATTATTAGTGTGTTATGTGATCGACTTGGAAAAATATGCTCAGGCTTTCCATCCGACCGGCTATGAACAACGTGTACAATAGAGTGGTAAGGCCGGTCACCATGGAAAGCTATGAACAATGTAGGGTAAGGCTTTACCCGTCGTGAGGCGAGAGTATAGCTATGAATAGTGTATAGAACAATGTGGAAATTTTGATCACACAACCACTAATAACTCCCCCATCCCCGAATAGTATAATGGATCTGGATATGACACGTCATGACACGGAATTCCATAAGAGGGTAGTAAGTCCCCTTTAGAATCGGTGTCTATACCAATACATGGAAATAAGACGTACCAATATACCATGAAATCTAGGAACAACATCCCATGTCATGATCCAACATATACTAGTCCGTAAACTATCGTGACTGGAAATCGAGTAAGACACTACAACTGAATCAGATATAGCAGATATCAAGACAATGAAAACTATTAGTGAATGTACTCGCCTGTGGTCCTGAGCTGATAAGGTGAACAGACGCTCAAAGTAATCACAGACCTAAAGATGAGATACTACAAGTCAAAATATGGTTTAATAATGAAAGAAAAGCTAATCTAGTCATGATATGCAAGTTTAAGTCAAAACTAGGTCAAACTAAGTCACACCAAGCTAAACTACGTCATACTAGGTCATACTGAGCCAAACTGGGTCACACTAGGACAACCAAGGTCAAACAAGGTCACATGAAATCAATCCAAGTCAAACTTGGTCAATCTGGATCAAGGGTTGACTTATAGTTGACTTTTGGTTAAAAAGTCAACTCTGGTCAACTCTGGTCAACACTGAGTCAACCCTGGGACAACCTTAGGTCAAATTAGTCAAATGTTGACTAACTGTTGACTTTTAGTCAACTGGTCAACTCTGGTTTGGTTTCGGTCAATTCTAGTCACTTATAGGCTAAGTTTGACTCGGTTGACTTTTGGTCAAAATGGTCAACCGAAGTCAAAGCTAGTCTAGGAGCACTATATCTGACCATTACCAACCAAGGGAACCAATTTCTAACCATATCTTAATCAGTTAAACTCATACCTTAGGTTCTAGGTATTACCTACATTTATCATTCATAAGGTAAATACCTATACCTTGCCCATTACCACTCTAACCTTGGAATACTAACCTAGATTTCCTAGGATAGCTAGATACTATCCTATACTAACATTATCTACCATAAAATCCTAGTGCCTAGGTCATCTAATCCATCTTAGGTAACATATTGATTATCCTCATTACCTTACCCTATACTATTTCTAACTTCTAGTTAAACCCCACACACCAACACTCACTCACTCACTCACTCACTCACATATGGTTCACACATAGGCTCTCATATTGGCTCACACCTATAGACACATAGGTTCACACCTATAGGACACATATAGGACACATGTAGACTCACACACACATATACACACATATGGGTCAACATGGGCTGATTTTGGGACTGCCTAAGGGCTGTTCAAATGGGGTGTTAATGGCTGATATAGGCTGCATAAATGAGGGCAGCTAAGTGTCAAGTGTAGGCTGTCAATGGGGGCTAGTATAGGGTCAATGTATGGCTATCCATGTGGTGCCTATGGGCTGAACATGTGGGGCTGTTCATAGGGTTGGTTTGAGACTGCTATATACTGAATTGTAGGTAACCAAGTGGGGGTTATATAGGCTGTCCTATCCCTAAAACACTGCTAAAATTGATGAACTCAAAAGGGGCAACTAAGGGACTGATATGGACTGGGTTAGGACTGTTTATAGGGGGGCTTAAGGGCTGAATGTATGGGACATGTTTGGGGGTGATTAATGGCTTGAATGGCTGTCATGTAGAGATGGTATAGGTGGACTGATGTACACAGCCTATGGGGGCTGATATGGGGTAGTACAAGGTTGTCTAGGGGCTGCCCAATGGGGCTGATCCCCCCTCCAAGCTGCTGCCTAAACAGCAACAAACAGTCCCCTGTTTGGGGACTGTTTAACTCCAAATCAGTCCCCTATTTGGGGACTGATTTCTCCCCATTGCTGCTGTCAAAACCAGCAGGTCCCCCTCCCCTTCTACACTCTCAAACACCCTCTCTACACTCTCTAATCTCCACTCTCTATCACTCTCTCTCTATACACAAACACACACACACACATACTAACACCAACTCCAAACACTCTCAAATCCCTGACTTGGCCGAAATCCCCTATACACACAAATACAAAATAAAGACACAAATAACACACAAATATATATATATATATATATATATATATATATATATATATATATATATATATATATATATATATATACATATTTAATATATATATATATATATATATATAAATATGATACAATATGATACATGTAGATAAATATATATATATATATATATATATATATATATATATATATATATATATATATATATTTATCTACATGTATCATATTTATATATATATATAAATATATATATATATATATATATATATATATATATATATATATATATATATATATATATATATATATATATATATATATATATATTTATCTACATGTATCATATTGTAAAATATATATATATATATATATATATATATATATATATATATATATATATATATATATATATATATATATATATTTTTTTTTTTTTTTAAAATATATATATATATATATATATATATATATATATATATATATATATATATATATATATATATATATATATATATATATATATATATATATATTTTACAATATGTATATATATATATATATATATATATATATATATATATATATATATATATATATATATATATATATACATATGTAATATATATATATATATATATATATATATATATATATATATATATATATATATATATATATATATATATATATATATATATATATGATACAATATGATACATGAAGAACACATTCTCTAACCATGTAAAATCTGAGATTTAATATCTAAATAATCATTTAAACAATATATGTTAAAAACACGTGTCCAAATAGGATTTTTCATACTAGGACACAATCCCACACATAGGACACTCCTAGAAGTCTCCAAAAGGACACGAAACGGACACAAATGGAGATACAACCATGGGGGTCATTCCTATGGGTTCAAAATATTCCTATATGCATGTAGGGGTGGATTAGAGGAGAGATTATACCTTCCGGGAGAGAGATTCCAAGAGAAACCCTTCCGACATGATACTGACACGAAGTGGCCTCCAAATGGACACAAACTAAAGCCAAATCCTCCAAACTTGGCTAGCACCCTCTATCCATGGAGTAGAGGAGAAATGAAGAAGATTTGGTGGAAGAAATGATTGATTTGGAGATGAAATCAATGGGAACCTTCTCTAAAATTTGGAAAAGAACAAGAGAGAGAAAATGGATGGATAATAATAAATGAGAGGATGACTCCACCCCTCCTCCTATGGCTGCCATGTGTGGGCTAGGTGTCCCCTATAGGAAAGTCTAAAATACCCCTATTTGTCCAATTTGATTTAAATTAGGAATGGGCTTATGGTTGAGGCTAATTTAGTCTAGTTTAAAGGCTCTAATTAAACTTAACCTACCCATGAATAATTACTCTAACTCACTAACTAAAATAATGTCATGTAGGCCATGCCTAACTAATGAGTGGGTCCCACTAGAGTCAAAACTACCCCGGGTCCCCGTTACAAGTCGGATTGAGCTGAAATTCGAACCCGACTCAAATAACCCCGAAACAATATCATAAATAATAAAATAATTTTAAAATAATTCTAAAGTGGAAAATGACAAAAATACCCCTGTTCCTAAAATCTGGGGGTGACAAATCTATCCCGTACTACTGACTTTGGTTTGACCCTAGGATTGGGGTCAGTGTTGGCATTATTGTTGTGGAACTATGATTCCAATCCTGACATTGACTTAGCCTCAAAAAGATGGCCTAGCGGTTAGGCGAGACGTCCTGTTTCATGAGTTATCAATTAAAAGATTGATCTTGAGGATTGGCATGGATGGATAATGTGAATCACGAATATAGGAATACCCCTCACGAGATTCGGCTGACATGCATATATTTCAGGGACGCTTGAGTATGTGCACGATGCGACTCGAGTGAGAATGCCAAATTTCTAGATCATGCGGCTTGGCTGAATGCATGTATTTTGGGGACGCTTGGAATGCGTGCACGATCCAGCCAAGTGATACATTGAGTTCAAACGAGACTTGAGGAATGGATGAGTGTCGAGAACATGAAATCGTGTTAAAAGAAAGAAATGATACTAATACGAGCGTGGGTCGGAATCAAGAAACGTGTGAGCGGAGGGTGCGTGAACGACAACGAGATTGGCCCTAAACAAGTGAATGATATGGAATCGATATCGTGCAAGTCAAAGTTGGTATAACAAAATTGAACCATTGATAGGAAAATATACTCGATGATAGTAAATACTTGGTCTTGAATTGGACAAAAATTACTTAGACTTGGTCGACCCCGCAAGGAAGAAATCATACTAATTTCGTGGACACGAACGCTTGAGAAGTGAATCGGGTCATCTCGATGACCGAGATAAATGAAAGTGAGTTTGCCTCAGCCTACGACCCTCGTATTTGACGAATTACAACGTGCCTCGTGAAATCATTTCCGTCCTATGACACAGAGAAATAGCAACCAAGACGAAGAAACACTTGAATTGAATAAGTACCATCAACTCTAAAATGAATGAAAGGCTATTCAATAAAATCGACCAAACGCGTGCGACATGGAACTTAGAAAGGTATCAAGTATGGTTCGATGCCATCGAACGATAGAGCCGTTCGATGAAATTGTCTAAGAAACACGACGACACGAGTTAAGGAATGGTAGGATAACCTGCACTCAGAAAGTCTCGAGGACGAGACTTATTTTGAGTGGTGTTTTATGTAACGACCTGCTCCGCCCTAACGGAACGCCGATTCAAATGGCAAATTCAACGACTCAAACGAGCCGTCGACCCGAAGAGTTGGCCTCGACCAAATGTAGAATCGATGTAAGGCTTGCATTGGCCCATCAAGATGAATCCAGACTTAGGCTTTCAAAGGCACGCTCGGAGTATCGCTCGGCCGATGCGAACATCGCTAAGGTGGGTGGCTCCGATGAACCCGTCTTTGCTTAGCCTAGACACATAACAATACGGACACTATCACGAGAATCGCTAGGCGATAACATCGTGCATGCTAATAATTGACTCAACGCACCTAGCTAAGGGAATAATCTCATCTTGTATGCTTGTATAGAATATGGAAAGGAACTTATAAAATGTGAACTCTCGTACCGTGCTCCACGCTCGTGCTAAGGCACAAGCTTACGTTTATGTTCCTTATGCGGCCAACAATGAAATAATGAATGGGTTACAACAATAAAATGGGAAGACTATCAATATAGTCGTTCCGAGTAGAGTATAGCAACATTGAAAGGCTATGGGACCGATTGGTCGCCAAGGCGACTCCCACACTGGGAGTTGCGTAATACGTGAATAAATGAATCAACGAATGAATGAATGAATGAATGAATACATGAGTGAATCTATGAACGAACGAACAAGTGAAAGAAAGAAATAAAAGAAAGAATACATGAAAGATAAGAAAGAAAAGAATGGTTAGCGACAGGTGTGACGAGCACGTGCAACGGGTTTGCTACCCGTGCTGCACGGACGCCAACCTGGTCGATAACGTATTATGGCTAAGGGTTAGCCTACGGCTCGGAGACAGCCGTTATATTAAATGACAAGTAAAATATGAAATGGTCATGGACAAATGGCACGGGCGATGGGGGGAATACCGTGGCCGTCATGAGGAAGGATTCTGCGGCACGGGCGATGGGGGGGAAAACCGTAGCCGGCCTAGGCGGAATCAAAACGGGGCTTACGGTCTGCCTGGGTGCGGGCTTGGGCACCAGAAGACGTAAGTGCAGGGTATATTCAAGATACTTAATGGGGTATACCAGCCATCACCCTACGCTAAGTTGAGAATTACCAAGGGGATATGTCCAAATGGCTTGTGATGCCAGCGACCAGTGCATATAGATTAAGTGGGCTTTGCTGGTGGCTATCCACGTGCAAGTCCTTGCATTAAAATCAAAGTAGTCTATATAAAATGAACAAGTGCCTCCTGAACATGCTCGAACTGTAACACTCCTGAACATGCTTGAAATATAACACTCTAAACATGCTTGAAATGTAACGTCCTGAACATGCTGGAAATGTGACATCTAGAACATACCTACGACGCGCTAGAACGTGCCTATGATACGCTAAAAACTGAGACAGGGACACGCCCTTGATATTGAATGTTTCCAAGAATCACGTTATGTTATTACACATGAATTGTTGACTAACTTGGTTTACTTTGGACAGGAAAGGCCGGACGGTAAGTATGGGTAAGTCGTGCATGTATTTTCATGTGACACTTGAATTTGGCAACACGGGATAGGTTACAACATATGCTATAAAACTGATCCTAAGACAAGATTAGAAAGACAATGAATGATAGACAGTACACAAGAGTAAATGAAACGTGTTTGGTAATGATAGCATTGTGGACGAGCTAGCCTCCCCACCAGTATATAACAATGTACTGATAACCCCACAGTCTGCTTGCAGGAAGAAGGAAACGTCGGTGGGTGCGGAGCTTTCCTCGAACGTGCTAAGACGCGAAGCTATCTCTGGGGCCTTAGAACGTTGCAGAAGCTGAAGCACCATATACAGGACATAATGTATCGGAACATCGCCATGTATCATTCCATCTTATAAGCCACTTGGCACGCCTTTTATGTTTCAGAGAGAGAGCTCGAGCGATTTGTAATATTGGCCTAGCACCGTTTGTAACCTTCTTGAATATCAATAAAGAGTTCGAATTCACTTCTACTTGTGTTTATTTATATTCCGCTACAATGGGGACACTCTGTGTGACTCTGTGGCCTAGCTCAAATCGGCCATTTCTGGACTTGGCCTTGCACGGGTGCAACCTAGGCCCGTACGGCATCACGCCTTAGCGAGGACAATCGCTCCTACGGGAGCGGGGCGTGACAGATTGGTATCATAGCACAGCTTTACGTCCTTGGACTTCATTCGATTTTCTCAGTTTTGAAAGCTCGGTTGGAAACAAAAGATGGGTACGCTCTCTCTCGTTGTACCTTAGGTTGTTCCATACAATAAGTCTAATATTTTCAAAAGCTCGTACAAGTACTCGGTTGAATGGGATCGATAGGCGACAGCCTTTGTGCCGAACGTCGAAACTTGACTCGATAGAGAACACATGCTAAGTTAACATGTCGCGTGCGTGCCTGACTAGTCTTGCGTCGACCTAGCAAATGAGCGTGCAAACTCAAATATAGTCCACACGAGATGGTTATGCGGCACAACTTAGTCCACGTGTCGCACACCTCGACTTTTTGGTGCATTCGAGTTGCGAGCGATATCAAGTATCGCTCGATCGAAAACAAGCTACACTTAGAGTGTATGTCGATAGGAATGCTATCAAGTTCACGCTTAGGCGTGCATGGAAGATTAATTTAGATCTTGAAGAATAGTATGAATGACCTAGTGCGTCGATACGACGTGAGCGATTACGCTAGAGATTCGTCAAACGAATCTGAAAAATATCTTAGCAAATGATACGAATGTGATTGAGGATTTATAGAATGACTTGAACCCGAGTGGTGTATGTGATAGCTTCGAGGAAGAATAAGAATAAGTATCGACGACTAGTCGAGTGGCTCGAACCCTGAGTGGTGTATGGACAACAGAGAAATTGTTCGAGCGAGACTAAAGGATATGCGGATAGAACGAGTATGTCAGCAAGCGATGATATCACGCAAAGCCTTAGAACGTGTCATGCTTAGTTGGCCGTGACTTCAAAAGTCCCGAACGAGATGTCGCTGGACGACTTGTCAATGGGCAACGCGAATTAGAAAGTGACACGAAACGATGAATGAAAATGAATGGTCTTGATCGAGGAAACTTAGAGGATCGTGCGTACGATTTCGGATCGATTCAAATGAATTGTGACTTGAGTTTAAACAACGATCTTGAAACTAGCTTAAGGAATAGCAGTTGAACTTGATCTTGAATATTAAATAAAATTATGGAATATCCAACTCGGACAACAGCATCAACACACGACTCAAAATCGGTTGCAAAGAAAGATCGTCAGGTTACGCATATCGTCGATGGTATTGAGGCGTATCAAAGATCGATATGCGATAACTCGGGGGTACTCCGACTCGGCGAATGACGATCGTACAAATGCCATTGTTCCGTTGGATGCTATACTTGGGATGTTAAAAATGTGTCGAGGAAAAGATAGACTTGGCTCAAGGATTTTCTAGTTGAACGCATGACGGTCAGACTTTCAAATTGATTTGGCTTGGAAGAAAATATGAATGCTTGAATTTACATCGACGATAACCCCAATGTCGACATGCTTGTCTTATGCGAGCGTAACTCCAGTCTCGCACATGCGTCATGCCGATTAGGGCGATCACTCCGCGTGAGCGCTGATATGGTGATTCATACAACGGGGGTGATTAAACTAGCATGGCGTAGCAATTTGTGTGCTTTGACTTATGGTGACGCAAAGGTGAACTTGAGAATGATTCGGTGTGCTTGATGATTGAGCTTGAGGATTGCGTAGGTCCATTCCGCGTATCGAGAATGAATTAGTCTAGACGCAAGCAAGAGTTACGCCCCGATGAGAATGATTATTCTATGGGAGCGTTGCATGGTGATTCATGAACCACCGTAGATAATCGGACTCGCGTGACATTGGAGCACAACATATTGTCAAAGCTAGATGAACTCGTGATCGAATACATGAATTTGTTAGAATGGATATGTGAAGTATGTCGATTTAGTGATTTGGATGGATTTGAATTCGTTACGGTACGCGACGAATGCCTTGATGCGAATAGGTGATCGTGCTCGATGTTTAAAAATTTGAGTGACGCAAGCTTGGGTAGAAAATCTCGTACTACTGACTTTGGTTTGACCCTAGGATTGGGGTCAGTGTTGGCATTATTGTTGGGGAACTATAATTCCAATCCTGATATTGACTTAGCCTCGAAAAGATGGCCTAGCGGTTAGGGACGTCCTGTTTTATGAGTTATCAATCAAAAGATTGATCTTGAAGATTGGCATGGATGGATAATGTGAATCACGAATATAGGAATACCCCTCACGAGATTCGGCTGACATACATATATTTCAGGGACGCTTGAGTATGTGCACGATACGACTCGAGTGAGAATGACAAATTTCTAGATCATGCGGCTTGGCTGAATGCATGTATTTTGGGGACGCTTGGAATGCGTGCACGATCCAGCCAAGTGATACATTGAGTTCAAACGAGACTTGAGGAATGGATGAGTGTCGAGAACTTTAAATCGTGTTAAAAGAAAGGAATGATACTAGTACGAGCGTGGTTCGGAATCAAGAAACGTGTGAGTGGAGGGTGCGTGAACGACAACGAGATTGGCCCTAAACAAGTGAATGATATGGAATCGATATCGTGCAAGTAAAAGTTGGTATAACAAAATTGAACCATTGATAGAAAGATATACTCGATGATAGTAAATACTTGGTCTTGAATTGGACGAAAATTACTTAGACTTGGTCGACCCCGCTAGGAAGAAATCATACTGATTTCGTGGACACAAACGCTTGAGAAGTGAATCGGGTCATCTCGATGACCGAGATAAATGAAAGTGAGTTTGCCTCAGCCTACGACCCTCGTATTTGACGAATTACAACGTGCCTCGTGAAATCATTTCCGTCCTATGACACAGAGAAATAGTAACCAAGACGAAGAAACACTTGAATTGAATAAGTACCATCAACTCTAAAATGAATGAAAGGCTATTCAATAAAATCGATCAAACGCGTGCGACACGGAACTTAGAAAGGTATCAAGTATGGTTCGATGCCATCGAACGATAGAGCCGTTCGATGAAATTGTCTAAGAAACACAACGACACGAGTTAAGGAATGGTAGGATAACCTGCACTCAGAAAGTCTCGAGGACGAGACTTATTTTGAGTGGTGTATTATGTAACGACCCGCTCCGCCCTAGCGGAACGCCGATTCAAACGGCAAATTCAACGACTCAAACGAGCCGTCGACCCGAAGAGTTGGTCTCGACCAGATATAGAATCGATGCAAGGCTTGCATTGGCCCGTCAAGATGAATCCAGACTTAGACTTTTAAAGGCACGCTCGGAGTATCGCTCGGCCAATGCGAACATCGCTAAGGTGGGTGGCTCCGATGAACCCGTCTTTGCTTAGCCTAGACACATAACAATACGGACACTATCACGAGAATCGCTAGACGATAACACCGTGCATGCTAATAAATGACTCAACGCACCTAGCTAAGGGAATAATCCCATCTTGTATGCTTTTATAGAATATGGAAAGGAACTTAGAAAATGTGAACTCTCGCACCGTGCTCCACGCTCGTGCTTAGGCACAAGCTTACGTTTATGTTCCTTATACGGCCAACAATGAAACAATGAATGGGTTACAACAATGAAATGGGAAGACTATCAATATAGTCGTTCCGAGTAGAGTATAGCAACATTGAAAGGCTATGGGACCGATGGGTCGCCAAGGCGACTCCCACACTGGGAGTTGCGTAATACGTGAATAAATGAATCAACGAATGAATGAATGAATACATGAGTGAATCTATGAATGAATGAACAAGTGAAAGTAAGAAATGAAAGAAAGAATACATAAAAGATAAGAAAGAAAAGAATGGTTAGCGACAGGTGTGACTGGCACGTACAACGGGGCTCGCTACCCGCGCTGCACGGACGCCAACCTGGTTGATAACGCATTATGGCTAAGGGTTAGCCTACGGCTCGGAGACAGCCGTTATGTTAAATGACAAGTAAAATACGAAATAGTCGTGGACAAACGACACGGGCGATGGGGAGAAATACCGTGGCCGTCATGAGGAAGGATTCTGCGGCACGGGCGATGGGGGGGGAAAATCGTAGCCGACCTAGGCGGAATCAAAACGGGGCTTACGGTCTGCCTGGGTGCGGGCTTGGGCACCAGGAGACGTAAGTGCAGGGTATATTCAAGAGACTTAACGGGGTGTACCAGCCATCACCCTACGCTAATGTTTGCCATAAAATATAAAAGAACAGAACAATTATCGGAGGACCGGACTTTTACTTCACGTTACAAACTCGCTTGTACAAAGAAAGCCTAGGGACAAAAACCTAGGTACATCAGTCTAAGTACAATTGTTTATTTTAGATTCTGGGGGGTGACGATAGAGGCTCAGAAAGGCGATGACAGCCCTGCCTTACTCCTTGGACGATTGGTATGCAGCCTTGGCTCCTACGAGAAGATGGTTGGCGTTGACGAAGAAATGCTCTTCTTACTTCTCTGTTGCTCTTCTGGCTTCTCTCTCTTTGTGTGTGTATTCTCTCTCTGACTATGGGGGGAAGTCTCTCTGTATATACATATTTCTCTCTGTTATTGTCTATCTTTTCAAGGGAATGACACCTTGCTATTTATAATAGTGGTATGTGATCATTAGGGTTGCCAATGATTAGCTCTTGGAGATGGCGACGGCCCATAGATTGGTCAATCCAGGCCGTCCAGTTTTGATTGTGACAAATTCGAGCCTTTAGGTGTAGATTACACCAAATCCCATTAGCAATTAATGCTGATTGGAATAAATCTTCCTTATAATGATCTTCTGATATCTGCGAATAAATTAGATTTATTCTTCTGCCACGTGTCCCAGATTATCGAGATTTGACCCAATCTTTAATGGCAGCAAATCTGAGGAATTAATCGATTTAGGACACGTGTCCTAGGAGCTGCTAGGGGGATCTGGACCGCATGACGAGTGAGCCGCATATGAATTTGAGCCGCATATGGTTAAGCCCACGTGTTAGGGCTGCCTGGGCAGTGGCCCTCACTTGAGCCCTCGAATCACAAGGGAGTAATCCTTGTGCACCGCATAGGTACATATCCGCCTGAGCCGTATGGACATGATCCTCTTGAACCGCATGAAAAAGTACTCGCTCGAGCCGCATAAGGCTTTTTTGACCTGAGCCGCATAGGACAGATTCACTCTGGACCGCATGAGAAGTTCTTTGCTCGAGCCGTATGAGGCTTTCTTGGCCTGAGCCGTATAGGACTCATTCTGAACCGCATGAGAAGTGAGCCGCATACGAACGCCCATGTGGCAAGGCCACGTGGCATTTTTATGGTTCTCGGGGGATTTGTGTCAGAGATCTTTTTTCTCTTCCCTAGAGATTCATCATTATGACAGAGTCATAATTACCTGCTTTTGTGTCAGGGCTGTCAACTTTTCAGAGGGGTCAGCCGTCAAAGCAATTAATGCAGCATAGTCAGAGGGGAGCACTGTCAGGCCACGTGTCTTCTGAGCCGCATGGAATGCCTCAGGCCGTATAGCTCCTTATGCCGCATGACTTCCTGAGCCGCATGAGTTTTCTGAGCCGCATGGAGTTTTCTGGCCACATAGGTCATTTTCCATGCTTCTACAAGACCCCCTTCAAAGTTTTCAATTTGTAAAATTGAAATACTTTGAATAAGAAGCATGGCCGTATTCTTCTAGCCGCATATGAAATTCTGACCGCATAGAAGTCCTGGCCGCATGGATTGTTCAGCTGCAGGGGACTGTTCAGCCGCATAGCCTCTCGCCACGTGTGCGGGTCTTTAATTGCTTCAAATTCGTTTCAGCGCCGTCTTTGTAGGGGGGAATCCCAAGGGTCAGCTCATTAAATCTTTCGGATTTGACGCCTTGGGTGAATCTTGGAGACGAAACCCAAGGAGTCGGTTTCGTTCTTCATGAGTCGGTCATTGGCCCACGTGTCCTCCTCCTCCCGTCTTCCTATAAATATGAGGAGTTTTAAAGAGAGAGAAGGCTTCTTTATTTTCTTTCTTCTTCCTCAGACCTTCCCTATCTTGATTGCTTCCTTTCTTTGATAACTAATGGCTCCCAAGAAGACCGTGGCAGCAAAGGGCAAGAAGGCGGCCTCCACTTCAACCTCGGCTGCGACTGATACTCCGCCGATTGTCGTTCCTGATGTTCATCCTGACGTTCGCCCTCCCATCACTGGTAAGGACAATGTATAAGTTAGAGAATCCCCACTGCCATGGCTACGTTGCATACTTTATGCACGAGTCTTTGTAAATCGTATGTTCGCCCTACGGCTGAGCTGCGAGCCGCATAAGGAAACCGCCGTGTCTGTATACGCGCCTTGTCGGCAAGGCCGCATAAGTGACGCGAAACCGCATGGACTTTTCTTATACGGAACCGCATAAGCGTTCCTCTGGGCTTGAGCTGCATGAGGCTTTTTGGAGCCGCATGAGACTTATGAGAACTTTATGGGGCCACATGGATGTTTTCTTGAGCCGCCTGGGGTTTGAAAGCACCCAATCAGCTCTTTTTTATTCCTCTGTTTAACTTACTTTTCTCTGTTTGTTCATCAGTGAGTCTGCCGGTTAACGCTGCTGGAGAACTCTTGGTAGGCAGCGCACAAGCTGCCCTCGGCTATAGATACGACCATATTGTTCAGCATATGACGGACCAGTTTCCGAGCGATGAGCCTATGGCTAGATTGAATGCCATCAAGAATCAGTCTTTCCACTTTCTTAATGCTATGATGAACTCCGGGAAATTTGAAGGGGAGTATTTGAAGCCTGTATTCTTTTTTGGAGACGCCTTGACCGTAGAGAATGATCATGTTCTGGAGGTGTCGGAGGATTGGAGTTTTGTTTCTAACGGGGTGACGATCCGCATCCCCCAGATGGAGCGACACTTCCCATTATCTTGGTTCAATATGCTCCCATTGGACTGGAAGATGGGAGAGACCTTAACCCCTACTAGAAGTGGGATGTTTATGGAGAACATCCATTATAATAACAATCTGAAGTCCGTGACTGCCGGCAAAGTGCATACTAGTCGTTCTGTGACGGGGTTGGTCCCAGGTTCTTTTTGAATGTGGCGGGCCCTAACTTCACATTCTGTACTGTCGATACTTTTATAAATCAACTTGCTCGGAAAGGCTCCTATCCCGTGGGTCGGTTGACGTTCCCTGGTTGGGTATACTCTATTCCCTCGTGGATAAATCTGTCTACTTGGATCTTACGAAAGTATGAGGTCTTTTTGTGCGAGATTGGCCTTTACCACGCTATCCGAGGTACCAGTCATGGCTTGTCCATAAACAAGAAGCTGTTCATGTCTCTGCTGGAAATGTATAATTGCCATACAGGGACCTTTTACACACCTGTAGGGGAGATGGGACTCGCGCTCCATGAGATGCACGCGGTCTCCAAGCTTCCTTGGGGGGACGAAGCATTTGAAGCGTATACTCCCACTAATGAGGAACTCGAGGATTTGGAACCACGGTATCCTGGCTTCGTGGCTCTTTACCAGGAGATATTGTGCCATTATAACACATGCCATCAAATATCCCGAAAGGATGGTAACTCAGAAGGGAATGATCCCTATACCAAGGATTGGGTGCACTATCTCTTCCCGGTAGATGCCTCAGGTTGAGTCACCTCTCGTCGCCCTCGATCTCGGGAAGCGGTTAAGGACTTGGTGTCGTCGGCTAAGAGAGTGGCCAATACCGGTGACGGATTAGGGAGCAAGACTGACACTTTCGGTTACTTTTACCAGGATACTCAAGAGCTATCCGAGAAAGCGCTTCTGGCAGGATTTTTGATGATCTGGCTACGAAATTGTGTAGTCTCGGGAGGAGCCGGTTCTATTGAGAGAATTAGCCGCAATTTCATCCTTCCGGCTGTGAAGTTAGTTTTGCAAATCAGGCTAGCTCTCCTCCCGGCCATGGTGTGCAGCATACACCATGGCCTTCGTACCTTCACATCCAAAGTTATTGCTCACGACGTGACCAAGGATTTTGAACGAACTGAGTTGCCCTATCACTATTTGATGGGGTGGCTGCTGATACATTACCCGTCCTTGATAAGGCCGGGCTCTGAAGACGGTGTGACTGATGATGACGCATTTATCTTCCGCTATCGTGACGAGCCTTGGGAATGTGAAACTATACGGGCTTGCCGGATGGCATTGGCGAGGGCAGATAAGTATCATATCTTTGTATCCGTCCCTCGCTTTACTGCCAGGGACATAGAGGCTGTACATATTGACGGTATCGCGCCCCCTCAGCTTCTGGATGGTCAGATGCTCCTATGGCTGCGTAACATTCGTCCCGCACATCTGGTATATCGTAATCGTAATACTGTCTTTCTGGAGCTTTATCTGCCTAGCAGGTTTGCCCGGCAGTTTGGATACAGCCAACTTTGTCTGGACAGCCCCAGTTCTTGTCTGGGTCATGAAGGCAGCCTTCTTGATGGTATCAGAGCTTGGCAGTATTATGATTCGTTCCATACTCGTACTATTTTCTCGGTCCCTGCCATTAAGGAGTCAGTGGAGATCTTGTATATGGCGGCTTTGTATCATGTCATGGCGAACAAACCCCCGGTCGGTTTTAACCCAGGTACCAGTTTTATTGTTGGTACCGGTCTGGAGGAAGGCTCTCAAGGGGCCAAGAAAAGAAAGACTAGAGCCGAGGTACCGGATTTGGGCTTCGCTGCTGAGGGTGACGAAGGCAACGAGCATGATAAAGATGACTCTATCCTTCCAGTGGTCGATGCAGAGATGGGTCAACCGCCTGTTTCGTCAGATGAGACGTTGGGGGATCAGTCCTTAGTTGCGCCTGGTCCTACTCCGAAACGTAGCAGACAAGTTTCTCCTGTTGGCGGTGTTACTCGATCCCGAAAGCTGGTTGCGACTAGGCATCGCCCGCTCGCCATAAGAGAAAGTGGAGAAGAAGTTAACCCTGCGTCAGAGGTAACAAAAACTGTTCTCGATTCCTTCTTCCTTCTTTCTTTCGAGCTTCAATTCTAACCGTCTTGGTTCTCTCTTTTATGTGTCAGGAGAAGAAGAAGAACTTCAAGATGTCGGGGCGGCGATCCAGGACGACGGGGACTCCCGCGAGCCTGTTTCTTCTCAAGATGAGTCAGATCAATCTGTATCCCCCTTCAAGGTGACGGGGACAGAGGATGTGACTGTGTTTAACTCGGGGATCGTGGGTGGGGAGACCACGCCAGTTGTGGATGAGTTGCAGCCTTCATGCCCCTCCCCTGGTAAGATTAGCCGAATCTTGACCTCTGAGGAAGCCTATCTGCTCTATCATCACGTCCTTCGGGTTACGTCGATTGATTGTTATTCTGGACATACAGGTCCTACCCCTCCGGTGCCGAGGATGGACGTTGTTGGGACCACCCCAACTGAAGGGGCATTGGTGGAGAAGGGTGTACCTTTTCACCGTCCGACTCGTCTTGATGGGCCTTCTGGGGGGTCGAGTTTAGCGGGTCAGTCGTCGGGGCAGTCAGGGCAGGGAACGATGGTCTTTGTGTCATCCTCTGCTCCGGTGGCTCCGAGAATCGACCTTTCTGCCCTACCGAGTATCCAAGCTTTCCGGGCGGCGGAAGATGAGTTGGCCGCTATTCATGCATCGTTCTACTCGGATTCCGTTCCTCCGGTGGCGAGCTCTAGCGTTACTCCTTCGACGTTGCCGTCCCTGCTTTCTCTGACGCCATCCTCTGCTGAAATTCTGGACGACGCGTTACAGGACGTGGTTGCCAGTTTTCATCGTCATTTGAGTAGGGGAATCGAGGCTGCTGTGGAAAGGGGAACCTCCTTCACCTTGGCCCGCCAATGCGCCCAGGGTCAAGTAAATATCATTATGGATCTTCCTGGTGACGCAGGGGTGGCTTCGCTTCTGGAGGCAAAATTTTTGGCGGCAGATCAGCTGGTGGCTGAGCTTCGAGCATTACGGCAGGCTGATCTATCTGCTATTATAAGTGAGGAGCAGGATTCTTTTATCGCTATTATAGAGAGGACTAAAGCTGCTCGGGATAGGACCAGACCGGCCATACTGAAGGATCTCAGCGACTTATCTGGCCGGTATGATCAATTGAGTTACGCGAATAAAAATGTCACGGCTCGGGAGGAATCTGTTTCTCGTGAGATTACTGAGACGCGGGAGCAGATCCTTGCGCTTCAGAAGAAGTTGACTTTCTTGGAGTTTGAATACGAGACTACCCGCAATGACAGGGGACTAATTGTTCAGGAGACTGACAGGGTTATTCAAGCTTCGACTGACCTGGAGACTGCCTTGAAGAAATTGGAAGGTGACTGTCAGGCGTTCTTGGGCTTGGACAATGAGGAGCATTTACTCCAGGAGGCCGAGCGTCGCGCTCGGCAACGGATTGAACGGGGGACTACCTCAGTAAGAAACCGCCTCCTAGAATTGAGTAATGCCGAAATGTAGTCGACTTTTTCTTCTTGTTTTGTTTCTGTTTTCTCTCTTTCTGTAGGGGACATGATTCCGAAATATGTAATGCCTTTTCTTCCTTCAAATAAAGAGTACTTTCAATTCTATCCTTCATTTGTTTTACCTGCTGCGCCTGTGATATTGTGGTGATGTTTTCCCACGCATAGGGGATATATTTGTGGACCTGTTACCCATGGCGTACCTTGGTTTTAGGTAGAGGTAACAAGTTTTGGTCAGGGTACCTGAAGCAGCCATAGCGAAGTGGTCATGGGTGCTCTTGGTATTGAGAAAAGGAATGCCGTAGAGCAGCTGGGCTCCTGGGGCCTGATGATGTGATGGGTTTGTGCTGAGAAATCTAGCTGAGGATATTTGTGGGCCTATTATCCTTGGCGTACCCTGGTTTTAGGATACGGATAATAGGATGAGGGGGGAACCGACATACTTGCTCAGAGGTAACGAGGACATGGCAAGTGGGAAGGTTTTTTAAACGTAGAGTCTTCCTACTCAGAGGTAATGAGAACATGGCAGGAGTGAACTCGACGGAGGATATTGATGGTCAACAGAGGACATTTGTGGTCAACAGAGGACATTTGTGGACCTATTACCCTTGGCGTACTTCGGTTGTGGGTACAGATAATAGGTCGAAAGGGGATCATCATACTTACTCAGAGGTAATAAGGACATGGTAAGTATGAAGGTTTCTTCGACGGAGCCTTCCCATTCAGAGGTAATGAGGACATGACAGGAGTGGGCTCAATGAAGGAGGGCACATAGAACGACTCAGAGGTAATGAGGACATGGAAGTTCTATGTGAGGGGTGATTTGTTTTTGGCGGAAGTGGAACGACTCAGAGGTAATGAGGACATGGCCATTTTGGAAATTTGTGGATCGATTACCCTTTTTGTGCACTGGAAGTACGGGTGTTAGATCATGAGGGAGGATCTCCTTCAAGAAGAAAGTTCAGAGGTATGATCATACATAACTTTCTATCTAAAAGAGTGACCGGGATGTGAGTTCAGAGGCACCAGCGGGTACATGACTCGATAATTTGGAATATTATAGATATGTGAGTTCAGCGGCACCAGCGGGTACATGACTCGATGATCGGAGATATGGAGGATGTGAGTTCAGCGGTACCAGCGGGTACGTGACTCGAAAATCTGACAAACTATGAGGGTGAGTTCAGTGGTATCAGCGGATACATGACTCGAAAATCTAGAAATTTATGGGGTGAGTTCAGTGGTACCAGCGGGTACGTGACTCAATAATCTGGGATGTTGTGGGGTGAGTTCAGTGGTACCAGCGGGTACGTGACTCAATAATCTGGGATGTTGTTTAGATATAATATTTCTTCAGGAACTTGCCGTTGACGGGCAACATGAGCAAGTCTCCATTTTGCTTAGCAAGGCAGTAAGCACCGTTGGAGAATACTGTCTCTATGATAAATGGGCCTTCCCATTTTGGCTGGAACTTGCCAGCGGTCTTGTGAGTCATGACCATTGGTCTCCGGACTGCTAGAACAAGATCGTCCACTTGGAATGTTCTGATTTTGACCTTCTTGTTGAAGGCTCCTGAGATGCGTGCTTGGTACAGCTCGATCCTTTGCTGAGCTAGGAGGCGCTTTTCATCTAAGGCCTCTAACTCTTGCAGTCAACGTCGGTAGTTGTCATTCGTTGTTAATTAATAAGTGAGGGCGACGCGGAGTGAGGGTATTTGAGTCTCTAATAGGAGAACTGCCTCACTCCCGTACACTAGGGAGAATGGCGTATTCCCAGTGGCTGTTCGAACTGTGGTGCGATAAGCCCATAAGCATTTGCCGAGTTTCTCGTTCCAGTCACGTTTGTTGGAGGAGACAAACTTCTTAAGGAGTTTGATGATTATTTTGTTGAATGCCTCTGCTAACCCATTTGCTGCCGGGTTGTACGGCGTCGAAATGATATTATGAATATGGTGTTTATCGCAAAACCGATAGAATGCGTGGCTTGCAAACTGCGGACCATTATCATGGATGATCCTTCGGGGCAGTCCAAAGCGGTAGATGACGTAATGCTTAAGGAAGCTGATCACGTTTGAAGTCTTGACTTCTGCGAGTGGGACAGCTTTCGCCCATTTGGAGAAGTAATCAGTGATCGCAAGTATGAAGCGATGTCCTCTGGAGGAAGGTGGAGTGATTGGACCAATGATATCCATTTCCCATGCTTCGAATGGCCAGGACGCTACCGTCGGATGTAGAAATTCGAATGGTTGGTGAATGAAGACCGCGTGGACTTGGCAGTCTTTGTATTTTCTAGCATAATCTATCGCATCTGCCACCATCGTGGGCCAATAGTAGCCCATTCGGCGAAGGCGGTCTTGCAGTTTTGGGCCGGGCTGGTGGGCCCCGCAGATACCGTCGTGAGCTTCTCGTACGGCTTCTTTGGCTTCTGCATTTGACAGACATCGAAGCAGTAATCCGTCGTAGGAGCGACGATACAGCATTTTTGTCTCTGTATCGTAGAAGAATCTGAGAGAACGTCGTCTGATGGAAGTGGCTTCCTTTGGGTTCTCGGGCAGGATGTCGTAGACGACGAAGTCGATGAATGGTTGTCTCCAGTCAGGGGCATCATCGATCGTCTGGGCGGAATAACTCGCCACGAATTGCACATTGTTCTTGGGACAGACTAGTTCGTGGCCTATCACATCCACTGATTGGCGATCATAATTTGGGACTGCCAGGGAAGCGGCCAGACCGGCTAGGGCATCGGCTTCAATATTTCAGAGTCTGGGGACGTGCTCGATGAAGAACCCCTCGAACGACGAGATGATGTCAATCGCTATTTGGTGATAAGGGATCATGTCTTCGTGGCGGACCTCGTATGAGCCCCGGATCTGATTGACAATTAGTTGGGAATCGCCGTATGCTTCAAGGTATTCTACCCCCAGCTCTCTTGCAAGTTGGAGGCCAATGACTAGAGCGTTGTACTCGGACACATTGTTAGAGCAGGGCTCGGTGAGGGAATAAGCGCGGTTAATCACCAATCCGAAAGCGGAGATCAGCACTACCCCGACTCTGACGACTATATTGCCTTTAGGTCCGGTCCTTGAAGCACCGTCAAAGAACATTCGCCATATAGCCTCGTGAGAGGTTGCATGCGAGTCGGCGACCTCGTCTGGGATCTCTTCATATATTCTGGAGGACTCTGAGCCTGGGTGGGCTGCTAAAAAGTCTGCCAGGGCTTGACCTTTGACTGCCTTTTGTGGGATGAAGATCATATGATAAGGGGACAGCAATATTGCCCATGTGGCGAGTCGAGAGCTGAGTGCCCCTGGTTTAGTCATAAGGACCCTGAGAGGGTTGACTCGTGAGATCACATGTATCGTTTGTCCGGTGACATAATGCTGCGTTTTCTGAATGGCGAACACCAGGGCGAGGCATTCCTTCTCCACAACGGTGTATCGATGCGCTGGCCCAATCATCATTCAGCTGAGGTAATATATGGCTTGCTCATGGCCTACGTCGTTGTTCTGTGCCAGCAGAGCCCCAAGGGAGTGTTCCATTGCTCATACATAGAGCAGGAATGGTTTTCCAGGAACCGGGGCCACCAAAACTGGAGGATTTGATAAATATTCTTTGATGCTGTCGAAAGCACGCTGGCATTCCTCGTCCCATACGAATGAGACTCCTTTCTTCATGAGGTGTGTGAACGGTCGACATCGCCCGGAGAGGTTGGAAATGAACCTTCTGATGTAAGCTAGCCTCCCTTGGAGGCCTCTGAGTTCGCGAAGATTTCTTGGGGGACCCATCTCCATGATTGCTTTCGTCTTTTCTGGGTCTACATGGATACCCTGTGTAGTGATAATAAAGCCCAAGAACTTCCCGCTGGATACGCCCAGAAAGGACTTCGTAGGGTTCATTTTCAAATTGTGCGCTCGCATTAGGTCGAATACCGTCTCTAGATCCTGCAGATGGTCTTCTTTGCAGCGGCTCTTAACGGCTATATCGTCAACGTAGCACTCCACTGTCTTGCGTAAGTGGTCTCTGAAGATGATGCTCATGGCTCTTTGATATGTGGCGCCGGTATTCTTCAAACCGAAAGGCATGACTGTGTAGCAGTACGTGCCAATTGGTGTTCGGAATGAAGTATACTTTTCGTCATCAGGAGACATTTTGATTTGGTTGTACCCCGAGAAGCCATCCATGAATGACATGCGTTCGAAGCCGCAGGTATTGTCGATCATGATGTCTGTAATAGGAAGGGGGAATTCATCTTTGGGGTATGCCTCGTTCAGGTTGCGGAAGTCGATGCAGATTTGAATCTTCCCATTCTTCTTGAGGACGAGTACTATATTGGCGACCCAATCAGGATGTTGCTCCTCACGAATGAAGCCACTGGCTATCAGTTTGTTGACTTCGGCTTCGATCGCGTCCATGATGCCTGGACGAAAGCGTCGCTGTTGTTGCTTGACTGGCTTCGCATCTGGTCGAATGTTGAGTTTGTGAAGAGCGATGTCAGGATTTAACCCTGGCATGTCTTTATAGCTCCAGGCGAACACATCAATGTACTCTCTAACAAGTTCTAACAACGACTCCCGTTCTCCGTCAGTTAGGCTTTTACTGATGAAAATCAATTTTGGAGAAGATTCGCTGCCGAGATCCACTTGTATGACCTCATCTTCAGTAGGAGGTTCTCTCAGTTCGAACCGCTTTTTCCATTGTGCGTCTAATTGTTGGGCCCATGGCTCTAGTTCGAAGATTTCGGGGATGTCTTCGTCTTCCTCGTAAGCGTCGACGAATGCCATGTTGACTGACATGACTTGTCTGAACACATCTCCGTTGCTGGTATCTGAGTCAGAAGTTGGTGATCCGGTTGAATGTGACTGCCAGTCGCATTCTTCATCTGAACTTTCAGGAGTCGCAGTAGGCGTTACATACCCTAACCCGCATCGAGTTTTGTTATAGTAGTTCCGTGGTTTGCCCGCCGGTACCGGCGGCTTCAAAGGTAATCGTCGCCCAGTGCCGTAGTTTAATCCTGGAGTCGTCTCCAGATCATACCCCTGTTTTTTCATGAGATATTTGGATTGAGGGCTATAGAGATACAGAGGCAGTCTCCCGGCATCTGACCCGAGGTCGACTTCTTCTATGGTGAGGGGATGCGGGTTGTTCGTCCGGCCGAAGATGATCGGATGTTCTTCTCCCTCGATTATTCGGTAAGCGTCTTCTGCTGGAGTAAGCCGGATCGCGGTGTACACATTTGTCACTTGTGTGTGTAGGTGAGTGCCTATACCGTGTTCCATAGCGTACGTGGTACATAGCTTATTAAGCTCGGTGTAGTTCAAAGATAACCCTTTATAGATGAAGTAAGGTATCTTTTCTAGGGGGATTACATCATCAGCGGAGGGGACATCAGTGTGGGCAGCCACGTACTTGGCTAACTCCGGTTCCTCTTCGGCTACCCCCTGTGTGAACGAAGACTGAGAGGATGACCTGGAAAGCTTGATTGTCAGTGGTTCAGTTGATGGAGCAGAGGGTAGAGTTGTTGGCAGACTAGCGACCCCCAGTTTGGCATTTGATGTGGGGCGAGGAGTGGCTGGTTCGCTAGAAGTGTCAGACCTTGCATCGGGGTGACGACCCTTCCTGGGAAGGCGTATCGTCATGGGCCTGTCAGAGGGGTTGAGCTTCCCTGCTTGTGGTTGGCTGACTCTTGGTAGCCTGATTGTCAGTAGCTCCATTGTGGGTCTCGGCATTTGGCCGGACCTTGGCAGCCGGATTATTATTTGCTCCTCCTGCGCTGAGAGGCTGATTGCGTCCTTCCGCAGAGTGGCGGTAAGGGGTACGAATTTGCCCGATTTGCGAGCTTGGAGGTGGATCGTCAGGGGTCCTTCTGATCCCGTGGCTGTCTCGGTATGAGCTTGTACGTCTCTTTCATCAAGGTGCCTTTTCGACTTCTCGTATAAGCAGGAGTCCGAGTAGTAGGATTCGACCCCTTTGAAGGGATCGATATCAGCAAATTCTGTCTTCACGAAACCGTGTTTGTCGACATATTTGAAGCACTGGTGTAGCGTGGAAGGCACGATCATATAATCGTGAATCCATGGACGCCCCAAGAAGATGTTGTAAGAAGTGTCTGCATCTATGACGTAGCAAGTGACTTCGGATTGGAGGTCGACAATTTGACACTTCAGACGAATCTTTCCAATAGGGTAGCTCCTGCCCGAATTGAAACCGCTGATGGCGGTGCTTGTAGGTGTCAGGCGATGCATTGGGATGCGGAGATGATGTAGCAGGCCCTTCGGGATGATGCTTATGGAAGAGCCAGGATCAATGTGCATCCGATCCACCTTCACGTCGCCGATGTATTCCGTGTAGTATAGCGGGCGATCATGTAGATTGGTTTTGATGAGCATGTCCTGCGGAGTGAAGACGATATTGGGCATTGCTCCCGTGCAGGCACTGTCTTAGAGATCCGCGGGTGAGTCCTCCCCGGTGAGGTTGGATTGAGCCAGATAGGTATCGGCATTTTGGAGTGCTTCGCTCAATGCAATACGAACGTCCTTGGAGAGCCTTAGGAGTTCGTACTGTGACAATTTGGCCGGTGTGTTAGCCAATTGTGCTAAGATGTCAAAGTTGTAGGGCCTCTCTAGCCCTTGGGCTGCGTCTTTTCGGAGAGATTTGTCGAAGCGAGTCTCCTTCGGCCTAGGCTTGTCGGTCGTCGAAGGCTGAGCCGGTCCCGGAGCATCAGTTGTAGTGGGTTGATGATTTTCAGCTGGATTGTCAACCACAGGTTGGGATTGCGCTCCGAACTGCATGACGACGGCTGTAGCTTCCTCGTTGTCTGCTGAGATTGTGTGGCAGGTCCTGATTTTTCCACTCTTCTTTCTGTTGGTGGGAGATGGTGTGGGCTGAGTTACTTCTGACACCAAGTCTGGATGGACCCACATGACCTCTCCTCGTGAGGTGGTGAGAGGTACTAGACCAGCAGCCTATTCCCGGGGAGGTGGAAGATTGGTAATCTCTATCGTCGCTAGAGGGACGGAGATTACCCCGTCTTGAGTCTCCGTCGGAGGGAAGCTGTCGAATTGTACGGACACCATATTGGCTGCTACGGTTACCTCTTCGAAGTCGATGGCCAGAGCGTTCGAATCGATGAGGCTTTGGATGTACCGTTTTAGTTGGTAGCAGTCGTGTGTAGCGTGGTGTACATAACGGTGGTAATGGCAGAACTTTGGGTTCTCCAGATCAGCCGGCCGAGGCTCCCGTCTTGGTGGAGGAAGCTGAAGTCTATCTCCTTGTATGAGCATGTCCAAGATAGGCTTGTCGTGGCCGTCTTCGAAAGAGTTAGTGATTTGAGGCCATTGTTTGTCTGCTGGTTGTGACTCGGACTTCTGGGCCGTGTCGGCCACCATAGCCTGTTTTCCCTTGCTGTCCCGATTGTTGGAGGGGTTACCCCCATTATCGTTGTTGGAACGCTTGCCCTTGTTTTCTCCTTCTGAGATATGCAATCCCAGTTGGCGAGCCTTTTTCAGTCGTTCTTCGACGCTTGTGGCGCTGATGATGAACGCCTTCCAATCTTTGAATTAACTTTCGTCCATCCAGAGACTGATCGTTGGAAGCAGTCTCTTTTGGCAAATTTCAATCAAAGAGGAATCTGGATTTTCGGAAGGCAGCTTCATGGCGGTCTGGCGGAACCGCTCGATATAGTTTCTTGTCAACTCCTTCTCCCCTTGGACGACGTCCATGAGAGTGGACATAGTGACGTCCTGTCCTACTTCGTAGAATCGCTCCAAGAATAGGCGCTTGAAGCCAACGAAGGAGTGGATGCAGTTGTCCGGTAGATTGCGGTACCAATCGAAGGCGACTCCTTCCAACGCCCCAATGAATAACCGTGTGAGGATAGCATCATCATGGGGCAGATGGTCGGTGGTGACCTCGAAGTAAGTGATGTACCGAATTGCTGAGGTTTTGCCATCATATGGGTTGATATTGAACGGCTTATATCTTGGTGGGAATGGAACATCCCTCCATTCAGCAGGGTATGGTTGTCGAATTCTGAGATCTTGAGCGTTTTCTCGGGCATGGAACATGGCTCGGAGCTCTTGGACCTTTCTCCTTACTTCTCGGGTCTCATCTGTCGCGGTAGGGGCTATTATTTCGGGAGGATTATTGCCCGGGCTTGGTGCCGCTGAGTTCGAATCTATATTGATCGCGGGGCCCGTGTTTGTTTGACCAGGCATTCCTCCTTGTAGAGTGGACAGGGCCGCTTTAATCTCGTCTACAGACTTGACCAGAGCAAGTAATATGGCTTCGAGTCATTGGAACCACCTTGATTGCTGTCCGTCATAAAAACCGTCCTTACATGAGGAGGGATGGAAGGAACGGTGGAGGATGTGCCCTCCGAGTCATACCCATGCACCGAGAAGTCATCGGGGTAGGTGGGAATGTTCTCTTCGGGTTCGGACTCGGAGGGAACGGTATCTCCAGCCTCGGAGCTTGCTTTGTCTTGAGAGCCATAGATATCTTCGGGGACATCAGCGTCTATTGTACCTGATAGGAGAGTGGTTTCCCCGGGCTCGGCTTCTCGAAACATCGGGTTGTTGTGCATGTTCGGAGGAGTGCTACCCCCAGTTCCCACAACCCCCAGCGACGTGGATGATGAATTTTCCATCGTGGCAGGTTTCATTTTTGAATGGGTGTGTTGGAATACACCGGTAGAGGACAACCGTTTAGATGATAATTTCTTAGCTGTAGTGGTTGATATCTTGGGACTGGAGATACTTGTCTTTTTCCCTCTCCCCCTGGCGGGGATCTTTTGAGCGGAATTGCAGAAGACAACAGGAGGTGCCTCATCTTCTGAGCTCGGATGCTGTAACCTTTGGAAGACGGTCGGCCGATCTTCCGTCACTGCCGCGCTCCTGCAGCAGCAGTTGACGATGATTTGGGTGCAGTGATGCCCAAGCGAGGACTCTTTGCACGCCGAGGCTCCTTCTCTTTCCTTGTGCTTGTGGAGGATCACCTCACGTAGGTCAGAGGAACCACTTTGTCCTTTTGCCGCCGGGGGCTGGACTCGAGCGGTTCTATACAACTTCCCATCAGAGGCCCGTATGATAATCAACGGGACGCCTCGATAGTTAGAGGTTGGGACAGCTGCCTGGGCTTGGTGAGCCCGCGCTGCCCTAGACTTCCTCCTTTTAGCACTTGCAGGTGCGTAATAGGAGGAGTCCAAGTTGAACACCACAGAGTCTGGCTTATCATCCAGAGAACCATCAGAGTCAGGACCGTATGAGAGACGGTCGAAGACTGATCGAGAGAAGCGTGGAACGGTTGTTATGCGGCTAGAATTGGGTGCCGTGCAGGCTGTCTGCATGCGGTTGTCTTCTGCCGTCGGATGAATTATTTTTGTGCGGCTAGGAGTCACGACCGTACAGGCTGGTCGCATGTGGTTGAAAATTATGGCCGCATGGGTTTTCTGCAAGCGATTGACTCCCATAGCCGCATGAGTTTCATCCGTATGGTTGGCAACTGTAGCCGCATAAGCTATGCGGCTGACAGATATGGCCGCATGAGTTTTCTTCATGCGGCTGGCAGATGTAGCCGCATGAGCTTTCTCCCTGCGGCTAAGACCCTTATGCGGCTCGGATCTCATAGAGCTTCGCTTTGCCCCTGCAAGTCCAGCATCATAGTATTTTCTTCTGCCGGACTTGGGGACAGCAGAGTCGTCTACGACCTGAGGTGGGGCCGCGGGGGAATCTTGCTCGCCGTCTTGAACAACAGAGGGTGTCTCCACAGGAGCTTCAGTAGGAACGAAGGATCGGGGTCTCCACTCCTTACGGGCCTTCTTTGTGCGGGCTCGCTTCTGGACCGGGCCAGTGCTCTTGTCGGAGAGCATTTCTTTGAACGCCTGTTGGTCGAACCGGGCGACCATCTTTCGTTGCGTGGAGCCAAGCTTGGCTGCATCCGATTGTGTCACCAACTCCTCAGCCGTGGAGAAGTTAGTCTCCAGCAGAGTCGCCATCGTGTTTGCCATGAAATATAAAAGAACAGAACAATTATCGGAGGACCGGACTTTTACTTCACGTTACAAACTCGCTTGTACAAAGAAAGCCTAGGGACAAAAACCTAGGTACAACAGTCTAAGTATAATTATTTATTTTAGATTCTGGGGGGAGACGATAGAGGCTCGGGAAGGCGACGGCAGCCCTGCCTTACTCCTTGGACGATCGGTATGCAGCCTTGGCTCCTACGAGAAGATGGTTGGCGTTGACAAAGAAATGCTCTTCTTGCTTCTCTGTTGCTCTTCTGGCTTCTCTCTCTCTCTCTGTGTGTATTCTCTCTCTGACTATGGGGGGAAGTCTCTCTGTATATACGTATTTCTCTCTGTTATTGTCTATATTTTCAAGGAAATGGCACCTTGCTATTTATAATAGTGGGATGTGATCATTAGGGTTGCCAATGATTAGCTCTTGGAGATGGCGGCGGCCCATAGATTGGTCAATCCAGGCCGTCCAGTTTTGATTGTGACGAATTCGAGCCTTTAGGTGTAGATTACACCAAATCCCATTAGCAATTAATGCTGATTGGAATAAATCTTCCTTATAATGATCTTCTGATATCTGCGAATAAATTAGATCTATTCTTCTGTCGCGTGTCCCAGATTATCGGGATTTGACCCAATCTTTAATGGCAGCAAATCTGAGGAATTAATCGGTTTAGGACACGTGTCCTAGGAGCTGCTGGGGGGATCTGGACCGCATGACGAGTGAGCCGCATATGAATTTGAGCCGCATATGGTTAAGCCCACGTATTAGGGCTGCCTGGGCAGTGGCCCTCACTTGAGCCCTCGAATCACAATGGAGTAATCCTTGTGGGCCGCATAGGTACATATCCGTCTGAGCCGCATGGACATGATCCTCTTGAACCGCATGAAAAAGTACTCGCTCGAGCCGCATGAGGCTTTCTTGACCTGAGCCGCATAGGACAGATTCACTCTGGACCGCATGAGAAGTTCTTTGCTCGAGCCGCATGAGGCTTTCTTGGCCTGAGCCGCATAGGACTCATTCTGAACCGCATGAGAAGTGAGCCGCATACGAACGCCCATGTGGCAAGGCCACGTGGCATTTTTATGGCTATCGGAGGATTTATGTCAGAGATCTCTTTTCTCTTCCCTAGAGATTCATCATTATGACAGAGTCATAATTACCTGCTTTTGTGTCAGGGCTGTCAACTTTTCAGAGGGGTCAACCGTCAAAACAATTAATGCAGCATGGGTCGGAGGGAAGCACTGTCAGGCCACGTGTCTTCTGAGCCGCATGGAATGCCTCGGGCCGCATAGCTCCTTATGCCGCATGACTTCCTGAGCCGCATGAGTTTTCTGAGCCGCATGGGGTTTTCTGGCCGTATAGGTCATTTTCCATGCTTCTACAGCTAAGTTGAGAATTACCAAGGGGATATGTCCAAATGGCTTGTGATGCCAGCGACCGGTGCATATAGATTAAGTAGGCTTTGCTGGTGGCTATCCACGTGCAAGTCCTTGTATTGAAATCAAAGTAGTCTAAGTAAAATGAACAAGTGCCTCCTGAACATGCTCGAACTGTAACACTCCTGAACATGCTCGAACTGTAACACTCCTGAACATGCTTGAAATATAACACTCTGAACATGCTTGAAATGTAACATCCTGAACATGTTGGAAATGTGACATCTAGAACATGGCTACGACGCGCTAGAACGTGCCTATGATACGCTAGAAACTGAGGCAGGGACACGCCCTTGATATTGAATGTTTCCAAGAATCACGTTATGTTATTACACATGAATTGTTGACTAACTTGGTTTACTTTGGACAGGGAAGGCCGGACGGTAAGTATGGATAAGTCGTGCATGTATTTCCATGCGACACTTGAATTTGGCAACCCAGGATAGGTTACAACATATGCTATAAAACTGATCCTAAGGCAAGATTAGAAAGACAATGAATGATAGACAGTGCACAAGAGTAAATGAAACATTTTTGGTAATGATAGCATTGTGGGCGAGCTAGCCTCCCTACCAGTACATAACAATGTACTGATAACCCTACAGTCTGCTTGCAGGAAGCAGGAAACGTCGGCAGGTGCGGAGCTTTCCTCGAACGTGCTAAGACGCGAAGCTATCTCTGGGGCCTTAGAACGTTGCAGAAGCTGAAGCACCCTATACAGGACATAATTTATCGGAACATCGCCATGTATCATTCCATTTTGTAAGCCATTTGGCACGCCTTTTATGTTTCAGAGAGAGAGCTCAAACGATTTGTAATATCGGCCTAGCGCCGCTTGTAACCTTCTTAAATATTAATAAAGAGTTCGAATTCGCTTCTACTTTTGTTTATTTACATTCCGCTACAATGGGGACACTCTGTGTGACTCTGTGGCCTAGCTCAAATCGGCCGTTTCTGGACTTGGCCTTGTACGGACGCAACCTAGGCCCGTGCGGCATCACGCCTTAGCGAGGATGATCGCTCCTACGGGAGCGGGACGTGACACGAATCCTCCTCCTCCTCCCTAACACATCACTACCACCATCAACTACTTCATCACCATCATCAACACCACTCCATCACCAACACCACACCACTCCACCACCACTTCCACCCGCCGTGCGCCGCCACGGCCTCCGCTACCACCGGCGACCACGCCACCATCGTGGTCGGCCAAGCCCGCCCCCGTGTGCGTGAGCAGCAGCAGCAACACAGCAAAGAAGCACTAGCAGCGGCAGCGCGCGCACGCCGCCGGCCGCGCGTCACCGCGTGGCCACCGGCCACCGGCGAGACCCCCCTAGCGTGCGCACCTCCGGCGAGCAACCCCCTGTCCAGCACCGTCCTCCCCGATGTGTGAAACACATGATTCATGCGTTTTGAACAGAATCCCGTCGGCGCGCGCGAGTTTTAAACTCGGAAATGGCGCCCCATCGCAGCGACTTCGCATACATTTTCTGAGAGATCCGACCGTTGGATCGGCGAACTCTCTGTTCTATCGCAAGCTTGGTATATAGCACTTCACTCTCCTCAATTTTCGTCCGTTAATTTTGTCGTTTGATACCTCAAAATTGGCCACCAAATTGACATTTTAAATTAAACTATTTTTGGACAGTTTCGTAACGCCAACTTTGCGGGTTCGTATCTTTGTCGTCGCAGCTCCGGTTGGCGCGCTACCAGTTCCTGTGCGCAGCTGGTATAACCATCTTCCTGTCTCCTTTAGGTTTCGTTTCATTATAAGCACGTTCGGTTAGTCGAATTCGACGCCAAAGTTGGTCGTCCGAATTCTTTAATTTGCACTTGTTAATTTCCATTTTTAAACTCGGAACTCCAAATTCGATTTCTGACACCACCAGTAGACTCGTGGCGTCGTTCTGGCATATTTTCATATAAAATTTGCTTGATTTGGAGAACATGGGCCCTAGCACGCATTTCGGTGCAAAGTGGGTCCCACTTTTCGAGTCAACAAGTCACTTTGAGATCGGCTCATCGGAATCCAGTTTCGGATATACCGTTGAGTTCGTATCGTCATTCTGGACTCATTGACATATAATTTGCTGAGTTTTGAAGACATTTGCTCTGGCACGCATTTCGGTACAAACTTGATTTCAAGTGTCCGCGTCAACGTATCATTTTGAGATCGGCTCATCGGAATCCTATTTCGGACATGCCGTTGGGTTCGTATCATCATTCTGGATTCGTGGACATATAATTTGCTAGGTTTTGTAGACTTCTATCCTGACATGTTTTTCGGTGCAAAGTGTGTCCAACGACGGACATCATTTTGATCCGAAATTACCGTTTTGCTCCTGTGTCTAAATTGGACTTATGGGTAGGATATCCTAGCTAATTTGACCGTTCTGGACACGTTGGCGATATTTATTTTATCATCCGACAACATCTGTAGATCTTGCTTATAAATTATACTTAATTTATAATTAATTATTTTTCCAGAAATTGTTACTTTCTGTTTTTGAATTTTTATATATATTTTAATTGCTGTAAAAATCTGGAAAAAATTGTATTTAAATACTATGTTAATTTAGCTAATTTATTATAATTTTTCCAGCATTTAATAAGTACTTTTGGTATTTTATAAAAATAGGAAAACAGACCTCATTTTCAGGATACATATGTTTGCTGATTTTTAATAAATATTTATTAAGGTTTATAAATCCCAAAAAAATTAGTATAAATTTCTATAATTAACAAGAATCATTTTGGTACTTTATTTTATATATAATTGAGCTTTTTTTGTCTATCTCAAAAATTATTGGAACATAGTGTACTTTTTGATTTATTTATTAAATAGTTACGACTTTCAATATTTTATGTTGTTTTGAGTTATAGACATATTGGACCTCACCCTACACTAGCGTAAAGACCCTAGAAAATTGGTTTGGATATAGTATCACCCCACATTGGACCTTTATGCTAGGTTCTCACTTGGCTAGTATCCAGTTAGGAGTCGTGTCACACCGCTAGTATAATATTGAACATAACTTAGATACTGAGTTGTATATTATTATTGACAGGATACCGGATATCTATATCTTCGTACTAGTATTCTTGCTTTGCTCGAGACAAGTACATCTACAAACTCATTTACTGTCTTTTAATGCTAGAACATGTATTAACCACGTTAAAATACTGATCCTTGAGGTAGCAAGTTAACTCTTCACATATTGTATTACTTTTAGTACCTGCCATGCTTAGGACAGTTCTTATATCTTCACATGCTTCTTACTGGTTTACAGCACATATTTTACTATGCCTTATACTGCTCTAAGTATTCACATGTTTTATACTGCTCCCAGTACCTGCCATGCTTATACTACTTCCAGTGTCTCTCACATGTTTTTACTGTTCTCGTATCTCTCACATGCTTATACTACTTCCAGTACCTGGCCTTAGCTCCAGAAGAGGCCCCAGCGGGGAACCTTGCTTAGATATTTTTATGTGTTTTGAGACTTAGATTTTGGTCTGTACTTATATTTGGATACTGGACTTTGTCTCCAGTTAGATACTTATAAAGTGTATTATTAAGTCTGTGCTTATGTTACCTTCGCTTATAGATGTTGTGTTGTGATGAACCTTAAATATGATTTTAGAACTGTTAGTAGCTTAGATCCTTTATTGTCTATTCTTAGAACAGCTTACTACGCTTTAACAAGCGTAGGCTGGACATGGCTCGGCCGGCCCAACAATTTGGGTAACGGGTTGTGACATGTTTTCAGTGGTGGCCCATGCAGGTCTCTGACTAAATTGTTTGGTTACGTTATTGTACCAAGCATGCCTGCAATTAGGATCTTAGGACAACTAGATAACACTAGGGATAACATTTAGAACACCTAGAGGATTTCTAGGATTGTAACATAGAAAACTCATCACAGCATATGACCGTTTACTATATTTAGTTTCTTATTTGAAATTTAGTGGGTTACAATTTTGACCAGGATAGTACCCTTGGGATGACCCCTGAGGATCTCACTCTAATCTTATCTCGAAATTTGTTTTTACCTGTTTCCATTTGCTATTCCTTAATTCGTTGTTGAAATCGATTTCTGATTTTCGTTGTTGACTTTGATCTTGCATCGTAATAAATTCTGTGGATTGAATTATGATATATCCTGATAAGGTAAACGTCTGCTTTACTTATGGAGTTTAGAATTTATCGCAGCCATATTAGCTGGTATGACAAAAACATAGAGCCTGATTTCGGATATACTTATCCTAGTTATGGAATTTAGATTTTCTCGCAGCCATACCGGTTGACGTAGCGAGGATTCTAGATAACATGATTAGAAGATGTATACCTTAGTTTTGACTCTATCGTTTGTTGCATCTAAGCTTACTGGTGGGGCGAAAATTCTGGCAACATGATTTCAGGAAGACGTGTATGGTTATCAGATCATATCTTAACTTGGTTTACTTTGTTATGACCGAATGAGCAAGAACAAATTCTTATTATTCTTCTCCGTCTTGATTAACTCTGTTCTATTTACATCTACAACTAGGATTACAGTTTCTCTAGGACTCTCCAATAGGATTGCTTTCATGTTATCTTTTGGACATAATTATTTTTGTGTTCCATCTTTCCTATGACTTGACTAAACTCTTTTTCGTTAACCTCTTGGGTAATTCTTATCGTTATGTATCCCGTTGTCTTCGTACCATTTTGGAGATATTTTGATCAACTTTTCTGTCTTGCTTGACCTTTAACTTGTTTGGACACTGTTATGGATTGCTTGACCCAGTCTTAGGCCTTGTTACCTTCTATTTGATAGACGACCGAAATACCCAAACCTTGTTGACTGATCCTGTAGTATAACTATAAATGTATGGTGTGATTGTGATAAGTACTTTTCCTAGGGATTGGTTAGATTAAGCTTATAGGACAAGTATGGGTGACTGACTGTAGCAGACTTGGAAACCATTAAGAACGATTGTATTGATAGTATGACTTGATGATAGGGTATCTAAAATGGAGAAATGAGATAGTATATTATTGTGACTATGGATTGAGGATTAGAATCTTGTGCTTAGAATTTGAGGATTGAGCATTAAATGACTTTGATGACCAAGTGATTATTGGTTATCTATATAGCTAATTACATGTGATTAGGAGGGTAGATCGATATGTGGATTGATATAGAATAAGTTAGAATGAGTTATCGTATTGCGTACGAGATCGAAAAGATATCAGAACGAGGCAAAGACATATGTACATTGGTAATTAATAAATTGGGAATTTGAAATCGAGAATTTATATTCGGAGGACTTGTTGAGTAAAAAGAAGAAGGCTCTACGCCAAGGATAAGAATTGAACGTATGATTTCAAAGAGAAGCTGTAGGAAAGGATTGACGACAAATGATGCTAAGGAACTGTGGATTGATAGAATAAGGATACTTAGGATACGATAAGGAAACCAAGTATTTACAATTGAGGTTGGAAATATGGTTGATGATCAAGCATTGTAGGCTTATAAATATACCCAGAGAATGACCTATAGTTTAGGGTATACATAAAGATTTCATGTTAGTATGGAAGATTCTAAAGGATATAAATGATGTAGTTTATGAGAGAAGTACCTTTGTTGAACCTGAACCAAAAAGATTGTAAAGAGAAACATAAGAGATGATTACAAGGGTAGCAGATTGAGTATTGTAGCCAGAGCAGCTACATGTTATAGTTTGACCTATCGGATAATTTTTAATTTCGAGGACGAAATTCTTGTAAGGTGGGTAGGATGTAAGCCTCCTAAATTTTAGGGGTATTTTAAAATTTTCTAAATAAATTATTTTCGATAAATATTCTATTATTTAATTTTTTGTGTTTATTAATGTCCTTTTCCGTAACTTTGACTTCTGGAGCGTCAGGGATGCCAATCTCTGGAAACTCTCTTCACGAGTTTTGAAGTAGACGTGATTATTTTCGTTTTGATATATCGTGTCCCACTTGAACTCGTTCCCTTGTGCTCTTTTTGTATCGCGTTATTTCGGGTCAACTTAGACCAATTAATCGTTGAATAATTATTCCCACTTTTATCTTTGATCATCGTTTGCACGTTACCGTGACTTTTAATTTAGGAGCACCAGACCAGTCGTTTTCTCAGAACCAACTTCTCATGAGTGATCTACTCGAGACGCTCTTCATCCATGACCTTCGTGTCCCACTCAGACACTCCATTTTGTGATTTATTTTCTTCGCACAACTTTCGGGTCAATTTAGGCCGATTAATTATCTACCGTAAAACCTGATTTAATTTCCAATTTAATTTTGGGACCCGACATCGATCCAACCTAGTCGACCCAAAGTATGGACATGGCCCACATGAAGCCTACTACCCACATGATGCTTGTGTTCCATTTATTGGAGTCCCCACATATTATTTATTTATCCGTGATTATAAATACCTATTTTTAATTTAATTATTGCACCCTGTTCGATTTTGACCCAACCCGGCTCGACCGAACCCGAGCCCAAGCTCCATATTGTTCTTTCATGACTCCCCAAATACCCCACATAATTTTTCTAGTTTTTCTATTTTGAAAATATCACTTCCTCTCTCTACTTTACAAATATATATATATATATATATATATATATATATATATATATATATATATATATTTTGAAAAACCGAAATCTTTATTGAGGAAATAGGCGCAAAAGGCCGAAGCCTATACAAAAAGGCGCGCAAACGCGACGCCAGGACAAAAAGCAAAAAAAGCGATAGACGCTCACAAAAGGAGGGGGAGTGCGGCCTAAAGCAGCGCCTCCTCACTTTGAAGCATTGTCTAATGACCTTTCTGTGAAGTTGAGAAGGAGGGAGTTGGCGACCTTCGTAACGGAATTTGTTCCTGTTTTTCCAAAGAACCCAAATGCCGGCGGCTGCTACGATCTGATGTCCGTGGGATCAGCTCCAGAAGTCCAGGAGATCGTAGAAGCCCCGGTAGGTTGACCCATATTAAGACTATGTTGAAGCTTGGACCAAGTGCCTGCAGCCAGGTCCCCCAACAGAAGGACGTGCTCAGCTGATTTCGTCTTGTGCTCCTTGCAGCAGTGGCATCTGGAAGCGAGGCTGAATCCCAATGATCCGATTATGTCGTCCGTCGGGATCTTGCGGCGAAGAGCATGCCAGATAAGGATGGACCATTTGATGGAAATACATGTTTGCCAAAATTTGGCATAGACGATATTAGGCACCCCGTTGCTTCTGGCAACAATTCTTGCGGAGGCTAAAGTGAATGACCCACACGGGTTAGGGGACCATCTCCAGGAGTCAGGCGTGTCGATGATCTGCAGGTTCGTAGCTATAATATTGGTAGCCGCTGTTTGTCTACGCCAATCTCGAACCTTCCTCCAATTCTATCCAGAACTGCCCTCCCAAAGGCCTCTAATGGTGTACCCCTGCGGAGTGAGAATGTTGGGATTGATGATATCTTCTCTTAACCACCGCTCCAGACAGGCCTGGGATATGCCGTCACCCAACCGGAGACGAATAAGAGGTTCAGCCGTGATACGGCCCTGAGTTATATGTCGCCACGATGACGAGGATCTGCTGTTAGTACTAGCCTCTGACAGATGTAAGGATCTGGAATACCTTGCTCTCATGAATCTCGTCCATAAGGAGGTCTCGGTGCGAAGCTTCCACCAGAGCTTGAAGGAGCATGCGTCCACGATATGGGCAAGACGGTTGAAGCCCAGACCGCCTTCTCCAGTGGGTTTGGCCATTGTCTCCCAATCGTCCCAGTGATGTTTGTCTTTGCCATCGCTATGCCCCCAAAAGAACTGAGCGAAGAGGGATTCGAGAGAGTGGAGCACCTTCATGGGGGGAGCAGACGGCCAGAGTGTACATCGGGATGGACGATAGCACATGTTTGATGAGGATCAATTTGCCTCCTGGGGTTAGGGTTGTATTGTGCCATCCAGCAATGAGTTTGCGGATCTTGTCTGCTAGGTGGTCATATATCCCGGAGTTAGCTTTACCATACACCAACGGGCATCCGAGGTTGAGGAAGGGGGGTAGGCCGTACTGAAGGCGGTCATATTGGCGAGCAGGGTTGAACGGCTCCTGTCGACTTTGTGATGAGTGTAGATGACGCTCTTGTTGTTGTTGACACGCTGACCAGAGCAGTTGGTGTATCTTTTGATCGTACGCAAGACAACCTCGATCGAACCACTGTCACCAGATAAAAAGATGAGGATATCATCAGCGTAGGCCAGGTGAGTGATGAGAGGGCATCCGGTGGTGGTGTGGAAGTGGTTAAAACCGGCCATACTTGGCATGCTATTGAGGCTTCTGCTGAGGGCTTCGGCCGCGATAATAAAGATGGTGGAAGAGAGCGGATCCCCCTATCTGACCCCACAGGTAGAACGAAAGAATCCCGCTGCCTGGCCATTGATGACGGTGGAGAACCACGCATTGTTGATAGATCTGAAGATGATGTCAATCCATGGTTCGGAGAAGCCGAAGGCCCTGAATACCCAAATTATGAATTGCCAGTCTAGGCGGTCGTAGGCTTTTTCCATGTCTAGTTTGATGGCCACGTTCCCCCCCTCGACGGAAACTTCATGCACGTGATCATTTCTTGTGCTAGAAGTATGTTATCCGTGATGTTGCGGCCTTTCACAAACCCACTTTGTTCTTCAGAGATGATCTTAGGGAGGAGATCGGCCATCCGATTGGCGATAATCTTAGAAATGATCTTATTGGTGAAGGTGCAGAGGCTGATAGGACGTAATTCCTTAATGGTTTCCGAATTTTCTTTCTTGGGGATAAGGATGATGTTGGCACAGGAAATCGACTTTGGATATCTGGTCCCTTGGAAAAAGGCAATAGTTGCTTCAACTAAATCCGTCTTAATGATGTCCCAGCAAGCTCTGAAGAAGACACCGTTGAATCCGTCCGGGCCCGGGGCGCTATGCTCATTCATGGTCCAGACCGCTGCTTTGACCTCCTCCTCGAAAATGGTGGTCAGCAGGGTCTTGTTGTCATTATTGCTAATGAGGGGAGGGATAACCGACAATAGCGTCGCATCTTTAGCGACCTGCTCTTTGGTGAATAACCTGGAGTAGAAGTTCACGGCCTCGGCCTGAATACCTGCCTGGTCATCAACCATGTTACTGTTGTTGTCAAGGATACGGTGCAGTTTTAATTTGTTCCTGCGTCCTTTAATGCAGGCATAAAAGAATTTGGAGTTACGTTCACCATCGGTATCCCAGGTCAATCTAGCTTTTTGCTTCCAGAATTCATTCTCCACTCTCAGTCTAGACTTAAGAAGGGCTCTGGTGAGGTTTAAGTGAATACGGTTCTCCGGGGAGTTGTTAAGGGCTAATGTGGTTTCCGTGCGAGTTACGTCGTCCTCCGCCTCACGGATAGCCTGGAAGATGTCGCCGTAAGCTTCTTTACTCCAAGAAGAAAGGGCCTTACGGGTGGCTTTGAGCTTCGATGCCATACGGGTTATAGGGTCAGTGGCCGAGACAGAGGTCCAAGCTGCAGTAACGGTGTTCTGGAATTGCGGGTGATGACGCCAAAAGTTGAGGAAGCGAAAGGCTTTCTTGTTGTCGGTGTGATTGTGGCTGATCTGAACTAAGAGAGGGGAGTGGTCCGATTCTGTGGAGTTAAGATGAGAGAGATTAGTGATCATTCCCATGTCGTGCCAACCATCGTTGATCATTGCCCGATCTAATCGGGAGTACTATCGCCGGTGATCCTCTTGCATGTTGCACCAGGTGAAAGTATTTCCGAGGTAGGGGATTGGGGTGAGGTTTCCATGAAAGGTAAAGTTGTTGAAATCATCCATAGCTGGCTTGGGAGGGGGGCGACCACCGGACTTCTCCTTGTTGCAAGACACCGTGTTGAAGTCTCCAATGCAAAGCCATGGGAGCCCCTGCGGTTGGATCCTCAGAAGGTCTGCCCAGAGCAATCTGCGCTCAGGGATGTCGCAGCTGCCATGGACCGCGGAGATGACCGAACGGGACTTGAGGGCTGGGTGTTCGACCCAACAAGTAATAGCCTGGGGAGATTCGTTGATGATGCCAAATTGGAAGTCTTGGGCTAGGAGAATCCAGATATCGTTGCCGCTAGCGATGGCATACGGGAAACCAAGCTTCAGCTGGGTTGCTTTGAGTCTGTTTTGAGGGATTTTAGGTTCTATGATGATTAATTGGTCAATTCGATAAATTTTTTTGAGGCTAAGAATTCTGTTCATCGTCGGTTTGTTGCCGAGCCCCCTCACATTCCAGGAGATGATGTTAATCATCGGTTGAAGAGATGGTACGGGGAAGGTTGTGCTTTGTGTTGGACCTGGTGGTCCTTGCCGTCATCGGCTTTTGGTTGCTTTTGTTCTTCTTGGATGTAGTTTTTTTGGTTAGGATGCTTATGGATCCGTTGCCTCCTGACTCCTTGTTATACTGACCTTGGTCACTGCTTCCAACCACGTCAGCATTTGTGATAGTTGAGTCGTTGTCCTGATCTTTCAGAGCGCATAATGGGTTGCCAGGGTCTAGGAACCCCGCTTCCTTGGCTTGCCAGAATTTGCCGGTCAAGATGTGGCTGAGAGTGGTTTGGGCGTCCTTAGAGGGAGTGGGAGGGTGTCTAGATGACTCAGGTTCAGTCTGAATCTCAGAGCTGCTCACTGGCAAGTCCTCTCCTGGTTGTTGGGACCGGTTATCCGGTGGTTGGGTGTGGTGGGATGCCTCGTAGGAGGGTGGTGTGGTGATCTCAGGTTGGTGGGGGGGTTGGAAGATGGGGGTGTTATCGCCGATTGGGTGGAGTGTTAAGCCGCTGGGCTTTGTGGATGCTTGTTGTCCGGTGGTGGTAAGGTGGAGCTCACTGTAGTCATTGTGCGCGTCATCGGCAGGGGTGCCTGATAGGAGTTCGAAGGAGTTATGGAGGGCAAGCGTGGAGGGACTAAAGGGGACGATGGCACGGCTGGTTGTTGCGTCCGTCTGAGGGTGGGAGAGTGTCTGATCTTCGAACCCTTCAATCTGATGGGGGGGTCGGGATTTGGTTTGAGGATGATAATGTCGGGGTCTCTTTGAGCTGTGGGTGCACGTGGAGTGCGCGGGGTTTTCTTTTTTAGTTCAGGATGAGCACGAAAGCAGTGCTGAATAAGGTGACCGCTCATCTGGCAGTGTTTGCAGAAGATAATGTTGTTGTCGTAAATCAGCTGTTGTTTGTGAGAAATATCCCCGAGCTCGATCTCTATGAGTTTGGGGGGTCGTTCGCGAGGTCAAGCTCTACGCAAATCTTCGCGTAGTTGCACTTGGATAGATTGCGAGTTTCTTCCGCTATGGCTACCAGGGTCCAGAAGGAGCTGGCAATCCGTTTGAGTACGGCTGCGGGAAAGCAGACGATGGGGAGGTTGGAGAGGGTGATCCAAGTGGAAATGATTGTAGAATCATATTTAGGGTTGAAGTAGGGGGACCATTTGACCACTTTAGCGATCGGCGATCCAATTTTGGCTGTGCCCTTAGCCCGGACAATCGCGAAGTCCGAATCCGATGATAGGTGAAGGAGCATGTGCTTGGGGTCGAGAGGAGCAACCCGGAAGGCTGCGGAGAGGCCCCACTCAGCATCCACAGCCGAGGCAGCGGCGATCTTAGGACAGCCGGACCCGAACTTGAGCACGAACGACTTGGAGAAGGAGGATGAAAGGGAAGAGACCTCCGACGCGGTGAAGGGGACCCAGATAGGGTCGCCGTTGGAAGGGGTCGGGAAGACTAAATCCGGAAGGAGGATCTCAACCGACGCTGAAGGAGGTCGCTGGCCCCGGTCTGGCCGTAAAGCCTCCGTGTAGGAGACGCCGGGAGGGGCTACGGGATGATGGATGGGGGAAGAGGGATGACTAATCAACGATGGCGACTGCGAAGAGGATGAGGCAAGGGACGGTACACGGGACGGGGCGGGAACGTAGGGGGGAGCAGCAAGAGACACTCTCTTGGGAGAGCTGCGCCGGGTAGAGCCTGGGCAGAGGTCGGCACCGGATAGCGCCAGCTCCACGGGAACTTCGGACTGTGCGGCCCCGAAAAGTGCCGAGAGGCTAGGGGAGGGGGGGCCGGGGTACGCCGAGAGGCAAAGGGAGGGCGCTCCAATAATCGCCAAAGGACAAGGGGGAGCTCCCACAGCTCGCCACGGGAGGATCCTGGATTGCGCTAAGGGGGAAGGAACCTGGGTTGCGACATGCTCCACTGAACGCGCCAGGGGTGGCTAGAATGGTGCGCAAAGGGAGAAAGCGCAAGTGTGGCATCGGGCTGAGCGCCCGCACCCAAACGCTCAACTGCGCAGAGGAGCATCGGGCCGGGCGCACTCATAGAGGGAGGCCCACTGCGTGCAGGATGCACGTGAAGCCTCTGCCCGTTGACCAGGGGATCAATATGGACCGCGCCAAGGCTGTGTTGAGGATCCAAAGATGGACAGCTACCCACGTGCTCCCCGGCTACCGAGGGAGCCACGCGCGTCCCAGCTCCCGAGGGGGGGAAAGATTTGAAAACTTGGCGTTCCTTGACGAGAACGGAGGGAGGCCAGGGGCAGGGCTGACCCACCGGAGGACCGAGCGCCGGCTGCCGGGCCTGCGTCCGGCACCAGAAGGAAGTATGCTGGCGGTGGCGTCCACCGCTGCCGTACGACTGCGCTCCACCATGCAGAGTTGGTCTGCTGTCCACCCGGCGAACGCAGTCGGAGGTGGAAGAGACCCAAGAGATGAAGGTGGCTGAGCGCGGGGGGAGAGGGGGCGGCGGGCCGGCCTAGGGTGCCTCGGCGGACGTCGTCGAGCTCGGGGGGACGCTGAGATCTGGCATCCGTAATCGGCTGCTGCGGCTACCAGCCAGCAAGGCGGTAGAGACGGCGGAGGGCGAGACATAAGGGGAAGGAGATAGTTCGGGAGCGGCTAGGAAAGCCGGGGGGGGGGGGGGGGGGGCCATGCCGACGGGGACATGACAAAGGGGAAGGGGGAGCTCAGGGAGCACATGTTGTTATATATATATATATATATATATATATATATATATATATATATATATATATATATATATATATATATATATATATATAACTAACACACGCACTCTCTCTCTCTCCCTTTACACCTACACCTACACCCCCCCTCACTCCCCTCACAGCACACAACCCCCCTGTGTGGACTGACTTCACACTCTCTCTCCCTCTTTCAAATATCACACAACTCTCTCTCTCACTCTCTTTATATACACACACACACAAATTTCTCTCTCTCTCAACAAACACACACACCCCTACTCCACCACCACAGCCACCCTCACGTACATCACCACCCCCCCAATCTTCAGCCGAACCACCATCTCCTCCTCCCCGACTCCTCCTCCTCCTCCCTAATACATCACCACCACCATCAACTACTTCATCACCATCATCAACACCACTCCATCACCAACACCACACCACTCCACCACACTTCCACCCGCCACGCGCCGCCACGACCTCCGCCACCATCGGCGACCACGCCACCGCCGTGGTCGGCCAAGCCCGCCCCCGCGCACGTGAGCTGCAGCAGCAGCGCAGCAAAGAAGCAGTAGCAGCGACAGCGCGCGCACGCCACCGGCCGCACGCCACCGTACGACCACCGTCCCCCGGCCACCGGCGAGACCCCCCTAGCGCGCACACCTCCGACGAGCAACCCCCTGTCCAGCACCATCCTCCCCGACGTGTGAAATACACGATTCATGCGTTTTGAACGGAATCCCGTCGGCGCGCGCGAGTTTTGAACTCGGAAATGGCTCCCCGTCGCAGCGACTTCGTGTACGTTTTTCGAAAGATCCGACCGTTGGATCGGCGAACTCTCTACTCCGTCGCAATCTCGGTATATAGCACTTTACTCCCCTTAATTTTCGTTTTTTTAGTTTCGTCGTTTGATACCTCAAAATTGGCCACCAAGTTGACGTTTTAAATTAAACTATTTTTGGACAGTTTTGCGACGCCAACTTCGCGGGTTCGTATCTTCGTCGTCACAGCTCCGGTTGGCACGCTACCAGTTCCTGTGCGCAGCTGGTATAACCATCTTCCTGTCTCCTTTAGGTTCCGTTTCATTATAAGCACGTTCGGTTGGTCGAATTCGACGCCAAAGTTGGCCGTCCGAATTCTTTAATTTGCACTTGTTAAATTCCATTTTTGAACCCGGGACTCCGGATTCAATTTCTGACACTACCAGTAGACTCGTGGCATCGTTCTGGCATGTTTTCATATAAAATTTGCTTGATTTGGAGAACGTGGGCCCTGGCACGCATTTCGGTGCAAAGTGGGTCCAATTTTTCGAGTCAACGGGTCACTTTGAGATCGGCTCTTTGGAATCCAGTTTCGAATATACCGTTGAGTTCGTATCGTCATTCTGGACTCGTTGGCATATAATTTGCTAAGTTTTGAAGACATTTGCTCCGGCACGTATTTCGGTACAAACTGGATTTTAAGTGTCCGCGTCAACGTATCATTTTGAGATCGGCTCATCGGAATCCTATTTCGGACATACCATTGGGTTCGTATCATCATTCTAGATTTGTGAACATATAATTTACTAGGTTTTGTAGACTTCTATCCTGACACATTTTTTGGTGTAAAGTGTGTCCAACGACGGACATCATTTTGACCCAAAATTACCGTTTTGCCCCTGTGTCTAAATTGGACTTATGGGTAGACTATCTTAGCTAATTTGACCATTCTGGATACGTTGGCGATATTTATTTTATCATCCGACAACATCTGTAGATTTTGCTTATGAATAATACTTAATTTATAATTAATTATTTTTCCAGAAATTGTTACTTTCTGTTTTTGAATTTATATATATATTTTAATTGCTGTAAAAATCTAGAAAAAGTTGTATTTAAATACTATGTTAATTTAGCTAATTTATTATAATTTTTCCAGCATTTAATAAGTACTTTTGATATTTTATAAAAATAGGAAAACAGACCTCATTTTCAGGATACATATGTTTGCTGATTTTTAATAAATATTATGAAGGTTTATAAATTACAGAAAAATTAGTATAAATTTCTATAATTAACAAGGATCATTTTGGTACTTTATTTTATATATAATTGAGCTTTTTTTGTCTATCTCAAAAATTGTTGGAAATAGTGTACAGTTTGATTTATTTATTAAATAGTTACGACTTTCAACATTTTGTGTTGTTTTGAGTATAGACATATTGGACCTCACCCTACACTAGCGTAAAGACCCTAAAAAATTAGTTTGGATATAGTGTCACCCCACATTGGACCTTTATGCTAGATTCTTGACAAGTGTAGACAGTGTAAACAGTGATTTATTATTTCAAAGTATACCATGTTTCTTTATTGCATTATTTGCTGTAGACAGTGTAACTTTATACAATGTAGACAGTGTAACTTTAGACAGTGTAACTTTAGACAGTATAGATAGTGTAACTTTAGACAGTATAGACAGTGTCGCATAATTGTCCCGAGATCGATCACATATCAAAGGTACTTCTAACAGTTGGGGAAAGTATTTTGTGTCTATTTATTGCTATTGGTTTTCCGTATTTACTATTTATTTTCAAAACTCGTGATTGATGTCTAACCTTTAAAGTGTAGATTGTTTTATAGTTATTTTCTTTATTTGAAATTGCATTCAGTAAATTGTGCTCATTCCATTCCTGACTGGAAACCAACATTTTCAGGTTAGCCGTGGATTCACTTAGCTTGGGGAGTGACGGAAATACTTGCAGACAAAAGCCTAGAGTCTAGTTAGATAGTTGAGTTGTAGTCATTATATATTTGTACAAGTTTATATTTTTCTACAAATGTAAAACTTGTGATTATTGTAAATTAAATTAATTATGTGAATGAGCATTATTTGTGATTTTGATCTTCATGGCCGTGACAGCGATCTACCGCCGACATTGCGGTGTAGGCTGGCTTGGACACGTCTCGTATCCGTTTAAAAAAATGGGTGCGGGTCGTGACAAGTTTTTGTGGTGGCCCATGCAGGTCTGTTTTCGTAAATTATGCGAACTCGTGATGGTACTTAAGATAGTTGTACTATTGTGAGCCTGCGACAAGGAAATGCTCATTCACGAATTAGGATTAATTTAATTTAAGTGAATGACTAGGACTAGGAGTCCCCTATACAAATTACCGATGGGTAGTCTAGGCCATGGAATTTAGATAAGGAGTTATTAATTTTGATAGTTTGTCAGATCCCCATAGGTACACTATTACCTCTTGATTGGAAGATATGGACCAATGTGGATAGATTATTCACTTGGAGAGACAGAGCTTCCTGGAATTGATGATCTCACCTAGATAAAATTTTCAATTCCTTCTCCTTGCCTCTTTAGATATCATCCTCATATCTTAGTCCTAATTGCCTATTTAGTTCCTATTTTGCCTAAGAATTATTATTTTTTATAAAATTTCTGATTATGTTACCCATGTATGAACCTCGAGTTAGTTTCGATTCAAGTTTTTTCCTCAAAGGCTTAAGTACATACGAAATAGATACTAGGATATTTGTATTTCTGTCTTCAGTTATTCCTCTCTGTTAAATCTTTTATGTTAAAGGGTTGTGAACGATAGACAAATACCTACGCTCTATTTCATAGTCAACATGTTTGAATCTCTATAAGCTCATGAATTCTTACAAATATAGTTAAAGGAATGTTAGTTAACTCATAATGGCTAGACAGCAGCGCACTGTCGCCAATTACCTGAGAATGGAGAGTGTGGGTTCACTGCAGCCGACAGCGCACTGGCAAGGCACAACCTCCAGAATTAAAATCATTTCGAAGAATCATAGTCTATGGAACATTGCTAAAACTATGTTCTCGTTGACCTTTTTAGATCTTAGATACCCTTGTGTCAATATAAGGTAGAGTATCGATAGCATATCACATCTGAATCACGGAACCAAGGGTTTACCACAGCTAGAGTATACGGACGTGGCGTAATCCGTGGTGAAATGACTTCAAACATGATCACAAGTTTGGAATACCGTAGAGGATAGGACAGTGTCATGTATGTTCTATAAGATCCGAAGCCAATAGTAGTGGAAGTTCTGTGAGATTGGGTAGCGTGTCTCCCGACCTAGCATTCCGTGGTCCTTGTGATCTATTGACGAGGTAATTGACTGACACTATTAGGTTTACCTAGAATATGGAATTTAGAATATCCATAACCCATTAGTCGACCAAGTCCTTGTGGATAAGAAGATAGTAGGAAGACCGTATAAGCAAGAACACCGGGTAAGGTTTGATTCTCATGAAACTTGAACTACTTATGCCTTCTTTCAAAAATCTTGCATAATTGTATTCGACTATCTTAACAAACGCTGCTGTTACAGCTTAGTTTTGCAAGCTTACCCATTTATCGAGCTTGATTCAAGACATATATTTATTGGGGACGCACGCTAACTTATTGTCTAATCAGAATCAGTGTATTATGGTCTGATCAACCATGATGCATTTGGTTCGCTCTTCATTTAATTACACTACGTGGATGGAGATATATAGGTATCTAGGATCTCATCCGCGACTGCTTTGACAATTCCTCTTGAATTATATGTTCTTCCTTGAATCACGAAATTGTATTCAGTAACATCTCCATTGAATTCTTTATTGTTTTTGTCTTTCACCGATTTGGAAAGACGAAAGCTCGTGATGGTAGAGAGATACAGAATATTTCCATGGCTATGATAATGGTAGGCACAAGTGTAGCTACCATCAGGCCAGTCATGTGATTGAGTTACTCGTTCTCCCATCGACCCTCAAACTACCATTGAGACTTTCGAGCCATCTAAATTTGAGAATGATTAGGGTTTTACCCTTAGTCAGAACGCCAACCTAGGAGACTATCTATTCTTAAGAAACCAAATGTTGAGAGTCTCTAATTATTTGCTGGAAGCTTGCCTTAACTAGCAACCCTTAAGCCTTGAACCAACCCTTCCTCGACCGAAGCCCACAGTTAGACATGAGATGAGTGGACAATAGGGTAATCATTTACCGTGACACTCATCCCGAGATTGGTTTCCAACAAATATTACTCTAGTTATGTAAATTTTATTATTAAGACCTAACTAGTGTTGGAACACTACAGTCACTAGCTTAGCCAATACCATAGCTTAAATACCCTGTCATATTATGATCTACCAGTTGTCAACAGCAATACACAATCACTACAACTCTTGTGACGATAGTCTGGCAGGTTGACACAAATAGAAATTCATGACTCAGTTGTAGAAATCTTGTGCCTTAGAGTTGGTTACCCCGTTTAACTCTAGTATACTATAGACGAGTAGATCATCCTATTTTATCGACCATGTGTTATTGTACACACTCGTTCTCCATTTATTGAGGAACGATCCTTGACTTGACTTATATCTACCATATCCCGATACGCCGTGTCTTATTCCCTATTAACAAAGAGTGGAGGTATAGTATCCGGACTTTGGAAACCCTCTAACCTCAATATTCCTAAGACCATGTCCTATTTTTAAGGTGGGTAGACTGTAAGCCTCCTAAAGTTTTTTTTTTTTGATATACAAGGATTATTGATTGATTAGAAATTTTTTTTTCATTAGGATGATAATTAGTGTCTCATGGACTCCCACTTTCCATTAGATCATCTTGTGTCACCGGCCGTGTCATTAATATTCGGAACACAAGACCAGCTGTTACCTCCCAACAAATTTTATATGCAAGATCTAGACGAGTCCACCTTCATCTAGGTATACCATGTCCCACTCAAACTCGTCCCCTTGTACTCTATTTTTGGGGTACGACTTTCAGGTTAAAAGGATTAGCCATAACCCTTACCGTAATACCAGTATATTTCCGGACTTCCATTAGAGCCTCAACTTCGACTCAATTCCTTTGACCCAACATATGGTTATGATCTACTCGAAGCCCACTACACGCATGCCACTAGTGTGCCCTCCAATTGAGGACTCATGTGCTACTTAAACACAAAAGTCAATGAAGGCACATTTTGGGCTTTATGAACTTAGCTAACCAACCTGACGGGCAACTAGCTCAACCCCTTGGATGGAAACCTATTTTAGGATACCCTAATCTAGTCGGAATAGTTTTATCATCGGGATCCTGTCTGGTCCATATAGATTGAAATCCAAGGTTCATCCAACCAACGAGTGATATCCAAATAGGAAACCTATTAAGACCCAGTAAAATCCATCCATAGAAACCACCATTTTTGGAATATATAAAATCGAACTATTTGAAATAGGTCCCTATACCTATTATGTAGTCTCCACCTCTTAGAATGTGAAGTCATTCGTAACCCTTATTCCATCTACCTGGAAGTCGCGATACGATTTTGTATTGCATTTATATCCCTTGCTGTTGCGTTTAAATAACCACGGAATAGATCACAATCTTGATTTCTCAAATTCAGTCCTATTTTGGAAGGTTGTCTAGAATTTCGAGAACATAATTTTTGTATTGCATGGATTGCAAGACCTCTAAGATCGAAGGGTTCTTCGATGTAGCAAGTGACTAGACTAGAGTAGCCCAATCTAACAAATAAGTCAATGGCTCATAGAATTTCTTGCTGTCCGCATCATTGGATACTCTCTACTGCACGTAAAAATTTATATTTACCCTAGATCGTTCTTCCCTATTTTTCCTCCTATTGCAGAGCGACGAATGGTCATGCTCATTAGAATTTACCAATATTTCTTAGCTACTTGTGTAAATTTGTTGCTTGTTAGATTTTGGGTTATTTAGGAGATAGGAGATTATTATAGAGGCCAAAAGCAGTAGATATATATTTGTAGAAATTTTAGCAGATAGTTGGATGATTATAAGGCTGTAGGGACATAGCACTGAGGGAGTAGTGTGACCAAAGGTGGGTAGAAGTCCTCGAGATTTTTGTAGTTGCCAAATGACCAATGAGAAGGATATAGACTGTTTTGAGGAATTAAAATTCGAGGAGATGAAGGTAATGGTAGATTTCCTTTGAATTTAAGGAATAGTTACGAATTAGAATTTCGAGGACGAAATTATTTTAAGGTGGGTAGATTTGTAGCTCCCCTTCCCAAAAATTTTGAAATACTTTATTTTTTATCGATTTAAATGGTAGATACCCCAATATTGGTTTATTTAATTTCGTTATTATTATTTTGTTATTGAGGTTATTATTATTTAATATTATTATTTATTGGTTATATTATTTTTGGTTAGATAAATGTGATAATATATATATAGAAATGTGTATATATATATATATATATTTAATATATATATTAAATATATATATATATATATTTAATATATATATATATATTAAATATATATATATATGTGTGTGTGTGTGTGTGTGTGGGCATGTGTATGTATATACGGATATATATAAATAAATGTATATAATTAAAAAAATATATATAAATAAATGTATATATGTATATGTGAGTATAGATAAATAAATATTAAACGTGTATATGCATGAATATATAAATGTATATAACATGTGTGTTTGTGTATATAAATATATGCATATATATGTGCGTGTATATATAGAAATTATTTTGTTATGGATATATAGAAATAATATATATAGAAATAGGTATATATATATAGATATTTATAAGTATACGTATATATATAGGTATATGTGAGTTTACGTATATACATATGTATGAAAATACATGTACGTTCAAGAGTGTAATAGAAAACAAAATAGAATTAAAACCCAATAGCCCACAGCAGAGCCCAGGCCAAGCCTGGCTCGGCCAGCCCGAGCAGGGGCCCAGACCGAACAAACATTTTCCAGCCATTTCCTCCCCAACCCGCGCAGGAGCTTAGGCCCGACCCCTCTGTTCAATAGCCGAACATATAAGTACACATACGGAAGAGATATCGAGAGAGAGGGAGTTCAAAACTCCAAGCCCTAACACAACGTCGCCACCCCTACGCCTGGGCGTGCTCCGCACGCGCGCTGCAGAAGGCACCGCCGGCCGGCCGGAGCAGGCCGGACACGCGCGTAAGCGCGCGCAGGACACAGGACAGCAACCGCAGTGGCAGACTCGACTTCGCCGAGAATTTTCTCTGCGCACGGTCGACGATTCATCGAGCCGTTTGTTCAGGTAAGGACCCAACATATACTACTTCATTTCCCTTCAAATACTTTGTTTTATTTCGCTGTGTACGCGACGAGAATCGAGGCCAAAGTGGCCGAAAAACCTATTTAAAATAGGACAGTTTTGTCGACCAAACCCCTAGTTTAGGAGACAATTCTGTGACAGGATACTCAGTATTCTCGAAATCTCTCTGAATAGGATTATAGACAACCTATATGGAATTAAAACCCTTCTCGTAGTTTTTGATTTCATCATATGTATGCCAGGAAAACGAAGCTTGAAAACCAAAGAAAACCATCTTCAAAAACAGAATTAAATATTGAAAATTCTTCCACACGACGTGCGTCCCGCGATTCCGGGCGACGTGGTCACGAACCAAAAGCATCGAAAGGTGCGTAACGGCTTTGTGGTCGTATGGGCTTTGATGGAATTCAAATTAGTCGCGTGTGCGCGACAAATTTGATGCGTATCTGTCGAAATTTACCGTATCGGCCTCTGTACAAATTTCCCAATTACTTTGTGTACGCTCGTCAGATCGAGACGAAACTTGCGCCAACAGGACCGTATCATTTTTTGGGTCCTGTATGTCAAGTTTGGTCCAATGCTGAGACAGTTTATAAAATCACCGTTTTGCGGGCCCCACGGTTCCACTTAACGAGCGATTTTGTGCACGGTCCGCCGGAATCCAACTCTGGACATACGGTTGGGTTCGTATCAAAAAACTGGATTCGTAAACATATAGTTTGACGACTTTAGAGACCGTTGACTCTGGCACGCTTTTCGGTGCAAAGCGGGTCCAACGGCGGACACCGTTTTGGCCCAAAATTACCGTTTTACCCCTGTATCCAAAATTGGACTTAAGGACAGGCAATCCTAGCTATTTTGACTATTCTGAGAACAATAGTAATGTTTATTTCAGCTTTCGAGGACTGTTGTACGAGTTTTGACAATTGTGACATTCTGAGTGGTTCAGATTATCGGTTACACCAGCACAGGACCACAGGCGAGTACAGTTTATTGTCTGCATTTCGATATTGATTTTCACTATATTTCATTGATTGGACATTGGTTATGTGATTATTTTCTATTATAAATTATTGAGTCGGAAATGAGAAGTACCAAGGATGTGTGATATGACCTTAGACAGTGTAGACAGTGATTTATTATTGCAAAGTAGACAGTGTAGACAGTGATTTATTATTGCAAAGTAGACAGTGTAGACAGAGATTTATTATTGCAATTAGACAGTGTAAACAGTGATTTATTATTTCAAAGTATACCATGTTTTTTTATTGCATTATTTGCTGTAGACAGTGTAACTTTATACAATATAGACAGTGTAACTTTAGACAGTGTAGACAGTGTAACTTTAGACAGTGTAGACAGTATAACTTTAGACAGTGTAGACAGTGTCGCATAATTGTCCCGAGACCGATCACATATCAAAGGTACTTCTAACAGTTGGGAAAAGTATTTTGTGTCTATTTATTGCTATTGGTTTTCCGTGTTTACTGTTTATTTTCAAAACTCGTGATTGATGTCTAACCTTTGTTTTATAGTCATTTTCTTTATTTGAAATTGCATTCAGTTAATTGTGCTCGTTCCATTTCTGACTGGAAACCAATATTTTCAGGTTAGCCGTGGATTCACTTAGCTTGGGGAGTGACGGGAATACTTGCAGACAAAAGCCTAGAGTCTAGTTAGATAGTTGAGTTGTAGTCATTATATATTTGTACAAGTTTATATTTTTCTACAAATGTAAAACTTATGATCATTGTAAATTAAATTAATTATGTGAATAAGCATTATTTGTGATTTTGATCTTCATGGCCGTGACAGCGTTCTACCGCCGACACTGCGGCGTAGGCTGGCTTGGACACGTCTCGTATCCGTTTAAAAAAAATGGGTGCGGGTCGTGATAGTTCTCACTTGGCTAGTATCCAGTTAGGAGTCGTGTCACACCGCTAGTATAATATTGAACATAACTTAGATACTGAGTTGTATATCATTATTGACAGGACACCGGACATCTATATCTTCATACTAGTATTCTTGCTTTGCTCGAGGCAAGTACATCTACAAACTTATTTACTGTCTTTTAATGCTAGAACATGTATTAACCACATTAAAATACTGATCCTTGTGGTAGCAAGTTAACTCTTCACATGTTGTATTACTTTTAGTACCTGCCATGCTTAGGACAGTTCTTATATCTTCACATGCTTCTTACTGGTTTACAGCACATATTTTACTATGCTTTATACTGCTCTGAGTATTTACATGTTTTATACTGCTCCCAGTACCTGCCATGCTTTTACTACTTCCAGTGTCTCTCACATGTTTTTACTGTTCTCGTATCTCTCACATGATAGAATATGGGTTATGGGGAAGCCGATAGTTGAGTACGTGATCATGCCCCCTCTAAAGTACCGAGCAAAGTTTTATTTTATATGTTACTGCACCGTAGGCCTTACTCTCAAAGCTGTATTTGTGCGTATGTACATCTATCGCCTTTACACTTGTACGGAAGTACATTTCATTATGTGCCCCCAGCACATTGTACACCTATTGACGATCGCGTACCTGCTCCAGTTTTAAACATTAGATATACATGTGTCATCTTGACAAATGTATTTTATCGTGATTCCAGTCATACCATGATTCCAGATATGCCATGTTCCATGTATTACCATGATACTGTGATCCCAGTTGTACCATGAAGCCATGTTTCCAGTATTTCCTATTTTATAGACTTATCACACCATATTTCTTGTTGTACATCTCTTTCATTATATATTCAGTACTTTAGTTGTAGAGGTTGTACTTGCTCCCGTCCTGACAGGATAACGTTGTAGGTTCACTTTTCGAGAAGAAAATGCTATATGTTACATATTATGGCACTGATATTGAGGACCTGGCCTTAGCTCCAGAAGAGGCCCCAGCGGGGAACCTTGCTTAGATATTTTCATGTGTTTTGAGACTTAGATTTTTGTCTGTACTTATATTTGGATACTGAACTTTGTCTCCAGTTAGATACTTATAAAGTGTATTATTAAGTTTATGCTTATGTTACCTTCGCTTATAGATGCTGTGTTGTGATGAACCTTAAATGTGATTTTAGAACTGTTAGTAGCTTAGATCCTTTATTGTCTATTCTTAGAACAGCTTACTACGCTTTAACAAGCGTAGGCTGGACATGGCTCGGCCCGGCCCAACAATTTGGGTAACGGGTCGTGACACACAAGAAACACATACAGAAAAACAATCCCACTCAATAATTAAAAAAATTCAGCAAAATAAAAATCTCTTAAGGCACAACAACACTTATAAATAAAAACTGTTACGTGTCCGACTTGGACATGAAACCAACACAAAATCTCACCTATAAAAGCCAAATCAAAATCACCAATGCAAAATATCAAAAATAAATCAAAGAGGTCCAATAACCAAAATACCCTTGGGCTAGAAATGACACTGAAAATATCCTAATCACATGGTTAGGCTCTCGGTCAAACAGTCTCTAGGGTTTCACTAGTAAAACATCAAAATCACAAGTCATGGCTTAAAAATTTAAAATGATTTAAAATTTCCAAAATTAAAGCATGAATTAATTGACAATAATTAAATGACTAAAATAATAAAATTTAAAATTACTCTCAAATAGAAACTGGGTACTATAAGTCTATCCACCTTAAAAGAATTCATCCTCCAAAAATTAAAACAAAGTAAACACAGAAAAATCATGCAGTTCGACAATCACATGCGTCTGTCCAGAATCATGATACTTAAAATCTCCGTCATGGTAGTGAGCAAGGCTACGATAATCACAGAGTCCTTGACTATGGTACATACCTCTAGAATTATGGTATTTAAAATTTTTGCATTGCCGCATGCTTCGCAGCGAAAAACTTAAATTCCCACACCCTAGAAATACATCCATAATTCGACTATATGTTCTCACTATGCCTGCTAGCATGACCCTAGAGGATTCTAAATCTCATAATTCGAGGTGACCTAGCCCATACGACTTATCTCAGAAGAAAATCACATCACAAGAATAAAATTTTCATTAAACAATCAAGGAACAGATGGAATCGAATTTCAAGCATTTTATAAGGAGGCAAATGCAGAAATGAGATCGAAAGATTGGAACCTGCACTCTGCCCTGCTGCTGCCTGACTGTCCTCAACTGTCAGGGCGAAAGCACGCCCCTGCTGGCCTCCTCTAGCCTGCTGCACTCTGTCCTGGCCTGCCTGTCTGGCTGCATGGGCAGCACAGTTCCTTATTTGGTAGCCTGGAGCTCCATAGTATAAACAAAGTCCCAGCCTCTTCCTACAAATTCTCCGTGTGTGCCCCATCTTCTCGCAGAAAGTACACTGGATGGCCTGCCTCTTGCCCTGACCCTGCTGCTGGTCGTCATGTGCTGGTGCCTGATGTACTCTGTCCTAGCATTCTCGGACTCCATGAACGTGGCAATCCTTCAGCTGGTGGTCGAGCACCCCACAGAATAGACAAACGCCCAACCTCATCTTGCAAACCTCCCAGGTGTGCCCCAGCTTCCCGCAGAAACCGTACGGAGTAGTCTGCCTCTGGTCCTGTCCCTGGTGCTGAACTAGGGTATCCTGAACTGTATCCGGTACAATCCTCTCAATGGCTGCCATCACCAGCCGGTGGAAGTTCTCCATGCTCTGTCGTAACACCTCTGTCTGGCGGTGAGATGCGTCAGCCTGATGCTGCTATGCCTCATCCTGGGCCCTCTGGGTCTGCAACATCTGCTGTAGAAGGGCCATCATCTGCTGAGCATCAGTCGGTAGCAGAGGCGGCAATGGAAAAGTCTCAGGAATGACTACGGACGGTCCCGCTGCTGGAGGTGGAAGACCTCCTGGAACTGCCGCTGCTACTCCCGCCTGAAGGACAGGAACTGAGACTGCTGCTCCCGTAGCCGAAGATGGAGGTCCTAATGGATCTGATCTCTCTGGAACTGCACTACGCCATGCTGCCTGAGAACGAGTAATCGCCATCCTGAAGACGAATTGAACCCAAGAGATCAATATGGCACAAGATAAGATATTATCAAGGAAGGACAATTGAATTCAAATGCAAGAAGAGTTGTCATGGTAATCAAAAGATCAAAATTTTCTAAAATGTGATTGAGTAACTCCTATCATATCCTAGTTTCTATATCCTAGTCGCAGGCTCGTAATTAGTACTCTAAGTCGAGCACCATTACGAGAACGCACTAATTGCGACACTGACCTGTATGGGCCGTCACAAAAATGTATCACGACCCGTACCCTGATGAGGGGCATGAGTACACGGTTACGTCTAGCCTACGCCGCAGAATCGACGGTAGAATACTGTCTAAGTCGTCTATAAAATCTACGCTAAACAGATAAAGGTACATGTACAGTATATACACTCCGAATGGAGGTGACATAGCAATACAGTCTCAATCACAAAATAAAACTAAGGTAGATAGCACGGAAAGGAAATATGATAGATGAAAGCAGGAAAATAGTTCAAAATCCACACAAGCCCAAAGCTATACACAACACCACAGAGTCACAGAAATATAATATAAACTACTACAGTCTAAAACAAAAGCTGGATCGCAGCCCAGGCAAGCCTAACTAAGCTAACCACTCTGGGAGAATAAAATCTAGTGGCTCTACTATCAAGCCACGGTCCAGGTCTACTCCATCTAATCCGTCCCCATAATAGGTCGAGCAATCTGTCTCAAAAACATCTGTAAAATTGTCAACATTATTCTGTCAGGAAAATGAGCATGTACAAACACTAACAGCAGTTTCATATGAATTGATAAATTCTATAAGAGACAGTATAATGAAATACAAGACAAAGATATGTGAAAACTTCGGAGCCATTCGAAAGCCGACTTACAACCCGTAAACCAAACAAGGACCTTGGTTGTAATCCTTCTCCCGAATAGAACCTAGTCTCCAATCACAGTATAGCATAAGAGCATGTAGAATATGTGAAATACAGGATAAAATTAGCAGGAAATGTATAACAGATGTGAGTACTGAATAGAACGACAATACACATATAGGATGACTTGGGAACTATTCGGAAGTCGAGTTACAACCCTTAAACCAAACAAGGACCGGGGTTGTAACCCTTCTCCCGAACAGAACTTAGCCTCCTACGATAATAAATATAAAAGGTGCCTTGAATTATTAGTGTGTTATGTGATCGGCTTGGAAAAATATGCTCAGGCTTTCCATCCGATCGGCTATGAACAATGTGTACAATAGAGTGGTAAGGCCATTCACCATGGAAAGCTATGAACAATATAGGGTAAGCCTTTACCCGTCGTGAGGCGAAGGTCTAGCTATGAACAGTGTATAGAACAATGTGAGAATTTTGATCACACAACCACTAATAACTCCCCCATCCCCGAATAGTATAATGGATCTGGACATGACACGTCATAACACGGGATTCCATAAAAGGGTAGCAAGTCCCCTTTGGAATCGGTGTCTATACCAATACATGGAAATAAGATGTAACAATATACCATGAAATCTAGGAACAACATCCCATGTCATGATCCAACATATACTAGTCCGTGAACTATCGTGACTGAAATCGAGTAAGACACTACAACTGAATCGGATATAGCAGATATCAAGACAATGAAAACTATTAGTGAATGTACTCGCCTGTGGTCCTGAGATGATAAGGTGAATAGACGCTCAGAGTAATCACAGACCTAAAGATGAGATACTACAAGTCAAAACATGGTTTAATAATGAAAGGAAAGCTAATCTAGTCATGATATGCAAGTCTAAGTCAAAACTAGGTCAAACTAAGTCACACAAGCTAAACTGCGTCATACTAGGTCATACTGAGCCAAACTGGGTCATACTAGGACAACCAAGGTCAAACAAGGTCACAGGAAATCAATCCGAGTCAAATTAGGTCAATCTGGGTCAAGGGTTGACTTACAGTTAACTTTTGGTCAAAAAATTAACTCTGGTCAACTCTAGTCAACACTGAGTCAACCTTGGGTCAACCCTAGGTAAAACTAGTCAAATGTTGACTAACTGTTGACATTCAGTCAACTGGTCAACTCTGGTTTGGTTTCGGTCAATTCTAGTCACTTATAAGCTAAGTTTGACTCTCGGTTGACTTTTGTTGACTTTTGGTCAAAATGGTCAATCGAAGTCAAAGCTATTCTAGGAGCACTATATCTGACCATTACCAACCAAGGGAACCAATTTCTAACCATATCTTAATCAGTTAAACTCATACCTTAGGTTATATGTATTACCTACATTTATCCTTCACAAGGTAAATACCTATACCTTTCCCATTACCACTATAACCTTGGAATCTAACCTACGTTTCCTAGGATAGCTAGATACTATCCTATACTAACATTACCGACCATAAAATCCTAGTGCCTAGGTCATCTAGTCCATCTTAGGTCACATATTGATTATCCTCATTACCTTACCCTATACTATTTTTAACTTCTAGTTAAACCCCACACACCAACACTCACTCACTCACTCACATATGGTTCACACATAGGCTCTCCTATAGGCTCACACCTATAGACACATAGGTTCACACCTATAGGACACATATAGGACACATGTAGACTCATACACACATATACACACATATGGGTCAACATGGGCTGATTTTGGGACTGCCTAAGGGCTGTTCAAATGGGGTGTTAGTGGCTGATATAGGCTGCCTAAATGAGGGCTGCTAAGTGTCAAGTGTAGGCTGTCAATGGGGGCTAGTATAGGGTCAATGTATGGTTGTCCATGTGGTGCCTATGGACTGAACATGTGGGGCTGTTCATGGGGTTGGTTTGAGACTGCTATAGGCTGAATTGTAGGTGACCAAGTGGGGGTTATATAGGCTGTCCTATCCCTAAAACACTGCTGAAATTTATGAACTCTAAGGGGCAACTAAGGGACTGATATGGACTGGTTTAGGACTGTTTATAGGGGTACTTAAGGGCTGAATGTATGGGACAGGTTTGGGGGTGATTAATGGCTTGAATGGCTTTCATGTAGAGCTGGAATGGGTGGACTGATGTACACAGCCTATGGGGGCTGATATGGGGTAGTACAAGGCTGCCTAGGGGATTCCCAATGGGGCTGATCCCCCCTCCAAGCTGCTGCTTAAACAGCAGCAAATAGTCCCCTGTTTGGGGACTGATTTCTCCCCATTGCTGCTGTCAAAACCAGCAGGTCCCCCTCCCCTTCTACACTCTCAAACACCCTCTCTACACTCTCTAATCTCCACTCTCTATCACTCTCTCTCTATACACAAACACACACACATACTAACACCAACTCCAAACACTCTCAAATCCCTCACTTGGCCGAAATCCCCTACACACACAAACACAAAATAAAGACACAAATAACACACAAATATTTATACATATATATAAGACACAATATATATATATATATATACATATATATATTAACACCTACATATATATATATATATATATATATATATATATATATATATATATATATATATATATATATATATATATATAACCATGATATATATATATATATATATATATATATATATATATATACATATAGATAAATAAATATGATACAATATGATAAATGAAGAACACATTCTCTAACCATGTAAAATCTGAGATTTAATATCTAAATAATCATTTAAACATATATGTTAAAAACACATGTGTCCAACTAGGCTTTTTCCACTAGGACACAATCCCACACATAGGACACTCCTAGAAGTCTCCGAAAGGACACAAAACGGACACAACCATGGGAGTCATTCCTATGGGTTCAAAATATTCCTATATGCATGTAGGGGTGGATTAGAGAAGAGATTATACCTTCCGGGAGAGAGATTCTAAGAGAAACCCTTTCGACACGACACCGACACGAAGTGGCCTCCAAATGGACACGAACAAAAGCCAAATCCTCCCAAACTTGGCTAGCACCCTCTATCCATGGAGTAGAGGAGAAATAAAGAAGATTTGGTGGAAGAAATGATTGATTTGGAGATGAAATCAATGGAAACCTTCTCTAAAATTTGGGGAAGAACAAAAGAGAGAAAATGGATGGATAATAACAAATGAGAGGATGACTCCACCCCTCCTCCTTTGGCTGCCATGTGTGGGCTAGGTGTCACCTATAGGAAAGTCTAAAGTACCCCCATTTGTCCTATTTGATTTAAATTAGGAATGGGCTTAAGGTTGAGGCTAATTTAGTCTAGTTTAACGGCTTTAATTAAACTTAACCTACCCATGAATAATTACTCTAACTCACTAACTAAAATAATGTCATGTGGGTCATGCCTAACTAATGAGTGGGTCCCACTAGAGTCAAAACTACCCCGGGTCCCCGTTACAAGTCGGATTGAGCTGAAATTCGAACCCGACTCAAATAATCCCAAAACAATATCATAAATAATAAAATAATTTCAAAATAATTCTAACATGGAAAATGACAAAAATATCCCTATTTCTGAAAACTGGGGGTGATAAATCTATCCACCTTAAAAAATTTCGTCCTCGAAATTAAAACAAAGCAATCATAAGAAACACATACAAAAAAACAATCCCACTCAATAATAAAAAAAATCAGCAATATAAAAATCTCTTAAGGCACAACAACACTTGTAAATAAAAACGGTTATGTGTCCGACTTGGACACAAAACCAACACAAAATCTCACCTATCAAAGCCAAATCAAAATCACAATGCAAAATATAAAAAATAAATCAAAGAGGTCCAATGACCAAAATACCCTTAGGCCAGAAATGATACTGAAAATATCCTAATCACATGGTTAGGTTCTCGGTCAAACAGTCTCTAGGGTTGCACTAGTAAAACATCAAAATCATAAGTCATGGCTTAAAAATTTAAAATGATTTAAAATTTCCAAAATCAAAGCATGAATTAATTGACAATAATTAAATGACTAAAATGATAAAATTTAAAATTACTCTCAAATAGAAACTGGGTGCTATAAGTCTATCCACCTTAAAAGAATTCATCCTCCAAAAATTAAAATAAAGTAAACACAGAAAAATCATACAGTTCGACAATCATATGCGTCTGTCCAGAATCCAGAATCATGATACTCAGAATCTCCGTCATGGTAGTGAGCAAGGCTACGATAATCACAGAGTCCTTGACTATGGTACATACCTCTAGAATTATGGTATTTAAAATTTTTGTATTACCGCATGCTTGGCAGCAAAAACCTTAAATTTCTACACCCTAGAAATACATCCATAATCCGATTATATGTCCTCACTATGCCTGCTAGCGTGACCCTAGAAGATTCTAAATCTCATAATTCGAGGCGACCTAGCCCATACGACTTATCTCAGAAGAAAATCATATCACAAGAACAAAATTTTCATCAAACAATCAAGGAACAGATGGAATCGAATTTTAAATAGTTTATATGGATATAAATGCAGAAATGAGATCAAAATATTGGAACCTGCACTCTACCCTGCTGCTGCTTGACTGTCCTCAACTGTCAGGGTGAAAGCACGCCCTTGCTGGCCTCCTCTAGCCTGCTGCACTCTGTCCTGGCCTGTCTGTCTGGCTCCATGGGCAGCACAGTTCCTCATCTGGTGGTCTGGAGCTCCACAGTATAAACAAAGTCCCAGCCACTTCCTGCAAACTCTCTGTGTGTGCCCCATCTTCTCGCAGAAAGTACACTGGATGGCCTACCTCTTGCCCTGACCCTGCTGTTGGTCGTCATATGCTGGTGCCTGATGTACTCTTTCCTGGCCTCCTCGGACTCCATGAATGTGGCAATCCTTCAGCTGGTGGTCGGGCGCCCCACAGAATAGACACACGCCCAACCTCATCCTGCAAACCTCCCAGGTGTGCCCCGGCTTCCCGCAAAAATTGCACGGAGTAGTCTGCCTCTGGACCTGTCCCTGGTGCTGAACTGGGGTATCCTGAACTGTATTCGGTACAATCCTCTCAATGGCTGCCATCACCAGCCGGTAGGAGTTCTCCATGCCCTACCGTAACACCTCTGCCTGGCGATGAGATGCGTCAGCCTGATGCTGCTGTGCCTCGGCCTGGGCCCTCTGGGTCTGCAACATCTGCTGTAGAAGGGCCATCATCTGCTGAGCATCAGTCGGTAGTGGAGGTGGCGATGGAAAAGTCTCAGAAATGACTATGGACGGTCCCGCTGCTGGAGGTGGAAGACCTTCTGGAACTGCTGCTGCTACTCCCGCCTGAAGGGTAGGAACTGAGACTGCTACTCCCGTAGCCGAAGGTGAAGGTCCTACTGGATCGGATCTCTCTGGAACTGCACTACGCCTTGTTGCCTGAGAACGAGTAATCGCCATCCTGAAGACGAATTGAACCCAAGAGATCAATATGGCACAAGATAAGATATTATCAAGGGAGGACAATTGAATTCAAATGCAAGAAGAGTTGTCATGGTAATCAAAAGATTAAAATTTTCCTAAAATGTGATTGAGTAACTCCTATCATATCCTAGATCCTATATCCTAGTCGCAGGCTCGTAATTAGTACTCTAAGTCGAGTACCATTATGAGATCGCACTAATTGCGACACTGACTTGCATGGGCCGCCACAAAAACGTGTCACGACCCGCACCATGATGAGGGGCTCGAGTACGCGGTTACGTCCAGCCTACGCCGCAGAATCGGCGGTAGAACGCTGTCTAAGTCGTCTACAAAATCTACGCTAACAGATAAAGGTACCTGTACTGTATATACACTCCGAATGGAGGTGACATAGCAATACAGTCTCAATCACAAAATAAAACTAAAATAGATAGCAGGGAAAGGAAATATGATTGATGAAAGCAGGAAAATAGTTCAAGATCCACACAAGCCCAAAGCTATACACAACACCACAGAGTCACAGAAATATAATATAAACTACTACAGTCTAAAACAAAAGCTGGATCGCAGTCCAGGCAAGCCTAACTAAGCTAAACACTCTGGGAGAATAAAATCTAGTGGCTCTACTATCAAGCCACGGTCCAGGTCTACTCCATCTAACCCGTCTCCATAATAGGTCGGGCAATCTGTCTCAGAAACATCTGTAAAATTCTCAACGGTATCCTGTCAGAAAAATGAGCAAGTACAAACACTAACAGCAGTTTCATATGAATTGAAAAATTCTATAAGAGATAGTATAATAAAATACAAGACAAAGATATGTGAAAACTTCAGAGCCATTCGAAAGCCGACTTACAACCCGTAAACCAAACAAGGACCGGGGTTATAATCCTTCTCCCGAATAGAACCTAGTCTCCAATCACAGTATAGCATAAGAGCATGTAGAATATGTAAAATACAGGGTAAAATCAGCAGGAAATATATAACAGATGTGAGTACTGAATAGAACAACAATACACATATAGGATGACTTGGGAACTATTCGGAAGTCGAGTTACAACCCTTAAACCAAACAAGGACCGGGGTTGTAACCCTTCTTCCGAACAGAACTTAGCCTCCTACTATAATAAATATAAAAGGTGCCTTGAATTATTAGTGTGTTATGTGATCGACCTGGGAAAATATGCTCAGGCTTTCCATCCGACCGGCTATAAACAATCTGTACAATAGAGTGGTAAGGCCAGTCACCATGGAAAGCTATAAACAATGTAGGGTAAGGCTTTACCCGTCGTGAGGCGAGGGTTATGAACAGTGTATAGAATAATATAGGAATTTTAATCACACAACCACTAATAACTCCCCCATCCCCGAATAGTATAATGGATCTGGACATAACACGTCATGACACGGGATTCCATAAGAGGGTAGCAAGTCCCCTTTGGAATCGGTGTCTATACCAATACATGAAAATAAGATGTACCAATATACCATGAAATCTAGGAACAACATCCCATGTCATGATCCAACATATACTAGTCCGTGAACTATCGTGACTGGAAATCTAGTAAGACACTACAACTGAATCGGATATAGCAGATATCAAGACAATGAAAACTATCAATGAATGTAATCGCATGTGGTCCTGAGCTGATAAGGTGAATAGACGCTTAGAGTAATCACTGTCACGCCCCACTTCCGTAGGAGCGATCGTCCTCGCTAAGTCGTGATGCCGCACGAGCCTAGATTATGCTCGTGCAAGGCAGTTTCATAACGGCCGATTATATCGGCGGCGACGGGGTCATCGTACAGAAGTCCCAAGCAGAAATATTGAAATATGTAGCAGAAATTTAGAACAAGTACACATGAACACAAGTCATTCAAAAGAAGCTCTTTATTGATATTGAATACAAGATTACATTTGTGGGCGCAAGGCCAAATTACAAGTCTCTCGTGCTCACTTTTCTCTTATTTTACAATTCACTCTGCTCTCTCTCATCTCTCGATACAGTGCTTGAATCCAGCAGAAGCTTCGAAAGACGATGTCCATACATTATGTCCTGTATAAGTCTTCAATCCACACGCCCGTACGCTTCGAATCGCCAAGAAACTCTGTGCCTTGACGCATCCAAGCGAGCTCCGCGCCACGAGCTTCTACCTGTGCCTGCACATAAACACTGTGTGCGTGTCAATACTCAACTGTACTGGTGGAGTGAGCTTCTCGCCCACCCATACATAACCGATACGTTCATTTACTTTGTGCAGTTCAAAACCCTTTCAATTGTCTTTCTAGTCTTGCCTTAGGATTCATTTTAGGACAAGGACGTCCGACCAAACCTAGGTGCCAAGACATGTTTGTGCTATAATTCCAACGTGTGTTTCGATCGAGGTAGTACCTCATCGTGCATGTACTTGACCCAACTTGAACTCGGGACGATAGGGTCGTGCCATACTCTATTCGCGACTTAGACATATTCGAGATGGTGCTACGCCGAGGAGCAACTTACACGGACTCGGCCGTGCCAAGACCTTTACTTGAACTCAAGTGCCTCAAGCCTATTCTCGTGCCAACGACGTCAAGGGGATGACTCGTGCAGGTCGTGCCACTAGACTTGATTTGTGCCTTAAGACCTTGCTTAGACTTGTATATGCTTCAAGATTGAGGTCGCGTCTCGCAACTTATCAAGACTTTATCCATGCTACCGCCTAGCGATCTTTCTATTCGACTCATGAACCAACTTAGACAAGACTTGCCAAACCTAGTATCGATCTCATGGACATCCCGACGCCAAGTATCGTGCTAAGCACGGTGCCTATGCAGCAGCCCAATCTTAGGCCCAGACATTGTGTTACCGACTAGACATGATTCCAGTTCTAAACCAAATCCAAAGGCATACACGCGGTGTGTCGCTATTGCCGACACATCTACATGAGTGGTCACTAGCAATGTCAAGCCATCTTGGACTAGCTCGTAGGATATCGGCTCGTCCCTACATGGGTAGCTAGCCCGGAGGCGCCGAAGTCTTCCATGCGATTATCCAGCATCCTACTTTGAGCCACAACGCGCTTCTCCCGGGCCGAATGATCCTGGCGCCCCGGCAATCATTCGAGAAGACTACACCTTGTCGACAAGTTATCCAATGACCATGCAAGTCTCAACTCGATCTAACCAATCCTTTCTTAACATGACCATGCATTCCTTCTTTCTTTCGAGACTTAACGAGACTTCCAAATCGCGGGACCGATCTCGTGTGCGGGACTTATCAAGACTTAGCGAGACTCCCAAGCCGCGGGACCGATCTCGTGTACGGGACTTATCAAGACTTAGCGAGACTCCCAAGCCGCGGGACCGATCTCGTGTGCGGGACTTTCAAGACTTAGCGAGACTCCCAAGTAGCGGGACCGATCTCGGCGAAAACCAGTCACGTGGACTTCCTTGGATCGTGGCAAGCTTTTCACTAAACTGACCGCAGCTCGCACCTTAGACAGACCTGGTTCTCTAGACGATGCTAACGCTCAAGTCATATACTTATACGACGAGCCTTGTTCTCAAGGGACTATGCGACTTGACAACCGCAGATAGAGCAGGACAGTACTAGAAATGGCTTCGATAGCCCAGCACAACTCTTGTCTACTTATTCGGGCAACGAGTCGACGAGCAAAGGCTACGCCGAGCTTCGCATCGAGGGAACGTGCCGTGCACGCGTTCGACTTGAACAACCAAGTTCTACGTGTGCCTAGACTTATACCAACAAGCCGTGCAAGACGACTTAACTTGCGGGACGTACGAAAGCTATGCCAAGCCTTGCGGGACAGGACCGAGCATGCTTTATTAAGCATTCATGCGGGCGACGCCGATGACTTAGACTGATTCGAGTGTTGGGGCAAAACGACGGGACCGTGCATGCTTTACCAAGCATTCACGCAGGCGACGCCTATGACTTAGGCTATTTCAAGTATCGGGACAACTTAGCAACTTAAGCCAACTTCTTTCTCCCAAGCCACGAGATCGAAGGATCGAGTGTCATTTAAAAGCACGCTGAGCCGACTTCTATGAAGACCGTGGGGCCATTTTCCATGTTCTAAGACATTCCGACGGGTCGGGATTATTCTCTTAGCTATGTGCGTTCGTAGCTTTTATATTAGCCTACTTGTGCAAGTTGAAAACATGCGCGTTATTAAATGAAGGCTAAAATGAGGCAAGTTCACCGAAACTACCCCACCTGTGCGAGGAGTCGCCTCAGATGAGCGAGCCTTCGAGTAGCCGTTGCAAGGCTAAGCTCCAATGCCGTCGGCGTTTCGATTTCTTCGATTGACTTTGCGGGACGGGGCACTACATCATACACCACTCAGAACAAGTCTCATCCTCGAGACTTTCCTGAAGGCAAGCCATCCTACTATTTCTATGGCCAAGACTTAATCGAGCCTAGACACGGCACTATAACAGTCGAGCGAGATATGCCTACGCGTTTCCTTGAGTCCGAGCCACGCTCGCACTATTATCATTCTTTCCCTTTACACGATTTCAAGTTCTCGACACTCTTCCATTCTCCAAGTCTCATTTGAATTCAACGTATCGCTTGGTTGGATTGTGCACGCATTTCAGGCGTCCCAGAATACATGCATTCACTAAGCCGCATGATAGAGAATTCGTCTTTCTCACTCGAGTCGCATCGTGCACATACTCAAGCGTCCCTGAAATATATGCATGTCAGCCGAATCTCGTTTGGGGTATTCCTATATTCGTGATTCACTATATCCATTCAAGCCAATCCTCAAGATCAATCTTTCGATTGATAACTCATGAAACAGGGCGTCTCGCCTAACCGCTAGGCCATTTTTTTTCGAGGCTAAGTCAATGTCAGGATTGGAATCACAGTTCCCCAACAATAATGCCAATACTGACCCCAATCCTAGGGTCAAACCAAAGTCGGTAGTACAGGATTTTCTACCCAAGCTCGCGTCACTCAGATTTCTAATATCGAGCATGATCACCTATTCGCATCAATGTATTCGTTACGCGTATTCGAATCCATTCAAATCACCACTTCTAACCAATTCATGTATTCGATCACGAGATCGCCTAACTTTGACAATATGTTGTACCCCAATCTCACGCGAGTCCGATTATCCACGGTGGTTCATGAATCACCATGCACGCTCCTAAGGAATAATCATTCTCATCGGGGCGTAACTCTTGTTTGAGTCTAGACTAATTCATTTTCGATACGCGGATTGGACCTACTCAATCCTCGAGTTCAGTCATCAAGCACACTGAGTTATCCTTGAATCCACCTTCGTGTCAAACCACAAGTCGAAGCATACTAATTGCCACGCCATGCTAGTTCAATCACCCCCGCTGTATGAATCACCATACCAGCGCTCACGCGGAGTGATCACCCTAATTGGCACGACACATGTGCGAGGCTGGAGTTGCGCTCGCATAAGACAAGGACGTCAACGTTGTGGTTGTCAACGAAGCAAATCCAAACATTTTATTTCATCCAATCCAAGTTCGATAGTCCGATCATCATTCGTTCAACCAGAAAATTCTCGAGCCAAGTCTATATTTTCCTCGACACGTTTCAATATCCCGAGTATAGCATCCAGCGAAACAATGACATTTTCACGATCGTCATTCGCCGAGTCAGAGTACCCCCGAGTTATCGCATATCGATCTTTGATACGCCTCAATACCATCGACGATATGCATAACCTGACGATCTTCCTTTGCAACCAATTTCGAGTCGTGCGACTGATGCTATTGTCCAAACTGGATATTCTATAATTTCCTCGATATTTAAGATCAAGTTCGATCGCTATTCCTCAAGCTCGTTTCAAGATCGTTGTTCAAAACTCAAGTCATATTTTATTTGAAACAATCCTAAATCGTACACATGATCCTCTAAGTTTCCTCGATCACGACCATTCATTTTTATTTATCGTTTCGAATCATTTTCTAACACGCATTGCCTATTCTCAAGTTGTCCGAACGAGATGTTCGTTCGGGACATTCGAAGTCACGATCAACTAAGCGTGACGTGTTCTAAGACTTTGCGCGATCGCATCGCCTCGTCGACAGACTCGTAATCCTTAATATTTGCTCGAATGATTTCCAAGACAAACTATACACCACTCGGATTCGAGCCATCCGATCTAGTCCTTAATCACGTTCGCATCATTCGCTAAGACATCTTTCAGATTCGTTCGACGAATCTCTAGCGTAGTCGCTCGCGTCGTCTCGACGTACTAAGTCGTTCGCACTATTTCCTCGAAATCCAAGTCAATCTTCCGTGTATGTCTAAGCGTTAACTCGATAGCGTTCCTATCGATAGATACTCTAAGTGTAGCTTCATTCCCGACTGAGCGGTACTTGATATCGCTCGCAACTCGTTCGAACCAAAAGGTCGAGGTGCGCGACACGCAGCACAACTTAGCCAAAAGGCCGTGTGCACATCTATCCCGTGCGGACTGTATTTCAAGTTTGCACGCTCAATTGCTAGGGTCAACGCAGAACTAGTTAGGCATGCACGCGATATGTTAACTTAGCACGTGTTTTCTATCGAGTCAAGTTTAACATCGTTCGGCACAAAGGCCGTCGCCTATCGATGCGTTCGATTGAACGCTTGTACGAGCTTTTGAAAATATTTAGACTTATTGTATGGACATGCCGAGGGACATTCGAGAGAGAGCGCACACTTATTTTCCAACGACGAGCTTTCAAAACTGAGAAATTCGACGTGAAGTCCAAGGACGTAAAGCCGTGCTCTGATACCATTATGTCACGCCCTACTCCCGTAGGAGCGATCGTCCTCGCTAAGACGTGATGCCGCACGAGCCTAAATTGTGCTCGTGCAAGACAGTTTCATAACGACCGATTACATCGGCAGCGACAGGGTCGTCGCACAGAAGTCCTAAGCAGAAATATTGAAATATGCAGCGGAAATTTAGAACAAGTACACATGAACACAAGTCATTCAAAAGAAGCTCTTTATTGATATTGAATACAAGATTACATTTGTGGGCGCAAGGCTAAATTACAAGTCTCTCGTGCTCACTTTTCTCTCATTTTATAATTCACTCTGCTCTCTCTCATCTCTCGATATAGTACTTGAATCCAGCGGAAGCTTCGGAAGGCGATGTCCATACATTATGTCATGTATAAGTCTTCAATCCACGCGATCGCACGCTTCGAATCACCAAGGAACTCTGTGCCTCGACGCATCCAAGCGAGCTCCGCGCCACGAGCTTCTACCTGTGCCTGCACATGAACACTGTGTGGGTGTCAGTACTCAACTGTACTGGTGGAGTGAGCTTCTCGCCCACCCATACATAACCGACACGTTCATTTACTTTGTGCAGTTCAAAACCCTTTCGATTGTCGCACCCCGATTCGGGAAATTGCTCGTTCTCGCTAGATTTTACCCGAATCAGCGTCCTCGCTGGGGCGTGATGCCACACGAGCCTGGAGTTGCGCTCGTGCAAGGCAAGATAACGGTTCACATAGTGATTATCTCAAAGTCGTAACATAAGCAGCAGAAGAAAACAAAGAATACAATAAGAATCTCTTTTATTCATAATGAACTGAAGGTTACAAAGGCTCTGAATAGCCCAACTTAACATGCCAATTGGCTACAACGCTCATGATCTCTCTAGCTCACAAAGGATTACATTGTTTCATACATTATGCCTCTTTATAGCCACCAAGTAGTCTTCGGCCGAATATCTCCATGTCGCAAGTCCGAACGCCTATACGGTAGCTTCTCTTGAACGCCAAGGACTCCATGCCTCGGCACGTCCAAGCCAAGCCCCGCCCCGAGTCAATCATAACCTGAGCCTGCACATAAACTAGTGGGGGAATAGTGCTTTCGTCCTCGCTTTGCACTGATCAAGACCCGCTCGCACCCAAACCAAACGCTTAATTATTTAGTGAAACATGTATCTTAATTGTTGATCTTTCTATTTAGCCTTAGGATCAATTTCATAGCAATACTTAAACATAGCACATTATCATAAATGTGTCCCATACCGTGTTCCTGCGGCAGATACAGTTAGACATAATATGAACATAAACATAGTGATCGTGCTCATCTTCGTCCCATTTTCCTTAGCCTGCACTGGTTAGAACTTACGTATGAAACCATATATTTCACGCAACATCCCAATCATAAACTTAGACAATGCATAAGGGTCGCAGGCCCTGCGCCTGCACCCAACTCTCAACTCAGCCCACCGGCCCTATATATATGAAGGTTACGGTATTTCGTACCGTAATGGACTTGGCATCTCTTATGTGTAACCCTACAATCGCTTCGATACGGGTTGCTTGCCCAATATCCAAAGGATCCCAAACTTACGGATATTATAGCTTATCACAGCACTGGACGGTCGTAATCCGTCTGAATGATGTGCACCATAAATACCACACATAATTCCCTCCTAGGCCGAACGGTTCCGGTGCCCCGGTCGTAACCGTCCGAGGAAAGCCGCACTCGTGCACGGGCCATCCGAGTCTATTGACCATGCAATACGTGCCATAGCAAACACACATAACATTCCAACCAAATCCTCCGTTTCATAACCATAGTCTCGATCCATAACCGGTTTCCCGTGCCATAAACATATTCGTGTCTCATAAACATAATCCACCATTCATATGGGGAGCTCCGTCGGCGTTATGCCCCAACACATCCATATTGATGTACGACGCCCAACGGCTTAGACATCTCGTACTTGTATTCAACGCGTACCATTCGTAAGTTATTCTTATAGCATAATTTCGTAGTTACTTAGTCTTTTCGTAGCATAAGTTTTCGAGGGCACGCTCAACGCCGTAATCCATGTTCTACGCCTAGTGTTCAATGTTCTCGGAGCCGTGCACATGATGCACATCTCAATATCGTCTTTCAATGTTCTACCATGATTGTCCTACCGCGACCCGTACAGTTGATGCACTTCGCTTTATTTGTTCAATGTTCAATGTTCTACCTTAGTGTTCGACACATACTTGGACCTTTCATCGCAGAGCCACGCTCGCTAACTCTATAACATCTTACGCATACAACTATATCTTTTATTAGACGTGAAGGAATAGGGAGAGAGAGTCAAGAACCCGCCCACCTTAAGCCGATACGCCTTGCCGCCTTGCCGATTGAAGCGTCTCGCTTCCATAACTCGATCGCATAGCTAACTCTCGGACTTAGCCATTCCTTTTAACTACTCGGTTGATTTGGCCTATCGTGCCCATGCCATAATCTGTTGCAAGGCTACGATTTGGTTTCGCGGACACTTTATTACATAAGGCAAAATGTCGACCTCTTATCGTCCAGCGTAAAAGTATAGCCTGTACACCAGATCAACTAAAATCAGCACTTGCTCAAACGAGACTTATCCTTTGCATCGATTCGATTCATAGATTCCAACCGACTCAAAGTTTATATTTGGCCAACGTAACTCTTGCATCGATTCGCATCGATACCTCATCGGGTCAACGCAACTCTTCGAGTCAACGACTCATCATAATGCATCGTACGGAGCGGGGCATTACATAATATACCACTCAAAATCAGGTTCGTCTTCGAACCGAAACCAACACTTAATCCAAGTGCCTCGCTAGATCGTTTCACGATCTCGTGCTACTATCGTTGGAATCATACAACTTATTTTGGATCATACACATATTTTAGGCGTCCTACCAATATATGCATTTCAGCCAAGCTCAGTTGTAGGATATCGGGACAACTAACAAGCTTAACTTAAATCCTCAAGCATCCATTGTTTCGTACTCGACTCATTCCAACCTTAGCGCATATTCTTAAAATACTTCTCATATACATCATCCCATAACATGCGATCCTCTTCTAAACATCTCTGCACATAACTTGATTCGAAACTATTAGTTCGATCTCATAAGTTTCTCGTCGGCCACCTAACACTCGCATTGCATCGAGTCATTGCGCATCCGATCACAACAATTTTCTGCAACGCCTATTCGCCCGACCGTTTCCTATCTCTCACATAACTTAAGTCTTTCATCCAATCATTTATAACATTTGGCCTTAACGACATGGACTAAGTCCACATGTCTCAAATTCTCTTGCCTACCATTCGTACTAAATCTCGCTCGCAACTATCCATATGTGATTCACATTCTCTCGCTCTATCTACCCCCGCTAGGTAACTTATCCAGACATCATGCTTATTCTCTCCCGACCCAAGGTCTCTTACGATACGCCTATCTCCGATACTCGATCGAGTACGAATCCATTACTCAATTTTCGATTCAATCCCGACTAGTTCGTTTCGTAATAGATAGCGCGCTCAACACACATAGCCTAACCGTCACTCCAATCGATCTAAGACACGACTTTTAGGGTCGTTATACTATCCGTTGCTCTCGCACATTGCAGAATTCTTGCAATCGCCTTACCGTATCACTATACTAGGCACGTTCCTTAACACATACTCGATTATCGACTAACCAAGTCTATCTGCGTATCCATTCGATCGATCATAAACTTTCTAACCATATCGATCTAGTCGAGGGCTACTCACTAACTTCCGAAACACGATACTCACTCGCTTAGACTTATCCTCAACATGCACTACCTCATCTTTCATCCTCGACAAAATTTCCTTATGCGACTTTTTTAGGGTCATCCTATGGGACTTCAACATTCACTTGATTTGGCGGTCAAGTCTTCTAGGGTCATCTGCCCCGAAACTACGCTCGATAATTGAAGATCATCAACGAGGGACAGTTACAACGAACCATGATATATCCTATCGCGGAGCCAAATCAATTTTCGACAATTCCTATGGGACTTTACCCAATCCGACATACTTTACCAATTTGCAGTTTATCTATCCTCCGCGCAACTGACGCGCCGTTTACTACTCGAATCACTTATGCACTTCCGTTAACAATATCGCAACCGAGCAATATTTGTTCACCTCCGTACGAGTCTATCCACTCACGGCCAATATCTGACACACTTCTAGGCTTATTGCACAATCCTCAATTCCACCTTTGCATCAAACCACGAGTCCATATCAAATTTGCCACGCCTCGCAAGTTCGATCATTCCCGCTGGATGAATCACCATACTAGTGCTCACGCAGAATGATCATTCTAATTTGACGTGACGCATGTGCGAGGCTGGTGTTGTGCTCGCTCAAGACATGAATGTCAACATAGTGGTGATCCGCGAAGCAATCAAGACACTTTCGTTCTCATCCAAGCAATATTCATCCACTCTCAATTCTCCGAAGCACTCCTACCGTTATCATCCAAATTTCCATAACTTAACTTGCATCCTATTCATCCAACAACAATACTCAACATAATTTTTGTTCATTCGATCAGAGTATCCCCGAGTTATTACATATCGTCTTTGATACGCCTCAATACCATCGTCGATATGCATAACTTGAACATCTTCCTTTCTCATAAGCTCAAACCCGTTGCAATCATTGCCATTATTCGAACTCGAATACGAATCAAGTCTTGCACTTATCAAGATCCATTCAGTTGTAACTACTTAATATCGTTGCGACACAATTTCAAATTTACATATCCATTCTCATATCCCTAATTCGTACTTCCAATTGTGCTACCGACTCATGGCGCTAACCCAAATTTGTTCGCACAATTTCTCCGTACCTACTCAATTCATTCCGAATGGTTTTCGTACCGACTTAACTCAACTCGACCGAGTCGACTATTCCCTCAACGTAATATTCCACGTTATGCTCAGCCTATCGTTCGACTTACACTTAACGAATCCTCGTCCGACGTATCCTCCGTAGATATGAATTCGCACATAATCATTCGATTCAATTCATCAAAGTATACTTGCATCGACTTCTCTCAAGTCATTCACACTCAAGTCTCGGTACCACTCCGTCCGTTGCGGACAAACCTATCGTAACAACAAAATCGTCTCGATGAAATCTATCGCAAGTCACCAAGCGGCTTAACATAGCCATCGCTAAGTGGTATTCCATATACCACTCAGGATCGAGGCTATCGTTATCGATATAATACTTCGCTACACTTGCTCGCATAATTGGTATTGCATATACCACTCAAAATTGAGTCATTACTCAACTTTATACTCCGTATAGGTCCGACATCTATTCTCAATCAACTATCCCATATGGCGATCTTTTCGATCCCAGCTCTAGCATTCTTCTTACTCGAGTTGGCACATCAACTGAACCAACATGCCCTATCATTCGCTGAAATTTGACATTCATTCAAATCTAACCGTGCCTTAGTGATCATTTCGATCACATACGCAACATTCACTTATATTCAAAGCTCAACGCTACATTCGGCCAGCATACATGTTCGTCTACTTCGAAACTCGATTCAATGCGGCCAACTTACAAGTTCGCCTACTCAACTCAACTTAGCGACCAACTCGACTCGTACTATCACATCTACAATCTTCCAATCTCACTCGTTGCAACTCATGCAACAACTCATTCTCGATACTTAAGATCTTTACTCAATCTCGTGCAACATATCGCTATCCATCCGCATAGCCATACGACACGCATCATACCATATCGACTTCGTTGCACCGATGCAACGAATGATTCACGACTCGCTGCACTCCGTGCAACCAACAATACATAACCATTCGCATAGCCACATAATACGCATCGCCTCACATATCAACCCGTTGTACTTCGTACAACCAATACTCCATAACTCGTTGTACTGCGTGCAACCAACGTTCTCCGATGGTACCCGGGGATAGCGTGATAGTCACGACGTACTTGTGGCAGACGTACGCACTTAATATAGACTTAATGTATGGAACATCCAATGTAGCGTCGAGCATATCCATGAGCCATGCGGTTGCAGAAACAACTTAGAGTCAACTGAATTCGATAGGGAAGCAACTGAGGGTCAAAGAGATTCACGCATGGTCTAGAGGATGGAACCGCTCTGATACCAACTTGTCACGCCCCGATCCGGAAAATCGCTCGTCCTCGCTAGATTTTACCCGAATTAGCGTCCTCGCTGGGGCGTGATGCCGCACGAGCCTGGAGTTGCGCTCGTGCAAGGCAAGATAACGGTTCACATAGTGATTATCTCAAAGTCGTAACATAAGCAGCGGAAAGAAACAAAGAATACAATAAGAATCTCTTTTATTCATAATGAACTTAAGGTTACAAAGGCTCTGAATAGCCCAACTTAACATGCCAATTGGCTACAACGCTCATGATCTCTCTAGCTCACAAAGGATTACATTGTTCCATACATTATGCCTCTTTATAGCCACCAAGTAGTCTTCAGCCGAATATCTCAATGTCGCAAGTCCGAACGCCTATGCGGTAGCTCCTCTTGAACGCCAAGGACTCCATGTCTCGGCACGTCCAAGCCAAGCCCCGCCCCGAGTCAATCATTACCTGAGCCTGCACATAAACTAGTGGGAGATTAGTGCTTTCGTCCTCACTTCGTACTGATCAAGACCCGCTCGTACCCAAACCAAATGCTTAATCATTTAGTGAAACATGCATCTTAATTGGTGATCTTTCTATTTAGCCTTAGGATCAGTTTCATAGCAATACTTAAACATAGAATATTATCATAAATGTGTCCCATATCGTGTCCCTGCAGCAGATACAGTTAGACATAATATGAACATAAACATAGTGATCGTGCTCATCTTCGTCCCATTTTCCTTAGCCTGCACTGGTTAGAACTTACGTATGAAACCATATATTTCACGCAACATCCCAATCATAAACTTAGACAATACATAAGGGTCGTAGGCCCTGCGCCTGCACCCAACTCTCAACTCAGCCCACCGGCCCTATCTATATGAAGGTCACGGTGTTTCGTACCGTAATGGACTTGGCATCTCTTATGTGTAAGCCTACAATTGCTTCGATACGGGTTGCTAGCCCAATATCCGAAGGATCCCAAACTTACGGATATCATAGCTTATCACAGCACTGGACGGTCGCAATCCGTCTGAATGATGTGCACCATAAATACCACACATAATTATCTCCTAGGTCGAACGGTCCCGGTGCCCCGGTCGTAATCGTCCGAAGGAAGCCGCACCCGTGCACGGGCCATCCGAGTCTATTGACCATGCAATACGTGCCATAGCAAACACACATAACATTCCAACCAAATCCTCCGTTGCATAACCATAGTCTCGATCCATAACCGGTTTCCCGTGCCATAAACATATTCGCGTCTCATAAACATAATCCATCATTCGTATGGGGAGCTCCGTCGGCGTTATGCCCCAACACATCCATATTGATGCACGACGTCCAACGGCTTAGACATCTCGTACTTGTATTCAATGCGTACCATTCGTAAGTTATTCTTATAGCATAATTTCGTAGTTACTTAGTCTTTTCGTAGCATAAGTGCCCGAGGGCACGCTCAACGCCGTAATCCATGTTCTACGCCTAGTGTTCAATGTTCTCGGAGCCGTGCACATGATGCACATCTCAATATCGTCTTTCAATGTTCTACCATCATTGCCCTACCGCGACCCGTACACTTGATGTACGTCGCTTCAATTGTTCAATGTTCAATGTTCTACCTTAGTGTTCGACACATACTTGGATCTTTCATCGCCGAGCCACGCTCGCTAACTCGATAACATCTTACACATACAATTATATCTTTTATTAGACGTGAAGGAATAGGGAGAGAGAGTCAAGAACCCGCCCACCTTAAGCCGATACGCCTTGCCGCCTCGCCGATTGAAGCGTATCGCTTCCATAACTCGTTCGCATAGCTAACTCTCGGACTTAGCCATTCCTTTTAACTACTCGGTTGATTTGGCCAATCGTGCCCATGCCACAATCCGTTGCAAGGCCATGATTTGGTTTCGCGGACACTTTATTGCATAAGGCAAAATGTCGACCTCTTATCGTCCAGCATAAAAGTATAGCCTGCACACCAGATCAACTAAAATTAGCACTTGCTCAAACGAGACTTATCCTTTGCATCGATTCGATTCATAGATTCCAACCGACTCAAAGTTTACCTTTGGCCAACGTAACTCTTGTATCGATTCGCATCGATACCTCATCGGGTCAACGCAACTCTTCGAGTCAACGACTCATCATAATGCACCGTGCAGAGCGGGACATTACATCGATTGTCTTTCTAGTCTTGCCTTAGGATTCATTTTAGGACGAGGACGTCCGACCAAACCGAGGTGCCAAGACATGTTCGTGCTATAATTCCAATGTGTGTTTCGATCGAGGCAGTGCCTCATCGTGCATGTACTTGACCCAACTTGAACTCGGGACGACAGGGTCGTGTCATACTCTATTCGTAACTTAGACATATTTGAGGCGGTGCTACACCGATGAGCAACTTACACGGACTCGGCCATGCCAAGACCTTTACTTGAACTCAAGTGCCTCAAGCCTATTCTCGTGCCAACGACGTCAAGGGGACGACTCGTACAGGTCGTGCCGCTAGACTTGATTTGTGCCTTAAGACCTTGCTTAGACTTGTATATGCTTCAAGATTGAGGTCGCACCTCGCAACTTATCAAGTCTTTATCCATGCTACCGCCTAGCGGTCTTTCTATTCGACTCATGAACCAACTTAGACAAGACTTGCCAAACCTAGTATCGATCTCATGGACATTCCGACGCTAAGTATCGTGCTAAGCACGGTGCATATGCTGCAGCCCAATCTTAGGCCCAGACATTGTGTTACCGACTAGACATGATTCCAGTTCTAAACCTAATCCAAAGGCATACATGCGGTGTGCCGCTATTGCCGACACGTCTACATGAGTGGTCACTAGCAATGTTAAGCTATCTTGGACTGGCTCGTGGGATATCGACTTGTCCCTACACGGGTAGCTAGCCCGGAGGTGCCAAAGTCTCCTATGCGGTTATCCAGCATCCTACTTTGAGCCGCAACGCGCTTCTCCGGGGACAAATGATCCCGATGTCCCGGCAATCATTCGAGAAGACTACACCTTATCGACAAGTTGTCCAATGACCATGCAAGTCTCAACTCGATCTAACCAATCCTTCCTTAACATGTCCATGCATTCCTTCTTTCTTTCGAGACTTAACGAGACTCCCAAGCCGCGGGACCGATCTCGTGTGCGGGACTTATCAAGACTTAGCGAGACTCCCAAGCCGCGGGACCGATCTCGTGTGCGGGACTTTCAAGACTTAGCGAGACTCCCAAGTAGCGGGATCGATCTCGGCGACAACCAGTCGCGTGGACTTTCTTGGATCGTGGCAAGCTTTTTACTAAACTGACCGCAGCTCGTGCCTTAGACAGACCTGGTTCTCTAGGCGATGCTAACGCTCAAGTCATATACTTATACGACGTGCCTTGTTCTCAAGGGACTACGCGACTTGACAACCGCAGATAGAGCGGGACAGTACAAGAAATGGCTTCGATAGCCCAGCACAACTCTTGTCTACTTATTCGGGAAACGAGTCGACGAACAAAGGCTACGTCGAGCTTCACATTGAGAGAACGTGCCGTGCACGCGTTCGACTTGAACAACTAAGTTTTACGTGTGTATAGACTTACACCAACAAGTCGTACAAGGTGACTTAACTTGCGGGACGTGCGAAGGCTATGCCAAGCCTTGCGAGACAGGACCGAGCATGCTTTATTAAGCATTCATGCGGGCGACGCCTATGACTTAGGCTGATTCGAGTGTTGGGGCAAAACGACGGGACCGTACATGCTTTACCAAGCATTCACGCAGACGACGCCTATGACTTAGGCTATTTCAAGTGTCGGGACAACTTAAGCTAACTTTTTTCTTCCAAGCCACGGGATCGAAGGATCGAGTGTCATTTGAAAGCACGCTGAACCGACTTCTATGAAGACCGTGGGACCATTTTCCATGTTCTAAGACATTCCGACGGGTCGGGATTATTCCCGTAGCTATGTGCGTTTGTAGCTTTTATATTAGCCTACTTGTGCAAGTTGAAAACATGCGCGTTATTAAGTGAAGGCTAAGATGAGGCAAGTTCACTGAAACTATCCCACCTGTGCGAGGAGTCGCCTCGGACGAGCGAGCCTTCGAGTAGCCATTGCAAGGCTAAGTTCCAATGCCGTCGGCATTTCTATTCCTCCGATTGACTTTGCGGGATGGGGTACTACAATCACAGACCTAAAGATGAGATACTACAAGTCAAAACATGGTTTAATAATGAAAGAAAAGCTAATCTAGTCATGATATGCAAGTCTAAGTCAAAACTAGGTCAAACTAAGTCACGCCAAGCTAAACTACGTCATACTAGGTCATACTGAGCCAAACTGGATCACACTAGGACAACCAAGGTCAAACAAGGTCATAGGAAATCAATTCAAGTCAAATTAGGTCAATCTGGGTCAAGGGTTGACTTACCGTTGACTTTTGGTTAAAAAGTCAACTCTGGTCAACACTGAGTCAACCCTAGGTCTACCCTAGGTCAAACTAGTCAAATATTGACTAACTGTTGACTTTTAGTCAACTGGTCAACTCTGGTTTGGTTTCGGTCAATTCTAGTCACTTATAGGCTAAGTTTGACTTTTGTTGACTTTGGTCAAAATGGTCAATCGAAGTCAAAGCTAGTCTAGGAGAACTATATCTGACCATTACCAACTAAGGGAACCAATTTCTAACCATATCTTAATCAGTTAAACTCATACCTTAGGTTCTAGGTATTACCTACATTTATCCTTCACAAGGTAAATAACTATACCTTGCCCATTACCACTCTAACCTTGGAATACTAACCTAGGTTTCCTAGAATAGCTAGATACTATCCTATACTAACATTACCTACCATAAAATCCTAGTGCCTAGGTCATCTAGTCCATCTTAGGTCACATATTGATTATCCTCATTACCTTACCCTATACTATTTCTAACTTCTAGTTAAACCCCACACACCAATACTCACTCACATATGGTTCACACATAGGCTCTCCTATAGGCTCACACCTATAGACACATAGGTTCACACCTATAGGACACATATAGGACACATGTAGACTCACACACACATATACACACATATGGGTCAACATGGGCTGATTTTGGGACTGCCTAAGGGCTGTTCAAATATGGTGTTAATGGCTGATATAGGCTGCCTAAATGAGGGCTGCTAAGTGTCAAGTGTAGGCTGTCAATGGGGGCTAGTATAGGGTCAATATATGGCTGTCCATATGGTGCCTATGGGCTGAACATGTGGGGCTGTTCATGGGGTTGGTTTGAGACTGCTATAGGCTGAATTATTGGTGACCAAGTGGGGGTTATATAGGCTGTCCTATCCCTAAAATACTGCTAAAATTGATGAACTCTAAGGGGCAACTAAGGGACTGATATGGACTGGTTTAGGACTGTTTATAGGAGGGCTTAAGGGCTGAATGTATGGGACAGGTTTGGGGGTGATTAATGGCTTGAATAGCTGTCATGTAGAGCTGGAATAGGTGGACTGATGTACACAGCCTATGGGGGCTGATATGGGGTAGTATAAGGCTGCCTTGGGGTTGCCCAATAGGGCTGATCCCCCCTCCAAGATGCTGCCTAAACAAGAGCAAACAGTCCCCTGTATGGGGACTGTTTAACTCCAAATCAGTCCCCTGTTAGGGGACTGATTTCTCCCCATTGATGTCACGCCCCGCTCCCGTAGGAGCGATCGTCCTCGCTAAGGCGTGATTCCGTATGGGCCTAGGTTGCGCCCGTATAAGGCTAAGTCCAGAAACGACCGATTTGAGCTAGGCCACAGAGTCGTACAGAGTGTCCCCATTTGCAGCGGAAAGTAAATGAACACAAGTAGAAGCGAATTCAAACTCTTTATTGATATTCAAGAAGTTTACAAGCAGTGCTAGGCCGAGTTTACAAGTCTCTCAATCTCTCTCTCTCTCTCTGAAACATAAAAGGCGTGCCAAGTGGCTTACAAGATGAAATGATTCATGGCGATGTTCCGATACATTATGTCCTGTATATGGTGCTTCAGCTCCTTGCAACGCTCCAACGCTCCAGAGATAACTTCGCGCCTTAGCACGTTCGAGGGAAGCTCCGCACCCGATGACGTCTCATGCATCCTGCAAGCAGACTGTGGGGTTATTAGTACATTTTATGTACTGGTGGGGAGACTAGCTCGCCCACAATGCTATCATTACCAAACACGTTCTATTTACTTTTGTGTACCGTCTATCATTCATTGTCTTTCTAATCTTACCTTAGGATCAGTTTTATGGCATATTCCAAACCTATCTCGTGTTGCCGAATTCAAATGTCGCATGAAAATACATGCACGACTTACCCATACTTACCGTCCGGCCTTCCCTGACCAAAGTAAACCAAGTTAGTCAACAATTCATAAGTAATAACTTAACGTGTCTCATGTAAACTTTTAATATCAAGGGCGTGTTCCTGTCTCGGGTCCTAGCACGTCGTAGGCACGTTCTCTAACTCATTTTGCATGAATTACTCTTTATTCACTTGGTGTGTTATATTTCAAGCATGTTCAGAGTGTTACATTTCAGGCATGTTCAGAGTGTTACATTTCAAGCATGTTCAGGAGCCACTTCATTTAGTTAACTTAGATTCTTGTTTCAATGCAAGGACTTGCACGTGGATTGCCACCAGCATAGCCTACTTAATCTACATGCACGGGTCGCTGGCATCACAAGCCATTTTGGACAAATCACTTGGGCATTCTCACCTATCGAAGCGTGATGGCTGGTACACCTTGATAGTCTCTTAAAATACCTGGCCTTACGTCTCCTTGAGTGGCCGAGCCCCCACTCAAAGCAGCCCGTAAGCCCCATGTCTGATTCTGCCTAGGCCGGCCACGGTATTCCCCCCATCGCCCGTGCCGCAGAAACCTTCCTCATGACGGCCACGGTATTCCCCCCATCGCCCGTGCCGTTTGTCCACGACCATTTCGTATTGATTTGTCATTTAACTTAACGGCTGTCTTTGAGCCATCATGCGTTATCCACCAGGTTGGCGTCCGTGCAGCGCGGGTAGCGAGCCCCGTTGCACGTGCCCGTCATACCTGTCGCTAACCATTCTTTCCTTTCTTATCTTTTATTCACTCTTTCATTTCTTTCTTTCACTTGTTTGTTTATTCATTCATTCTTCACGTATTCATTCATTCATTCGTTGATTCATTCATTCACTTATTCGTTCATTCATTTATTCATACATTATGCAACTTCCCATACGGGAGTCGCCTTGGCGATCCATCGGTCCCGAAGTCTTTCAATGTTGCTATACTCTACTCGGGACGACTTTGTCAATAGTCTTTCGTTTCATTGTTGTAAACTATTCATTGTTTCATTGTTGAACGTGTAAGGGACTTGAACGTAAGCTTGTGCCTTAGCACGAGCGTGGAGCGCGGTGCGAGAGTTCTCACATTTTCCATGTTCTTTTCCATATTCTATACAAGCATACAAGATGGGGTTATTCCCTTAGCTAGGTGCGTTGAGTCATTCGTTTATTAGCATGCGCGGTGTTGACGCCTAGCGATTCTAGCAATAGTGTCCGTATTGTTATGTGTCTAGGCTAAGCAAAGACGGGTTCATCGGAGCCACCCACCTTAGCGATGTTCGCATCGGCCGAGCGATACTCCGAGCGCGCCTTTGAAAGTCTAAGTCTGGATTCATCTTGACGGGCCAATGTAAGCCTTGCATCGATTCTTCATCAGGTCGATGCCAACTCTTCGGGTCGACGGCTCGTTTGAGTCGTTGCACTTGCTGTTTGAATCGGCATTCCGCTAGGGCGGAGCGGGTCATTACAATTGCTGCTGTCAAAACCAGCAGGTCCCCCTCCCCTTCTACACTCTCAAACACCCTCTCTACACTCTCTAATCTCCACTCTCTATCACTCTCTCTCTATACATAAACACACACACATACTAACACCAACTCCAAACACTCTCAAATCCCTCACTTGGTCGAAATCCCCTATACACACAAACACAAAATAAAGACACAAATAACACACAAATATATATACATATACATAAGACACAATATATATATATATATATATATATATATATATATATATATATATATATATATATATATATATATATATATTGACACCTACATATATATATAACCATGATAACCATGATATATATATATATATATATATATATATATATATATATATATATATATATATATATATATATATATATATATATATATATATATATCATGGTTATCATGGTTATATATATATGTAGGTGTCAATATATATATATATATATATATATATATATATATATATATATATATATATATATATATACATATAGATAAATAAATATGATACAATATGATACATGAAGAACACATTCTCTAACCATGTAAAATCTGAGATTTAATATCTAAATAATCATTTAAACAATATATGTTAAAAACACGTGTCCAAATAGGATTTTTTCCACTAGGACACAATCCCACACATAGGACACTCCTAGAAGTCTCCAAAAGGACACGAAACGGACACAAATAGAGACACAACCATGGGGGTCATTCCTATGGGTTCAAAATATTCCTATATGTATGTAGGGGTGGATTAGAGGAGAGATTATACCTTCCGGGAGAGAGATTCCAAGAGAAACCCTTCCGATACGACACCGACACGAAGTGGCCTCCAAATGGACACGAACCAAAGCCAAATCCTCCTAGACTTGGCTAGCACCCTCTATCCATGGAGTAGAGGAGAAATGAAGAAGATTTGGTGGAAGAAATAATTGACTTGGAGATGAAATCAATAGGAACCTTCTCTAAAATTTGGGGAAGAACAAGAGAGAGAAAATGGATGGATAATAACAAATGAGAGGATGACTCCACCCCTCCTCCTATGGCTGCCATGTGTGGGCTAGGTGTCCCCTATAGGAAAGTCTAAAATACCCTCATTTGTCCTATTTGATTTAAATTAGGAATGGGCTTAAGGTTGAGGCTAATTTAGTCTAGTTTAAAGGCTTTAATTAAACTTAACCTACCCATGAATAATTACTCTAACTCATTAACAAAAATAATGTCATGTGGGCAATGCCTAACTAATAAGTGGGTCCCACTAGAGTCAAAACTACCCCGGGTCCCCGTTACAAGTCGGATTGAGCTGAAAATTAGAACCCGACTCAAATAACCCCAAAACAATATCATAAATAATAAAATAATTTTAAAATAATTCTAAAGTAGAAAATGACAAAATTACCCTTGTTCTTGAAAACTGGGGGTGATATAAGCTGAGAACATGAACTTTCTACCTAAGAATATGCTAGTTGGATAAAAATTAGTCCTAGTTCGACCTCAAAAGTATTCAGTTTGTTAAGCTCGTACGATGATTCATATTTATTTATATATTTTTAGAAAATAAATATTTTATATAAAAAAATATAGTGTTAGATTGATCCAATTTTAACGAATAAAAGATCTTTCAGAAAATTTATGAAATGCCCAAAAAACGAATTTTTTTATGAAAAATCCACCGCGTAATAACATTTCATCGCGTGCCCAGAATTAGCAAAAAATATATAAAGAGGGTTCTGAATGACCTTTTTGCCCTTCCTTCTAATTTATTGAAAATACCCACGAAACTACTCTTAAAAAAATGTTTCGATACTTCATCTTCTTTCATACGCTGCTCATTTTCGAATCTAGGTTTTCTCCTCAAAAATCTTCAAAAACTCGTCGAAAAATTTCGGAAAGACCGAGACAAACGGCAAAAGTGCTAAAACGGAGGTCCAAACATCATTTTTTGCGATTCTAAAATTTTGGAAGGCTGACTAACGAAGGAGCTGTTAATCTCAGGCTCCTCGAAGATATGCTTATTTTGCGACAAACCGGACCTCGTTTCGACCTCCCAGTCAAAAATTATGGCCCTCCAAAGTTTTAACTGGCCATAAAATGCAGGAGAATAGTCATTCTCCGTATTAGAACACGAAGAATGTTAATTTCGCATCAGGGTGGCCATTCTCCATGTTAGTAAGACGGAGAATGGCATTCTCCGTCTTAATTTACACGGAGAATGACCATTCTCTGTGTTAGTAACACGGAGAATGGCATTCTCCGTCTTATTTTATACGGAGAATGGCATTCTCTGTTTTAATTTACACGGAGAATGATCATTCTCTGTGTTAGTAATACGGAGAATGGCATTCTCCGTCTTAATTTACACGGAGAATGGCATTATTCGTCTTAATTTACACAGAGAATGACCATTCTCCGTGCTAAATTACACGAAGAATGGCCATTCTTCGTCTTAATTTACACGGAGAATAGCCATTCTCCGTGTAATTTAAGACGGAGAATGGTAATTCTAGTGTTAAAACGCAGGAGAATGGCCATTCTTCGTGTTAGAAACACGGAGAATGTCATTCTCTGTGTAAATTAACACGGAGAATGGCATTCTCCGTGTTAATTTACACGGAGAATGGCCATTCCCAGTGTTAAAACGTAAGAGAATGACCATTCTTCGTGTCATTTAACACGGAGAACGACCATTCTCCATGCTAAATTATACGGAGAATGGCCATTCAAATGTTAAAACACAGGAGAATGTCATTCTCCGTGTTAGAAATATGGAGAATGGCATTCTCCGTGTTAATTTACACGGAGTATGGCATTCTCCGTGTTAAAATGCAGGAGAATGACTATTCTTCATGTTATATCGACGGAGAACAGTTGACAGAAACCTAATTTTTTTTTTGTGAAAAGAAATTTGACATGAATAAAGATTCAAGAGTTTTCGTTCTTCTTTCAAAATGATGCTAACTCTTATGGAAAAGAAGAAGAATATCTTCTCTCCATAATTGACCTAATTGTCGGAAAAGAAGAAGAAGAAGATGAACGATGATCGGAGTTCGACTGAAAAAAAAGCACGGTGAACTACGAACGATCTTTGCGATCTCTGCTGAAGATGAGAGCAATGAGATTCAAATCTCTCGTGAAGAAGAAGAAGACGAGAATCACAATCCAAATCTGAGTTTGTGCGGAGGGGTAGTTATGGTATTAATTTTGTAAATACAGAGCATCTAAAGGGAATCTTGGAATAGTTAACGTGGAAATATATAATTCTGGATATTTCATAAAATCCATCCTGCGGGTGGATTTTTTTATAAAAAGCAACCCCAAAATTGGGTTTCTCAGCAATTTCCAGTTTGTATAATTGTTCAGACTGGCCATTAGAACTTGTTTTATTTTCATCTTTTCTTTTAGTAAAAGTTGTTAATTTTTTATGGATTATACCAAGAGAAAAATCCACAATTACTAATGGTGACATAAATGTTATTTTTTTTTATTAACAATAACAACTAATGGCAAATACTAAAACTAACCATAAATTAATAATAATGAAGATGTGTGTGTATAGAAAAGAAAAGATATGTGTAATATTTGATTATGGAGGGATCCAGCGGTAATAACCACACACCGGTAATAGGAGGTAGGATTATTAACTCTATTTTTTGTGTTTTTCCCTGGCCTTGTTAGGTTCGCGGAATCTCCGAATTGAAAGAAAAAAAAGTGATTATTTTTCTATGTTTGGGTGCCAAAGAAAGAATCACTTTTTCACATTGTATTCACTTTTCTTTTCAAATTTTTTTTGACATTGTCAAACTTCGAAAAAAAAATCAATAAAAATTAAAATTTCTCAAAAAAGGAAAAAAAAAAAAAGGAATTAGTTTTTTTTTTCCTTCCATTCCACGAACCAAACGAGGCCTAAAAGTCGTGGTTTACCAAAAAAAAAAAATAAGAAGAATTTTTAGCAAACTGTCTATAAAAGTTGTGATTTGATTCGTGAAAGATGGTCTAAACCATACAGTTGACTTTAAATGAGACGTAGTTGCTGAAGTAATTGAACACAACAACAATGCTTTATGCTACGTGTCTGTTTGTTGAAAGTAAGCACTTTCTGACTTTTTGACACTATTTGCTATATTTCGAAAGTAGGTTTGTGTCGAGTCTTTGACTATGTCAATTGCTTGTATAAGCTGCTGAATTAACTATTAAGAGGAAACACATTTGAACCATCGCTAACATTGCACGGAAATTTCTTCTTACATATATAATTGACTCCTGCAAATCTAACTCGTTTGCATGTAATAACTTGTTTTATAGTCAGTGGCTTGTTTGCATGTAATAACTTGTTTTATAGTCAGTGGCAGAGCTTAATGAAAAACTAAGGCCCATCCCAAAAAAAAATTTATATTTTTTTTTTCATATATTTTTTTATATGAATTTATCTACTTTTGGTCCACCCAAATTTTTGGTCCAATTATAGCTTCTGGATGCTCCTCCTTAGCACAAAGGCCATCACACTCGGTTGACCCGATTGGTATGCAACAGTTTTATGAGAGCAGAATCTACAGGTCGAATTATAATCTTCGGACTGAATTGAATGAGTTTGTAATTCTATCAAAATCAAGTTGAGTGAGTTGTAAGTAATTTGAAATAAATGTAAGTTTGATGGAAAGCTGGAAAAAAAAAAAAATTTGTGATCAGAATTTCTATTGGGATTGGATCAATCTGCTTGGCTTAGGGCCTGTTTGGATGCCCGTATTTATGCGGGGAGTGGGCCTTTTTGAGGGAACTGCTCCGCTTTCTTCATCACACTTGCTGAGTTTCTCCGTTTGGAAGCTGGAAAGAAGCAGCGGGAAGTGGAGAATCTCTGCCACCGCACAGTGGCTTGTCCCCTCCGATCTTTACTCTCCCACCTACGCCCGAAAATGGGGGGAAGTGTGCGGGGAGTGTCATTTTTCCTCACTTTTGCTCCACGGAGAAGAGTTGTTCCCCTTCCCTGGCTCTGGTCACCATCCTCCCGCGCTGCGCCGGTATTTTCGTTGAGGTGAAACCCTAAATCAATTTTTTTTGCTGAGGAAATCAAATTAATTTTGGTTCTATGAACCAGATCCGAAATTTTCGTTACAGTTTCATCTTGGATCTGTCATTTTCGTGATGAAATGAAATTATTTTGGGTTGTAGGAAGCAGATCCGAACTATTTCTCTCGGGTTACCTCTTCGTTCTAACATTTTCGTGATGAAATCGAAATATTTTAGGGTTCTAAGAAGCAGATCCGGAAAATAATTTAGGGTTTCAGCTTCGATCTAACATTTTAGGGATGAAATCGAAATTTTTTTGGGTTCTAAGAACCAGATCCCGAAATATATTTATGGTTTCAGCTTGGATCTAGCATTTTGGTGATGAAAAAAATCCTTCTTTGGGTTCTATGAACCAGATCCGGTAAAAAAGGTTGACGGTTTAATCTTCGATGATAATAATATGTTTGTTTTTGGCGTTTTATATCAATTTTACTCATGATATATGGACTGTATACACCATATCTGTGCAAACCCGAAGAAAGTGCTTAGATCTGAAAGTCTTGCGAATATTCCTTATTTCTCATGTATTTTTATAATTTCCAGATGGATTTGTCGAATCCCAATGATCCATTACTTAATTCTGCGATTGCTAGTATAATTACGGTCATAACTATAATTATGACCCTAATTGAAAGAGAGGAAACAGACCGACGAGGCATTGCAAGGGAACCCTCCCTAATTAGAGAACAGTGGAGGCAAGCACACATGTATCGTATTTTGACCGCAGGGGCAAATAATTGTGTACATTATTTAAGGATGAGTAATGCTGCTTTCTACGGCCTGGTTCATATTCTTCGTTCCAATGGGTCGCTACATGACACGAGATATGTTTGTGTGGAGGAACAAGTTGCCCTTTTCCTTTACATGTTGGGACACAAGTCAAAAAATAGAGTATGCGGTATTGAATTTATTCGGTCGGGAGAAACAGTTTCTCGGTACTTCAATAAAGTTCTAGGTGCGATATGTACCATTACAGAACGATTTGTGAAGCAACCCGGTTCCGAAACTCCATTGGAGATAAGGAATTCAGCGGAATGGTTTCCATACTTTGAGGTAAAGCTAATTCAATGAAAGTCCTATTCTCATCAATGTAATCTTGTAGTACTAAACGTTAACGATGCATTTCATTCAAATATAGGACTGTATAGGAATGATAGATGGAACCCATGTCCAGGCTACCCTTCCAGCCTCCATAGTAGCGAGGTTTAGGGGTAGAAAACAAGTAACACAAAATGTGTTAGCTGCTTGTTCTCCCAACAAGATGTTCACGTATATCCTCGCCGGGTGGGAAGGTTGTGCCAATGACATGGCAGTTTTAAAGGATGCCCTTTCCAGGCCCTCTCCACATTGCCTAAAGGTTATAACAGGTAAATAGTTGGAATCCTTCGAATATTTGAGTTTCATTTCATATGAATGTTGGCTTCGGATATGTAAGAATGAATTAACCTGCCAATTTTGTAGGAAAGTATTATTTGGTTGATGCTGGCTACACTACAATGCCTGGTTTTATTGCTCCTTATCGTGGAGTTAGGTACTACTTCAATCCTAAGAAGGATCGCCATCCAAGCAATGCGAAGGAACTGTTCAACTATAGGCATTCGAAGTTGCGTAGTAAAATCGAATGTGCCTTTGCTACCCTGAAGAATCGGTGGTGCATTCTAGGGGAGAAGAAATTCCACGACTTCCCTACCCAGGTTGATATTGTACTAGCATGTTGTGTTCTACACAACTATATTCTTGGAGTTGACCCTAAAGACGAATTAGTTGTTGAGGAGCCGACCAACTTTGAAGGGGATGTAGTCGAGGAAAACTTGTTCGAATATGAACAATTTTCCCAGACTAGTACACAAGTCCAAAGAACTGCCAAGAAGGCTTGGGAAGACATGCGTGATCAAATTGCAGAACACATGTGGCATGATTACGCCACTGGAAATGGTAGGGTAGAAGTTTAATTTCAATGACGTGTTTGATGTATTTTGGGGCTGTTTTTGTCATGTGTTTATGTGGGCTGTTATTTTGGACTGTTTTGTGGGCTGTTTAATGGGTTCCTTTGTAATTACAATATCATATCCATGTATTTGTCTTCAATTAAACTGCTGAATTCTGATTTCAGTCATCATGTCTCAACAACTTTAAATTTACATATGTGGACAGGTGAGATGGGGGATAACTTTCCTAACTATCGACACTTTCAAACCCATGCTGGTAGTCCTTTTGCACCCCCTCAATTGAAAAGGAGGTCGTTTGGGTCCACTACCGGTAGCCAAGGGCAAGAAGGGCAAGAAGGGTTGCAAGAAAGGGTGACACAACCATGTCCAGTACGCCCCATTCCAAACACATTCCAAGACACCAATTGGGGATTTAATGTTGATCCTTACATGGATACTTATTCGTACATTCTTAGCGAAGGTTCAAATCCTCCAGGCAAAGGCAAGAGTGTGGCACAGGATGATGACCAAGTCGAATCCCCTCGTAAGAAACAATCAAAGAAGCACGTGGCCCATAAGGGGAGGGATGACCCTAAAGAAGTAAAGTGTAGGAGTGAACCAAAAGAAGGAACACCCAATAAACGTTGGGAGGACGAACACACCGACGAGCTCCTTAAGATTCTAGCAAACGAAGCAGAGGAGGGGAAAAAATGTGACAAAGCTTTTAGGAATAGTTCCTACCAACTAGTTGTCACGACAGTCAATGAAAAGTTTGGCACCAATTACAGTGTTACCAATGTTGTTAATCATATGCGTGGATGGAAGGTCAAATGGTTACAAATTTTGAAGGCAAAAGACTTGTCGGGTGCGGGTTGGGACGATGACCTCAAGATGGTCATTTTGGATGAAGAAAGCCACGAGGACCTTAAGAAGGTAAATGATGTTTAGTCTTGTTTTTTTACTAGTATCTTTGTTTAGATGGGTTTTTCAACCAATATTGAGTGTGTCCTAAATATGCTATTCCCTAGGCAAAATCAAGACTTGCACCGTGGATTAATACTCCAATTAGGAACTATGACTTGCTCCGTATTGCTTGTGGAGATGACCATGCTAGAGGTGACTATTCCAAAGTTCATAGTAACTTGTTTGGGTCAAAAGACGACTACATTGATCTTGATGCCCCAAGTGTGTCACAAAATAAGGTTGGGAAGTCCCAATCTTCGAAATCCTCAAGGGGCAAACGTCGTAGAGAGGTGGATGAGAGTAGTGATGCCATATCCAACTTGGTTCATCATGTGTCTACCATGGCAAGTGCACTTACTACGGGGTTTATGACCCCGATTGAGAAGATGAGTGCAAAATTGTTTGCTATAGATGGTTATGAGCCTCAAGTGCTTAAGAAGGCCTACAATTATCTTTGCAATGATAATTTCGAGACTTCGAAGTTCGTTGGATTGCCGGAGGAATTCCAACGAGAATGGTTGGACCGCTTCAAGGAGGAAAATGAGGAGCTTTGATAGTGGCAAGACTGGACCATTTTGGGTTTGTTGTTGGTGATATTTTGGCAAGACTGGTTAATGTTGTAATATTTTGGGTTTGCAATTGCTGATACTTATGACCAAGACTGTAATATTTTGGGTATGTTGGGCTTCCTATACTGGAGGCCAAGACTGCTGTTATTTTGGGTATGTTGGGCTTCCTATACTGGAGGCCAAGACTGCTGGGGTTCCTATATGCTGATGTTGGATTTCATTTCCCTGCTGTGTCCTAAATATGATATTCCCTGCTGTTGTTGCTGATTTCATTTCATACATGCTTTGGGAAATGTTCTTACCATATTCAGTTCATACCATAATTAGGATTTCATTTCATACCATGCTGTTGTTATATTGTTCCAGGAAAATTTGAACTGTTATATTTTTCCTCATTTGGTTCATTGATGCTGGAACATGTTCATCTGTGGTGCTAGTACATGTTCTTATACATGGACTATGATGTGGTGCTAGTAATAATTTTCAGATATTCAGTTTTTCCATATGCTGTGGTGCTAGTACATGTTCTCATACATGTTTACCTATGCTGTGGTGCTACTACATGTTCTTATACATGTTTACCATCAGGTTTTGCTGTTCAATTTGAACTTCAACATGCTGGGACATGTTGAAATACATGTTCAGCTACAGATTTTGCAGTTGAATTGGAACTTCAACATGCTGGTACATGTTGAGATACATGTTTTGCTGTTCAATTTGAATTTCAACATCCTGATACATGTTCTCATACATGTTTATACTTCTTTCTTCTGGGTATTCCCTGTTAGCATTGTCCCAGGTTTTGTTTTTCCAGGTATTCGATTTTGGGCATGTTGAAATGGGCTATGATGAGATTGGACCTTTTTGACAAATTTTGACATTTTTGTCATGCTAGTTCAGATATTCAGTTTTTCCATATGGACTATGATACATGTTTACCTATGCTGTGGTTTTTTTCCCCCATTATGGCTGGATAAAATGTTACATGATTCATCTGAGCCCTACTTCCTTGTGCAGTATAATGTTACATGGTTCCTCTGAGCCCATTACTTCTTGAACGTCCAGGATATAATGTTACATGATTCCCAGGTTTTGGAAGATTCAGTTTTGTTTGATATGGCTCTGAAACTTCAAAGTGTAATATTGTTTCAATGACTTGTTTGAAATGGCTCTGAAACTTCAATGTTTGATATGGCTCTGAAACTTCAAAGTGTAATATTGTTTCAATGACTTGTTTGAAATGGGTCTGAAACTTCATTGTTTCATATAGCCCTGAAACTTCAAAGTGTAATATTGTTTCAATGACTTGTTTCTACTATGCTCTTTCTTCAAAGTGTTAATTTGGTCTTGTACATCTGAATATTTTGGACAGTTTACCAAATGGCGGTGAAACTCAAAACATTTAATTTTGGACATTTTGGACAATTGAAAAATTATACTAGGAATATCATAAAATATAATATATTTCTCTACATTATTAAATTTAATTTAATTTATTCTATTTGTAAAATGGAAGTGAAACTCAAAACATAGCTTTCAATCTTTTAATATATACAAAAGAAGGTTTTGGGGGGTAACCATACCTAGGATTACCACATCTCCAAACAAATTCCCACTTTCAACAATCCAAACAACCGAACTACTTTTTTTCCACTTACAACTACCATCCAAACACCAAACCTATTTTTATTCCACTTGCAGCAGACAAAAACTACCCCATCCAAACAGATTTTGGAAAGTGGCACTTGCCGCAAGTCAACGGAAACTCAACTTGCTGCAAGTGCCACTTTTACACTTCCAAAGAGTTACATCGATCCAAACAGCCCCTTAGAGATGGCAGACATAGGTGGCATGAATTTTGAAGCAAGTGCACATTAAAGGTTTTAAACAGTTTTCTTGGTAACAGTTTCAAGAATTTTGTAGCATCGTAAAAAAAATGACCAGTACCATTAAAAATTGTGTTGTTAAGAAATTTCATGAGAAGGGGCTGTTCATTCTTTTCTTTTTGAACAAAAGAAAATAGGGGAGAGTAAAATAAAGATAAAATTAATTTTTTTTTCACTTGTTTTGATGACCAAAAGTAGAGAAAGAAAAATTTTAAAAATAATATTTTCTTTATTTGTGGAGATGGATATAATTACCATTCAATTCTTAATTTTTTTTTAAATCATAAATGAAACTAACTTTTTTGAATGGTAGATGGGTAATTTCTCCCACAATCCTCTTAACTCTTTCCATTTTTCTGCCACTTTTGGGAGAAATTTTTTTGAGTGGGGCCCGCATGAATTTTTCTTCCAAAATCATCTCCCTTCTCTTCCCTCCCCCTTCCCAAACACGAATACTTTTGATTTTCCACTCATTTTTCCCTCAACATTTTTCTTCCCCACATTTTCCCCTCTTTCCAAACAATACCTTAATAAATTAAAATTATTGATAAACTAAAAAAATTTGACCTCTTAATAAGTTAATTTTTAGTTATTTATTATTTATATTATTTAATAATAACAATTTTAAAATTATTGATTTATCATGATACTTCTATCACATATAACTTGCCAGGCAATACCATTTTATTTTAATTGTGATAATTTTTTTTTATAGGAAATGCTGATGTCTTATTTTTTATTATCTTATTTTTTATGCCTAAACAGAATTCTATTTTATTATATACAGATAGATGGTTAAGATTTTTTTTCGAATATTAAATTCTTCAGTATTACGGATAGCTGATCTGGTCTTGTGGCTAGGGGTGCAACTCGGCCGGATTGGGTCAGACTTGAGTACAACCCGAGCCAACCCGATGAATAATAAGCCTACCTCGAGCCCAAGTCCAACCCGACCTCGAGTTCAACATATGAAGTTCAAGACCAAGTCCGGAGGAAGTTCGGGTTGGGTCATGTCCATCGGATTTATCGAACTCTAATATGATATTTAAAATAATTTAAAATAAAATTAATATTAAACACATAATCAAATAGTAGTTAAGTACCAATCATTACACAATACAAACTAACATTGGATTTAGAAGGAGCTGAAGAATTTGGGTTGAAAAATTTATGATTTAAATTTTTATTTAAAAGCATAAAACAATGTATACATAAATATATATACATTATATGTATGTCCGATTTTAAATTTTTGGATAATTCGACATATGAACCCGAGTCCAATCCAATTTTGTTCGCGTTAAAATATTTTAATTCGAAGTTAAATCCGAACAAAAGTATCTTTAACTCTAACACAATCCGTTGACGGGCTTATCCGATCGGTCTCGGATTTAGCCCTGCCAAGTTGAACCCCCTACTTGTGGCTGTGCTTGTGAATACTTGTGGGGACAGGCATATGGCACACGTGGACCCACTGTGTGGAGTATGGGCGACAGAAATTCCATTTTACTGTTCTTTATATGTAACTTTTGTAAAAATTAGGTTGTACAAATGTGACGTGATTAATTTTCCACTGCTGCAACATATAGGCCTGCTAATCCCAAAGTTAGTAATTCTCATTACTTTCATTTTAGTAAGAGTTCAACTAAAGACTTCAAATAAAAACTCAAAATAAGAACTTGTTATAAATATAATATATAAATTTCACTAACTTAAAAAAGTGTATTTATTTTTTCTTTTTATTCCCTTAAAAAAATTAAGGTCCGTTTGGTTCACTGTAATATAATCGTAATTGTAATAAAATCAAATAAAAAAATAAAAGAGATAAGATGCATGCAATCCAATGATTTTTCATGTCCGAGTTTTAAAAATTAAGAACTCATGAGTTCCTCTAGAATTTTTGTTTTAATTTTTTTTTTATCTAACTCTCTATCATATATGAAAATTATTAAAGTAAAAAAACTATTATGAGGAAATTCTATCCGAGGCTCCATCCTAAATTGAAAAATATTAAAAGTAAAAGGACTTTGAAATCATATTTATCTTGTATTTCTTAAAAAGAGAAAAAAAATTTTATGACAAACGATTAATGCATCTAAACAAATAATTTAGATTAACATACATAATATTAAGCTTATTTTATATAGGCTTAATTGCAACTTGATACCCTCAACTATTCTTATTTTTAAACTTGATATCCTAAACTTTTTTACTCGATAACTTGATACCTTCAACTATTTAATATTTTCAATTTGATACCGAAAGGTCTCGTTTGGTTCGTGGAATGGAAGGAAAAGTAAATCAATTCCTTGACATTTTCTTTCCTTTGGAAAATTAAGATTCCCATTGATTTTTCTTTCCGATGTTTGGGAATGCCAAGGAATTTGGAAAGGAAGTGAATACTTCAATGTGGGAAAGTAATTCCTTACTTGGATGGATGTAATCATTTTTTTTCCTAAGGGCTCGTTTGGATCAAGTTTTTGGATTCCTAGGAATAGATTTTCAATTCCTTTCCCATGGGAAAGGAATTCAACATTCTCATACCCATGTTTGGTTAGGTTGGGAATAGGTAGTTCAAATTTTTAAATTTTTTTTATTTTCATGTTTGGTTCACACATGGATAGGAATCTTAATTTATTTAGTTTTACATGTTTGGGATATGAGTTGAAAATTTGAAAATAAAGAGAGGGTATAACCGTCCAAACAAAATAGTCAAACATCATTCCTAGGAAAGCAAATCTATTCCCAAGGAGGGGCTTGGGAATAGCTTACCCACATCCATGGAAATAGCTTTCCCACATAACCTCCTCCTATTCCCTCCTCATTCCCAATCATAAACATACCAAACATGGGTAAGGAATTCAAATCCCATTTCCAACCCTCAAAAACTTGAACCAAACGCCCCCTAATTTCTCTTCCATTGGGAATCACTTTCCTTTCCTCCTCAATTCCTTTGGCACCCAAACATAGGAAAGTAATCACTTTCCTTTCCCACTCCGAAGTTTTCGCGAACCAAACGAGGCCAAAATTTCCAAAAGGAAAAAAAAATTATCCCTCCACTTCACTTTCCAACCGAATCCAACCCCTCTTCCCCCCTGCCGGCTCATCACTCTCCGCCCCCACCCCACCCCACCCCCTTCAGCCACACTTGACCCCCCTCCCCCCCCGGCTACACCACCGCTCCCTTCTCTCCGGGCGCACGCGATGGTTGGCGGTGGGGGGGGGGAGGGAGGGGGCGGGGCGGGTGGCCGGAAGGGGGCGGGGAGAGGGGTGGAGGGGGGGGGTCGGGAGGGGGCGGACGGATGGCCGTGGGGGTCGGGAGGGGGCGCGCGGGCGGGTGGCCGGAGGGGGACAACAGGGGGTAGGGGTAGGGGGTGTGTGGGGGGGGTGGGGGGGTGTGGGGGGGGGGTGGGTAGGGGTGTAGATTTAAATTTAGATTAGGGATATTTATGTCCAAATTTTTTTCAGGGTATCAAATCGTTACAAAAAAGAAGAAGTTCATGGTAAGTTGAAAAACTGGAATAGCTGAGGGTATCAAATTACAATTAAGCCTTTTATATATTTTGATAATACAACAATTCTATGTAGTATTATTTTAACCAATTAAAAGATATATATCCAACTTAGTATAAATCCATTCGTATCAAGAGAAGAGATTGACAAAGAGTATCAAGGAAGGTTAGTAATCTATCATCGAAATCGACAAACCTTTATATATATATATATATATATATATATATATATATATATATATATATATATATATATATATATATATATATATATTAATCGAAACAAGTTTGGATAAAAAAATGAACCAAAATAAATTTAGGTCTCATACAATACAACTAAAGGGAACGTAACTATAAATACTTTTGGGTCAGGTTTGAATTTTTTTTATTAGTTAAAATTATAATTTTTTTAGGGAAAATTTATGAAATGTCCAAAAATACGTAAAAGTTTTATGAAAATTCACCGCAAAATAACATTTTATCGCATGTCCAGAATTAGCGAAAAATATATAAAGGGGTTCTAAATGACCTTTTTGCCCTTCTAATTTATTGAAAACACCCACGAAACCTACTCTTCAAAAAAATGTTTCGATTCTTCCTCTACTTCCATATGCTGCTCACTTTCGAATGTAGGTTTTCTCCTCCAAAATCTTCGAACCTTACTTCAAAAACTCGTCTAAAATTTTTGGAAAGGCCGACAAACAGTAAAACTGTTAAAATGGAGGTCCAAACATCATTTTTTTTTGCGATTCTAAAATTTTTGAAGGCCAACAACAATGAAGTGGTTTATCTCAGGCTCCTCGAAAATATGCTCATTTTGCGACAAATCGGACATTGTTTCGACCTTCCAGTCAAAAGTTATAGCCCTCCAAAGTTTCAAGTACTGGTCATTCCCCGTGTTAAAATGCAGGAGAATAGCCATTCTCTGTGGTAATATCACAGAGAATGGTAATTCTCCGTGTTAATATCGTGAAGAATGACCATTCTCCTTATTAAATTGACGTGTTAAAATGACGGGGAATGGCAATTCCGTCATTTTAACACGGAGAATGGTCATTCTTCGTGTTAAAATCACGAAGAATTGCCATTCTCCGTGTTAAAATAACGGAGAATGGCCACTCCCCATGTTAAAATGCAGGAGAATGGTCATTCTTCGTGTTAAAATTACGGAGAATGACCATTCTCCGTTGTTAAAATCACGGAGAATGACCATTCTCCGTGTTAAAATGATGGAGAATTGTCATTCTCCGTGTTAAAATCACGGAGAATTACCATTCTCCGTGTTAAAATGACGGAGAATGGCCACTTCCCATGTTAAAATGCAGGAGAATGGTCATTCTCCGTGTTAAAATTACGGAGAATGGTAGTTGTTAAAATCACGGAGAACGACCATTCTCCGTGTTAAAATCACGGCGAATGGCCATTCTCTCCGTCATTTTAACACGGAGAATGGTCATTCTCCGTATTAAAATCACGAAGAATTGCCATTCTTCGTGTTAAAATGACGGAGAATGGCCACTTCCCGTGTTAAAATGCAGGAGAATGGTCATTCTTCGTGTTAAAATCACGGAGTTGTTAAAATCATGGCGAATGACCATTCCACGTGTTAAAATCACGGAGAATTGCCATTCTCCGTGTTAAAATGACGTAGAACGGTCATTCTCCGTGTTAAAATCACGGAGAACGGTCATTCACGGTGAACGGTCATTCTCCGTGTTAAAATTACGAAGAATTGCCATTCTCCGTGTTAAAATCACGGAGAATGACCATTCCTCGTGTTAAAATGCAGGAGAACGGTCATTATCCGTGTTAAAATCACGAAAAATGGCCATTCTCCGTGTTAAAAAGATGGAGAACAGTTGACAGAAACCTAATTTTTTGTTCTTTTTTGTGGAAAAAAAATTGTCAGGAATAAAGATTCAAGAGATTTCCGTTCTTCTTTCAAAATGATGCTAACTCTTATGGAGAAGAAGAAGAAAATCTTCTCTCCACAATTAACCTAATCGGTCGAAAAAATTTAAATCTCTCCACGATGATGATGAGCGATGATCAAAATTCGACTGAAAAAAGTTTAGTGAACTACGAACGATCTTTATGATCTCTGCTGAAGATGAGAGCAATGGAATTCAGATCTCTCGTGAAGAAGAAGAAGAAGAAGAAGAAGAAGAAGACAAAAATTGTAATCCAAATCTGAGTTTGTGAATTCAAATACATATATATGACCAAATTTGTGCGAAGGGATAATTATGGTATTATCAAAATGACAATTTTGTAAATACAGAACATCTAAAGGGAATCTTGGAATATTTAACGTGAAAATATATAATTCTGGGTATTTCATAAAATCCACCCTGTAGGTGGGTTTTTCATAAACTCCCACCCCGAAATTGGGTATTTCAGCAATTTTCAGTTTTTTTTATACAAGCCATCGACTTAATCAATAATCTGATTTGTGTCTTAAAAGAATTTTTTGAAGTAAATCTCTCGTTTGAGTTTAATAAGAAGCATCATGTTCTATTTTTCAAAATTTTGATAATAAAATAATTTTCATATAAGTGAAATATTAACTCCATTAAATTTCAAAAAAACTTAATTTTTTATTTCGAATAATGAGACTAATAAACTTTGGATTATGTTTGGAATATAATATGAAACTTCTTTTTTATTATAGAAATTTTTATATAGGGTAAAGAATTTTACCGAAATTGTAAAAAAAGTAAGAAGTTTAGGAGATTTTTATTTTGGGTAATGAAACGACAAGTCCCATGATGCGCTGGTGGACCCGCGGGGGGGGGGGAGGGGTGGAGGGGAACGCGCTATCGCCGTTGGCACGCACCACGGTACGCGACCATTGGCGGCGCGCGCAGCATGGTGCGCCAGTATTGATGGCGCGTGCGACAAGGCGCGCTGCTCTGGTATTTTTTTTGAGTATACTTGTGGTTGTGGTTTTCGATGATTGACGTGGTTTTTTTAGCGCCATTTCTGATGGTGCGCTGACACATCCAACGTCTTCCCAACGGCTACATTTCAACGTCTCTTTTCTTTTCCTCCAACGTCTCTTTTCTCTTCTTATTTATTGCAATGCTTAACTCTCTCTCTTTCTCTCTCTCTCTCTCTCTCTCTCTCTCTCTACACAAACACATTAGTTTCTCCTATCTCTCCCAGAAGCACTTCTCTGAAGCTTGTAAGCTCCAACTCCTCATGAAAGCTAGTCTCTCCCTCTTACAAGCTCTCGCTCTCTATTAGCTAAACATTCTCAAACTACTTCTTCTTTCTCATGGATCATAATATTAAAATAGTATGCTCACATGGTGGTAGAGTAAATGGGTTAACTTACGAAGGAGGTGACACCCAATTTTTTACAACTTATCGCCATATTACTTTAAAAAATTTACGCAATTTAATTTCAGCACATTTTTCTATTAATTATTGATTTATTTTAAAGTCTGTATTTGGTTCCACATGTTTATTGATAGATGGTGAAGAAGTATGGAATTTTATTCTTGAGATTAATTCGCAATCATCGTATATTATTTTATATGTTACTCAAGTATCATCATTTGCTAATAGAACTAATGATGAATTTGTTTCTAATTATCAACATGTTAACACGGGTGCTAGTTCTTCTTCTCAGACAATTGCTCCCTTACTAGATGATGATGATGATGATGAGGACAATGAACATAGTGACGATTTAATTGAAAATACCGATTACGAGATAGATTATGATGATATTGAAAATTCTAACACTCCTGAGTTATTTATAGGACAAACATTCGACAGCCGTTCAAAATCTAGAAGTTTTGTAAGTAGTTTAGCAATTCAGCATAATTTTAGTTGTTCAGCTAGTGCTATGAATAATTCTTATAGAATTATATATACTTGTGATCAACTGAATTGTAATTGGAGAGTATATGCCAAATCATAGGAAAATGACAAATAGTTAAAGTTAGTACACTAGAAAGTCGTCATTCTTATATGTGTGGACTTACGTCAGGACGTCATCGACTAGCTACTGCTGCATGGGTTAAGACAAGAATAGTTGATTTAATTAGCGATAATCAATCCTACAGTGCGTCACAAATTGTGAAAGATATATTCATGGAACATCGTATACATATTACATACTCTAAAGCATGGAGAGCCCGGGAGATGGCATTACGTGAAATAAATGGTAGTTATGTTGAGGCATATGCTGACCTTGAGGAATATGATTTTAGAATTATGGAGTCGAATCCAGGTTATCGGTGTTTTCTTAAGACTTCCGAAAGCAACAAATTTGAGAGGATGATTATTTGCTTCAAGGCGTGTATTGATAGATTTTTAAGGGGTTGTTTACCTGTTATTAGCACTGATGCCACTTTTCTTTCATCTAAATATCAAGGTATTTTATTTATTGCTTGTGCTCATGATCCTAATTATCAATTGTATCATATTGCTTATGCTATTGCCGAAGGTGAGAATACTGATTCTTGGTCTTGGTTTTTAAGCTCTTAGACTATCATTTGAAAGTTATTTTAATGATTGGAGTAGAATTTCATTTATATCTGACAAGCAAAAAGGGATTAATACATGCTATGCGAGATATTTTTCCAGAATCGCCTCATTTTTTTGCATTCAACATTTTAAGAAGAATATGAAGTCTATTGTGAAAGAAAAAAAATTCATCGATTGTTAGACTCGCTTGCTAGATCGTATAATCAAACAGATGCACAGTATTTGTTCGAAATAATTAAAGCTGAGAACATGACGGTGTATAATTGGCTTATTGGTACAAATGATGAAAATCATCATTTGCACATTAGATTACAGCATATGCTCCTTGTCCTAGATTAGATATTAACACTTCTAACCTTGCTGAATGCTTTAACAATTGGATTAAGAGTTTACATGATAAACCGATAACGACACTTCTCGATGGAATTAGAGCCAAGATTATAACACTTCATGACAAAAACAGAAATTATGCTAGGAATTTAGAAACGAGTTATTGTCCAAAGATGTTGAAGACTATGACATCTATTACCAATGAGAGACATCAACTTCAAATATTACGAATTGATAGTTATTTGTTTGAAATATTAGACCGTGCATCTGTAGTGCCCCATCCCGCTCAATCAATCGGAGGAATCGAAATGCCGACGGCGTTCGGACTTAGCCTTGCAACGGCTGCTCGAAGACATCGCTCGGTCGAGGCGACCGCTCGCTCAGGTGGGGTAGTTTCGGTGAACTCGCCTCATCTTTGCCTTCACATAATAAATTGCATATTTTCAACTTGCACAAGTAGGCTTGATAATAAAAGAGACGAATCCACATAGCTAAAGGGAATAATCCCGACGGGTCGAATTGAGTTAGAATATGGAAAGGTCCAAAACGATCGTCTTAGAGTTGGTGCACGACGTGCTTTGAAAACGACACTTGGTCCTTCGTCCCGTGGCTTGGGAGAAGGAAGAATTGGTCTTCGCCACAAGCTAAGAGTTAGCCAAATTCATAGGCGTCGCCTGCATAAATGCTTCATAAAACATGCACGGTCTCTTCGCCCAAGGCGTGGCATAGCCTCTGCTCGCCGACGGGTTAAGTTGTATTGCACGGCTTGTGGCATAAGTCTAGGCACTTCAAATAACTTGGTTGTTCAAGTCGAACGCGTGCACGGCACGTTCCTACGAAGCAAGGCTTGACGCAGCCTTTGCTCGTCAAGTTGTTGCAAAGTAAGTTTGTCACGCCCCAGAACCAGAATACTGGAGAGCGGGGGAATGACTCAGCCAGCTACGTATTACGGGTAGATGAATACCGTATAATACGATCAATGCTGTCTAACCAGACGAGGGGGTGCATACTACATAAAAGTCCTACTATAGTCACTTCACATCTATTGTCTCAATCATTTAAACAAGGAACTGAAATAGAGAACATGTAAGATAAAGCAGCAAGGCGTCCCAAACGCTTTGTCAAAATGTTCTTGATATCTGGCTTTACAAAATATAGCCAGATTGATGTAGCAAAAGTATACACAATTGTTATCAGCTGCAGCCTGACTTAGTTACAATTATGCAAAAGTAAGTACAAGACGATCCGACTAACATGTCGGTGCCAAACGGCAAGGTATAAAGTATTTAACAAAACGAGCGGGGAAGTAAGAAAACCCACTCGAGTCCTCCTGCAATCATCCTTCTAGTGTTGACCATCTTGGAGGTAGAAGTAAGCTGGATCCTCGGGAACCGGCTCTAAATCTGGCCATGCAAAACCAGAGAGGTTAGACCTCTAATAGCAAGTACCTCAAGGAAGGACGATATGAAGGATTAAACCAGTAAGTAAGAGAATATAATAATAGATCTCTGCTTGCTACTAGGACTCACATCACATCAAGACACTTCGGACCAACCTTCCAATCAAACAAGGACAGAAGTTGGCCCGTCATGTCCTGACATTCTGATCATCCCAGTTAGGTAACAGAGTAGGTACAGTACACAAACAAATCATCTTAAACGGCCAATCAACTACTACGGCTTGCTATTGTGAGTACCAAGTTATCCTGGAATAATGCAATTAGGGATTCCTCAGTTCTTACTATGTGCAAGCAAGGCTAGTCTATCCAGTCAATCAATTGGCCCATGCATGAATTAGACGAGTCCTAGCAGGACGCTCGTCAATATACAATATACAATAATAATAAAAGCAGATACTGTGTTCCTGCCCGTGTGGCAGATCTACAGTATCTGTGGGAACCAGCCGGCCCGTCGGGTACTACTCGTTCCAAGGGGGCTGCCATGTAAGAATTCGGGAATCCATTCTCTCCATGCAATCATTATTTTATTTAACTTAATAGTCCCTACGTTGAGTGAAATCCCATGCCGTGGATCATGGTCATTCAAATGAGTACTTTCGTACGGGGTACGATATGCACAACTCTACAACGATACCAGTGCGGTTAGGTTGCAGGTCTTACATAGCGTAATGCAACAATCAAATCTAACCACGGTAATCATGCCTTGACCATAAAGTACACATACTTCTTTTGTAGAAAAATAACTAAATAATTAAATGAATAATTTGAAGCCTGCATGTGCCTGTATGCCAATATTCGAGATTAGCCAGTCGATTACAATAGTTCATTATATGAACGTGTCTCATTCGTTCAATTCAATAAGACGACTAGCCAGTCTCTTTAGTTCCAACTAGGAACGCATGATCAATTTTAGTCAAGCTAACAATTATTATCAATGGTATCAAGGCATGAAAGTCAACTAGTATTCAGTGGGGTCGAGTCTACAACCCTCAGGGTTTAATTTCAATCAATCCGGGTATCTATAACTCAATTCATGACACATGGTACATCCCACGTCACAATCTCTAATTAACAGAATTACTAGCATATCATGATTATATCAAGTTTATGCAAAAAGGCGTAAGGATATAAAATGGACGTAAAATATCTAATAAAATATCAATATTCAGGGCTATAGAATAGTCATGCGGCTAAGTCTAATGCGGCCAGGATGAATCTTATGCAGCAAGGAAAAGAGTCGGGTTCATGCGGCTCAGGGGGTAGAGGCGCATGCTGCTGAAGAGGCAGGAACCTATGCGGCTGGCGAGTGGGACTAGCTTTCATGCGGCAAGCAGAAAGGGTGTTCCATACGGCTAGGATGAATTGGGCTCATGCGGCCGAAAAAGGCAAGACACATGCGGTCAGCGGGAAGGATACTCATGCGGCTGGCGGGAATGAGTCCATGCGGCTCAACCAAGTCGAACCCCATGCGGCCGGGTCAAGGAGATTGCTTATGCGGCTGGCGGGGGAGGAAAGTCCATGCGGCTATAAAGTTCAGGACCTCATGCGGCCAGCGAGTGAGTCTGGTTCATGCGGCTGGATTTGGAGAGAAATCCATGCGGTCAGGAAAGACGGGGGCGCATATGCGGTTAAGTGGGGAAAGTCCATGCGGCTAGGATGAATTCCCTATGCGGCTGGGCTCAAATGAGTCTCATGCGGCCGGGTAGAAACTTTCCATGCGGCTGAGAAGGAAACAACCCATGCGGCTGGGAATCACTTGCCGCATGAATTATTCATGCGGTCAAGTCAAGTACTGTTCTTCTTCTCCAAGTTTCAGAGAAGAAGAACACCATAAACCCAAGCTTCAAAGTTCCATAAAACCTTCATCCAGAGTCGAAATTCGAACTTCCTTAGGTCAAAATTGGGTAGAACGAAATTCTCTACAACATGGAACCATCAAAACTTGAAGATATCAAAGTTTACTAGATCAAAACCTAAGAAACCCGAAAAATGTAACAAACTTAGATCTACAACAAATTAGCCATGGAAATTGAAAATGCTAAGTACTAAAAAGACTTAGAATCAAATAAGGAGGATGATGGAATAATAATAATGGGGATCCATCAAGAAGCAAGTTGGCACTTGCCTACGGTTTGGTAGGTGGAGAGAGTAATAAAGAAGAAGAAGAGGAGTAATGGTGAAGAAGTAAAGTAAATGAGGAGAGAGAAGGGAGAGGGTGACTTAAATATGGAAGGGGTGGTAGGTGGGAGTTGGGCCGGGTCCAATGGGTCCAACAAGGCTAACCCGAAAGTAAGACTAAAGCAGGAAATAAAATACAGGAAATAAAGTACGGAAACAAAATTGCAGAAATAAATTATCATGAAAATTAAAGAGCAGCTAATTAATTAACATGAAAATTTAAAGAGCAGGTAATAGAATTGCAGAAAAATAAAGTGCGGAAAATAAAATACAGATAATTAATTAACACGAAGTTATTAAAATTTAAATACAGGATACTACATGATAAATGCTAAATAAATACATTCAGGCAATATACGTATTAAAATACGCATTCTGGGAACGGAGAGTGACATCTCTACCCTCCTTAGAAAAATTCCGTCCTCGGAATTTCAAATCCAAGCAGGATAGAAATATCGGGGCTAAACTAATCTAAGTGCAAGCAATTCAATGAAGCAATCCTTTTACAATATCCATAGCAAGTAACATATATGTAAACCCATCAATCTACGATATCAAGCAATTCTACCCATAAGGTGATAAGCATGAGGAATCAAGACAATCAAGGTATACAGAAAAAGATATACCTTGTGAGTCAAATAGGTGTGGATACCGTGATCGGATATCATCCTCACGTTTCCACGTTGACTCTCCCAAGGAGTGATGACCCCAAGCAACTCGGACAAGACTAATTGTACGGTTCTTGAGTATCTTCTCTCTTCGGTCCAAAATGGACACAGGCTGTTCCTCGTAAGACAGGTTGGTACCAACAACCAGCTCAGAGTGATCGAGGACATGGCTTGGGTCCGATACATACCTACGTAATTGAGATACATGAAATACGTCATGCACCTCTCGTAACGAAGGTGGGAGTGATAAACGATAAGCAACATCGCCTATCCTCTCAAGAATAACAAATGGGCCCACGTACCGCGGACTCAACTTCCCGCGAACGCCAAACCTAATGACTCCACGGGTAGGTGAGATCCTCAAGAATACGTGGTCCCCAACAGAAAACTCTAGCGGCCTACGATGCTGGTCTGCCAATGACGATGCCGATCCTGTGCAACTCGAAGTCGCTCTCTAATTCCTTTGACTAATTCAACTGTCTGAACAATCATTTCTGGGCCTAACATCTTCCTCTCCCCGATATCATCCCATGCTAGCGGCGATCTACACTTCTTACCATATAGTGCTTCGAATGGCGCCATCTGGATACTGGCTTGATAACTATTGTTGTATGAGAACTCGACCAAGTGAAGGTGACTCTCCCAAGACCCTCCAAAATCTAGAGTACAAGCTCGCAACATGTCTTCCAAAGTCTGAATTGTCCTTTCTGATTGTCCGTCCGTCTGTGGATGATAAGCCGTGCTAAATCTTAACTTGGTACCCAGACTATGATGCAAGCTCTTCCAGAAATGCGATGTAAAGCGGGTATCTCGATCCGACACAATACTGACAGGGACTCCATGCTGCCTGACTATCTGTTGCACATATAACTCTGCCAACTTTTCTGTAGATTGCCCTACTCTGAAAGGAAGAAAATGTGCTACCTTTGTAAGCCAATCCACTATCACCCAAATAGCATCTTTACCACTTGGTGATCTCGGTAAACTGGTCACAAAGTCCATTGTAATATGTTCCCATTTCCATTCCGGAATAGGAAGCGGTTGCAATAATCCAGCTGGCCTCTGTTGTTCTGCCTTTACTTGCTGACATATCAAACAATGGGAAACAAACCTAGCTATCTCCCTCTTCATCTCGTTCCACCAGAAGTGCTGCTTGATATCTTGGTACATCTTGGTCCCTCCAGGGTGAATAGAATATTGAGAACTGTGAGCTTCTGCCATAACCTCCTGTCTGATATCTCCACTAGGAACACATAGGCGTGACCCAAACCTAAGTGTACCATCTTCATGGATTTGCATCTCCTTTCTGAGTCCTGACTCACATTCTGTCCTAAGCTTCTGAATCCTTGGGTCCTGTGCCTGAGCTGCCTTGATCCTGTCTACCAAGTCGGATTGAACTTGTAGACTAGCCAGAATTCCTACATCACTAGAAAGTACAACCTCGATGCCCATTTCCTGAAGGTCTTCTAAGATATGCTTCTGCGTTGTTAACATAAATGCGCCGCCTCTTCTGCTGAGAGCGTCTGCTACCACATTAGCCTTGCCTGGATGATACTGAAGCTCCACGTCATAATCCTTGATCAACTCCAACCATCTTCTCTGCCTCATGTTCAGTTCCTTCTGGGTAAAGATGTACTTCAGACTTTTATGATCTGTGTATATCTCCACTCGGTCACCATATAAGTAATGCCTCCATAGCTTCAAAGCAAACACTACTGCCGCCAATTCCAGATCATGAGTTGGATAATTCTTCTCGTGGTCCCGAAGCTGCCTAGATGCATATGCTATCACCTTCCCATGCTGCATGAGGACACATCCAAGTCCTTTACCTGACGCATCACAATATACGATAAAACCTCCAGGTCCAACTGGCAACGTAAGAATGGGCGCTGATATCAACTTCTGCTTCAGATTTTCAAATGAGGCCTGGCATTCTACAGACCAAACGAATGGTACATCCTTCCGTGTCAAGCGGGTCATGGGTGCTGAAAGCCTTGCAAAGTCTGACACAAACCTTCTGTAATATCCCGCCAATCCCAAGAAACTCCGTACATCAGCTACGGTCTTGGGTACTGGCCAACTCTTCACTGCTTCTACCTTCTTGGGATCCACTGCTACTCCAGTTCCTGATACAATATGACCCAAAAATGAAATTTGGTCCATCCAGAACTCACACTTGCTGAGCTTGGCGTACAACTGGTTCTCTCTCAGAACCTGCAACACTTTCCGGAGGTGGTCTTCATGCTCCTCTTCACTAGCAGAGTACACAAGAATGTCGTCGAGAAATACTACGATAAATTGATCTAAATACGGCATAAAGATGCGATTCATCAAATCCATGAAGATAGCTGGAGCATTGGTCAAACCAAACGGCATTACTAAAAACTCATAATGCCCATACTTCGACCTGAATGCTGTCTTGGGAATGTCTTCCTTCCGAACCCTCACCTGATGATACCCTGAATGAAGATCTATCTTGGAGAAAACTCTAGCCTTGCTCAACTGATCAAATAAGTCGTCAATCCTGGGTAATGGGTACTTGTTCTTTACTGTTGCCGCATTTAGCTTCCTGTAGTCAATGCATAATCTGGATGATCCATCCTTCTTCCTTACAAGTACCACTGGTGCTGCCCATGGTGACACGCTAGTTTGGATAAACTTCTTCTCCTTCAATTCCTCTATGTGCTGATACACCTTGGCATGCTCTGAATCCGCCATTCTGTAAACCCGATCTGATATTGGTTTAGTTTCTGGTGCCAATTCTATACTGAACTCAATATCTCTAACTGGTGGTAGACCTGGAAGTTCTTCGGGAAATACGTCTAGAAATTCTTCAACTACCTTCGGAATCTGAACTTCTTCCATTGTTGTTACTACTCCCTGCTCTTGCTGAGTTGCCTCTGACCTGACCAAGGTGAACCTCTCTATGCCTGGAATATCAAAAGATACACTTCCACTACGACAATCTATTGTCGCATGACTGTCTTTCAGCCAGTCCATGCCTAAGATAACGTCGAAATTTCCAACAGGAAATTCTATCAACCGGGCGGGTAAAGGATGCCCGCACACCACGACACTACATGCTAAACTAACTCTACTAACTCCCACGAGCCCATTACCAGTGAGTATATTCAACCTCCCTGGCAATGCCTCGAACTCTACTCCTAGTCGTGTCGCAAATTGTGCAGATATAAATGAATAGGATGCTCCCGAATCAAACAATGCTACTGCGGGATATGAGGCGACGAGAATGTTACCTGCCACAACATCTCCTGATGCCAATGCCTCTTCCAAGGACAGTGTGAATGCCTGCCCTCGACCTCCTTGCTGATTTCTATGCCGTGGCCTAGCCTGGTGCTGCTGCTGGCCCCTGCCTTGATGATGCTGGGGTGGTCTATGCTGGTGTTGCTGCATCGGCGGCCCCTGCTGCCGAAACATCTGAGCCTGTGATACTAACGGACGCTACGCCAACGGCCTCACTGCCAATGCTGGTCCTCGATACTGTCCTGCCCCTGGTGCTGGCAGAGCAGGAAACTGCTGCCCTGGTCCTCCTGCCCTCGAATTCATGGGACATGTGGTAACCCGATGATCTGGATTTCCACATATCAGACACAGTCCGTTCAATGTCCGACACATATCTCTAGTGTGCCCCATCTTCCCACAATAAGTGCAGCCCGCCGGGGGTTGCTGGTTCTTCCTCTGTTGTTGTTGCTGCTGCCTGGGTGGTGCTGGCCCTCGTATCGCCATATCGTGGATACGAATGCCAGTGGAGGGTGCTGTTGTTCGGGGCGCTGCTCCCCCTCCTCCTTCAATCTGACTGTGGGATCTCTTCTGACCCCCAGTCCTTACTGCAAGCCTCTGAATGGTGATCTCATGCCTTCGAGTCGCCGTCAATACTTCATCAAAAGTTTGGTAATTGTGCCCCTCTATCAATTGCAAGAGCTCAAGATGAAACCCTTGCTGGAACCTCATCGCCCTCTGGCGTTCCGTTGCTACCATCTCTAGGGCAAACCTACTCAATCTGCAGAACTCCGCTGCATAAGCATCTACAGTCTTGCCAGCCTGTCTGAGGTTGATAAACTTCTGTTGTAGCTCAAACTGCGCCACAACTCCATAATACTTCGTCTTGAATCTTGCTGTAAAATCGTCCCATGCAACAGGACGTCTGATGCCTACTTCCTCTGCTTCCCACCAATCACGTGCGAGATCCTGAAGTAACAACTTCACCAGATCCACACGCTCTTCGGCCGGCACCTTAGCGGCTGTCAGGATAGCCTCGATATCCTTAAGCCATGCATCTGCTGAGATGGCATCCTCCGTGCCCTCGAAACGGCGGGGGTTGTACTTACAAAACCTGGCTGATGCTCCTGAATCAGTCCTCACTCCTGTTTCTATTGCCGTCTGTAATCCTTGGTTGAGTAGTACATTCTGCTCTTGCAACTGAGCGTGCATGCGCTGCTGAACTAACATCTGGTGTTGCTGAGTGGCCATCATCCCTCTCATAATCTCTAGAAGGGCTGGTGTGTCCACTTGGGTAGGTGGAACTGTTGGTGGGGGTGGAACATTCGGATACTGCGGTCCAACCGCTGGTTCTACTATCACTTCTTCCTGGATAGTCTCTTGAGTTAGTACCGGCTCTTATTGCTGACCAACATGGTCAGGTTGTCCATGCTGCTGTCCATGTTGTTGCTGTCCAGCTCTAACAGGTGCGGACGAGGTGCCCCTAAGAAAAGGGATAAGAGAACAATCAAACGATCGGACATGAAGGATCAATGAAGTCAAAGGATACTGGAATGTCAAGCAAGGGTTGAGAACAACGAATCATGAGATCAAGGGGGAACATATATGATTGAGACATCCTATAAATCAAAACACCCCACAAGTCTGAAACCAGACCTGCATGGGCCACCACTAAAACCTTGTCACGCCCCAGAACCAGAATACTGGAGAGCGGAAGAATGACTCAGCCAGCTACGTATTACGGGTAGATGAATACCGTATAATACGATCAATGCTGTCTAACCAGACGAGGGGGTGCATACTACATAAAAGTCCTACTATGGTCACTTCACATCTATTGTCTCAATCATTTAAACAAGGAACTGAAATAGAGAACATGTAAGATAAAGCAGCAAGGCATCCCAAACGCTTTGTCAAAATGTTCTTGATATCTGGCTTTACAAAATATAGCCAGATTGATGTAGCAAAAATATACACAATTGTTATCAGCTGCAGCCTGACTTAGTTACAATTATACAAAAGTAAGTACAAGACGATCCGACTAACATGTCGGTGCCAAACGGCAAGGTATAAAGTATTTAACAAAACGAGCGGGGAAGTAAGAAAACCCACTCGAGTCCTCCTGCGATCATCCTTCTAGTGTTGACCATCTTGGAGGTAGAAGTAAGCTGGATCCTCGGGAACCGGCTCTAAATCTGGCCATGCAAAACCAGAGAGGTTAGACCTCTAATAGCAAGTACCTCAAGGAAGGACGATATGAAGGATTAAACCAGTAAGTAAGAGAATATAATAATAGATCTCTGCTTGCTACTAGGACTCACATCACATCAAGACACTTCGGACCAACCTCCCAACCAAACAAGGACAGAAGTTGGCCCGTCATGTCCTGACATTCTGATCATCCCAGTTAGGTAACAGAGTAGGTACAGTACACAAACAAATCATCTTAAACGGCCAATCAACTACTATGGCTTGCTATTGTGAGTACCAAGTTATCCTGGAATAATGCAATTAGGGATTCCTCAGTTCTTACTATGTGCAAGCAAGGCTAGTCTATCCAGTCAATCAATTGGCCCATGCATGAATTAGACGAGTCCTAGCAGGACGCTCGTCAATATACAATATACAATAATAATAAAAGCAGATACTGTGTTCCTGCCCGTGTGGCAGATCTACAGTATCTGTGGGAACCAGCCGGCCCGTCGGGTACTACTCGTTCCAAGGGGGCTGCCATGTAAGAATTCGGGAATCCATTCTCTCCATGCAATCATTATTTTATTTAACTTAATAGTCCCTACGTTGAGTGAAATCCCATGCCGTGGATCATGGTCATTCAAATGAGTACTTTCGTACGGGGTACGATATGCACAACTCTACAACGATACCAGTGCGGTTAGGTTGCAGGTCTTACATAGCGTAATGCAACAATCAAATCTAACCACGGTAATCATGCCTTGACCATAAAGTACACATACTTCTTTTGTAGAAAAATAACTAAATAATTAAATAAATAATTTGAAGCCTGCATGTGCCTGTATGCCAATATTCGAGATTAGCCAGTCGATTACAATAGTTCATTATATGAACGTGTCTCATTCGTTCAATTCAATAAGACGACTAGCCAGTCTCTTTAGTTCCAACTAGGAACGCATGATCAATTTTAGTCAAGCTAACAATTATTATCAATGGTATCAAGACATGAAAGTCAACTAGTATTCAGTGGGGTCGAGTCTACAACCCTCAGGGTTTAATTCCAATCAATCCGGGTATCTATAACTCAATTCATGACACATGGTACATCCTACGTCACAATCTCTAATTAACAGAATTACTAGCATATCATGATTATATCAAGTTTATGCAAAAAGGCGTAAGGATATAAAATGGACGTAAAATATCTAATAAAATATCAATATTCAGGGCTATAGAATAGTCATGCGGCTAAGTCTAATGCGGCCAGGATGAATCTTATGCAGCAAGGAAAAGAGTCGGGTTCATGCGGCTCAGGGGGTAGAGGCGCATGCTGCTGAAGAGGCAGGAACCTATGCGGCTGGCGAGTGGGACTAGCTTTCATGCGGCAAGCAGAAAGGGTGTTCCATGCGGCTAGGATGAATTGGGCTCATGCGGCCGAAAAAGACAAGACACATGCGGTCAGCGGGAAGGATACTCATGCGGCTGGCGGGAATGAGTCCATGCGGCTCAACCAAGTCGAACCCCATGCGGCCGGGTCAAGGAGATTGCTTATGCGGCTGGCGGGGGAGGAAAGTCCATGCGGCTATAAAGTTCAGGACCTCATGCGGCCAGCGAGTGAGTCTGGTTCATGCGGCTGGATTTGGAGAGAAATCCATGCGGTCAGGAAAGACGGGGGCGCATATGCGGTTAAGTGGGGAAAGTCCATGCGGCTAGGATGAATTCCCTATGCGGCTGGGCTCAAATGAGTCTCATGCGGCCGGGTAGAAACTTTCCATGCGGCTGAGAAGGAAACAACCCATGCGGCTGGGAATCACTTGCCGCATGAATTATTCATGCGGTCAAGTCAAGTACTGTTCTTCTTCTCCAAGTTTCAGAGAAGAAGAACACCATAAACCCAAGCTTCAAAGTTCCATAAAACCTTCATCCAGAGTCCAAATTCGAACTTCCTTAGGTCAAAATTGGGTAGAACGAAATTCTCTACAACATGGAACCATCAAAACTTGAAGATATCAAAGTTTACTAGATCAAAACCTAAGAAACCCGAAAAATGTAACAAACTTAGATCTACAACAAATTAGCCATGGAAATTGAAAATGCTAAGTACTAAAAAGACTTAGAATCAAATAAGGAGGATAATGGAATAATAATAATGGGGATCCATCAAGATGCAAGTTGGCACTTGCCTACGGTTTGGTAGGTGGAGAGAGTAATGAAGAAGAAGAAGAGGAGTAATGGTGAAGAAGTAAAGTAAATGAGGAGAGAGAAGGGAGAGGGTGACTTAAATATGGAAGGGGTGGTAGGTGGGAGTTGGGCCGGGTCCAATGGGTCCAACAAGGCTAACCCGAAAGTAAGACTAAAGCAGGAAATAAAATACAGAAAATAAAGTACGGAAACAAAATTGCAGAAATAAATTATCATGAAAATTAAAGAGCAGCTAATTAATTAACATGAAAATTTAAAGAGCAGGTAATAGAATTGCAGAAAAATAAAGTGCAGAAAATAAAATGCAGATAATTAATTAACACGAAGTTATTAAAATTTAAATACAGGATACTACATGATAAATGCTAAATAAATACATTCAGGCAATATACGTATTAAAATACGCATTCTGGGAACGGAGAGTGATAAAGTTAGGCGAGTTACGTTAAGCTATCAGGAGTAGTAGCAAGCACGGTCCTATGAGTTCTACGGTCGGGTATAATCACATAGTCTCACGATTGAAGGGTCCATCATATAGAGTATGACTTGGGCGGTGGTGTCACATAGAGTTTGACGTTGGTTTGAGATACGATGGCACGAACTTAGTGTTTTAAGGCACATGCCACGGTTGATCCATTGAGTTTGGAAAGTGTTTTAATAGTTGTTCTTGAGTTGAGTGAAATGATAGGGCAAGAAAGAAAGAATGCTCGCAACTACGGGTCGTCGAGGCAAGAAAGAAGAATGCTCGCGACTACGGGTCGTCGAGGCAAGATCTCAGATGTGAGAAATATTGCACTTAGCCCTGAAGGAGATGGTAACACTAGAGGTACAATGACTGTGTGAGACGTTAGTTTGAGTCGAGTCTTGCATGGTCATTGGACAACTTGTGTAAGGTAAATAAAATAAACATGTTTCTCGAACGGCGACCCCGGCGGCCCAGGGAAACCGTTGCGATAGAAACATTTCATAGACTGTGTGCTGGATGACCACACGGGTTAGGCGAGGACTTGCAGCGGAGCTAGCTACTCGTGCTGGCAAGGGACGTCCGCCCAATCAAAACTACAAAAGGAGTCCACAATGGCTCTGGGAGCCAGTGACGAAATTCATATAGTTGAGTCGGCAGAATAGCGGCAAACCACGTGTATGCCTTTGGATTTGGTCTAGAACTTGAATGTATGTTTAGTCGGTAACATGAAATATTTGGGCCTAAGATTTGGCTGCAACGAAGACACCGTGCTTCGGCACGAGATGTGGCATCGAGTCTTGAGTTGTTGGCATATAAGTTGCATAGTTTGGATGTAAGTTGTCTTGAGTTTAAGTCAGGAAATATCGCAAGGCAAAGTTGGCCGAGTGACACTTAACCCACAAGTCTTGATTGGGTCAGTTGATGATTTAGTAGCAAAGGGCCGCAAGGCGGCAAGGGCCGCGAGGCGGCAAGGGCCGCGAGGCGGCAAGGGCCGCGAGGCGGCAAGGGCCGCGAGGCGACAAGGGCCGCGAGGCGGCGGTATGATTGAGTCTCACTTGAGTTGCGAGGCACGGCCTCAACAGGGGCTTATAGCACGGTCACACGGGAAATGGAGCCTCATCGCGTAGTTGCGTCTTTAATTTTGGCCGTAAGGCAAACATGACTCGATAGGTTAACGTTGAATGTTGTAAGCACGGGATGGTCTAAAGACACAAAATAGCCAAGGCATATGTCCTAAAACTGATCCTAAGACAAGAGTAGAAAGACAATCATAAAGGGGCTATGTTGCACAAAGTAAATCTAACGTGTTGGTTTTGTACGGGTGGACGAGGAGCTCATTCTACCAGTACAGTTGAGTACTGACACCCACATAGTTTATATGTGCATGCACAGGTAGAAGCTCGTGGTGCGGAGCTCGCTTGGATGCGTCAAGGCATGGAGTTCCTTGGTGATTCGAAGCGTGCGGCCGCAGGGAGTCAAGACTTATACGTGACATAATATATGGATGTCGCCTTCCGAAGCTTCCGCTGGTTCAGACTTGTAATTGAGAGATGAGAGAGAGATGAATGACTTGTAATGTGAGCTTGAGTGAGCTTGAGAGACTTGTAATCTTGGCCTTGCGCCCCACTGTAACCTTGTTTCAATATCAATAAAAGAGTGTTTTGCAATGACATGTGTTTTGCTTCAAATTCTGCTGTTATTATTCAATGTCTCTGCTTGGGACTTCTGTGCGACGACCCCGTCGCAGCCGCTGAAATCGGCCGTTATGGAACCCTCCTTGCACGAGCGAAATCTAGGCTCGTGCGACATCACGCCTGTTTGCAAAAACAAAAGTTGATCTTTATTTCAACAAACTTTGTAAGAAGATTACAAGAATTCTGGAAAAGTACAACTATAGGAATCCGATCTGAATGACGATCGCTTTATCCCTTGGACGATATGAACTTTGAAGACAGTAGCCTCTGAAGATTACAGCAGCACTTTGGCAAGAACTCCTAATCTCTGGTGATGACTTCTGATGTATATGTGTGTGTATCTGATAATGAAGACTTAAAACTCTATTTATAGAGTTCTAGAAATAACTAACTTTTAGTTATTCTGACTTACGCAGGTTGGATTGCGCAGACTTTGGATTGCGCAAGCAATAAACCGCGCAGGCAGTTACTCGATCGTGGACCATCTGTACGTGACGCGTGGCATTGTTTGATTGAAATGCGCTTGATCGTGTACAGACGGTTGCCATATAGTGAGTAATTGATGGCATGAAGGCCACGTGTACATTGTCAGTTTTCTTGATGGAGTACTGCGCCACATGAATTGCGCTGGCTTCAGATTGCGCTAGGATAGACCGTGCTGCAAAGAGTCTGGCCGATTGTGCTGTATGCACAGCTGTCCTCGAGCGCTGTGCTGCATAATAAACGAACAGTTTCCTCGTTCTCCGTGCTGTTAGTTGTCAGAAGATCTGATTCTCTGTCAGGTAATGATGACGAGGCCACGTCAGCTTGTGCACTTGGATGAGTGCGCAATTCAGCCTGCACAATCGAGTTGTTGCGCAATCTATCTCCTGCACAGTTCACTTGAAGGATGTATAATTTGATTTTCATGACTTCTTTGATGGGTGCTGTTGGAGCGTAAAAAGTGCTTCAAAGAAAGAGCCATCTCATTCATAAGTGATTGGTTTTACGCCTAGCAGAGCAGGTAATCTCTTTACGCCCAAGACTAGGCTAATCAATTTACGCCTAAGCAGGCTGATCATTTTACGCTTGGGTCTACACCTATGATTTTATGCCAAGGACAGAGCAGCCTCTTTTACGCTAGACAAAGCTGTCAAATCTCGCATTTAATACAAACTCTGACATGGAGATATTAATGATCGCATATATCACAAAGGAATTTATCTTTACACAGAGACCAATGTTGTCGTTTAGTGTGTGGATTGAGCTACTTTACGCTCACACTATGGCTTCTTTTACGCACGAAGATTATACGAGCCTTTACGCTCAACAGTCGACGTGTGCGTAAAGTCTATTTGAGCTGCTTTTACGCTCAAGGTTATTTAATAACCACTTTACGCGGAAAGTCTATGTCAAGGCTATTTTACGCCAAATCCACTGCTTTACGCTCAGAGTACATTGGGCTATTTTTACGCCCTATTCTCCTCCACCAGTTTGGAACGTGGTTTGCTTACGTGGCTTTTATGCCACTCTTTTCGAAGAACGTGTGTACATGCATCCTATCCTTACTGAAGTGATGGGACACACGTCAACATATGCAGAGGATGGCTTCGATCATGGGTGGCAGTTGTTAGCGTAAAGATGGAACTTTTGCTGAGTTTTTACGCACAAGAGCCCAAGTCTATAAATAGACTTATTTTTCTCATAACAAGGGACAGGGACAGAGAGAGAACAGGAGAGAATAGAGAGATCAGGAGAGAATAGAGAGATCAGGACTTCGAGATTTTGATTCTCCAGAGCATTCTTCTTCAACTTTTCTTCCAGAACAGAGTGAAACAAAGCAGGAAAGCATTCGGCCTCGCCATCAGTGCCCAAGTGCGTCGATACCTTTCTGGTGACTTAGTTCTTCCAAGTTGTTCTACTTCAAGCAGTGATCTTCTTTATCATCATATGGTCCAAGGAACAAAGTGATCATTTACGAATCAGACTTCCATAGCAATACTTTTCCAGAATCAAATTTGTACTTCTTGTACTCTTTTTCTCATTTTATTTTCAAAATCCAACACTTTTGTTTGGCAATTTTGTTAAGTGAAACAAAATGGCGACTCTGCTGGGGACGACTTTCTCCTCCGACGAGGAAGTGATTGCTCAATATGATGATGTTTCAGTCGGTTCGACTAAGAAGACTCTGGTTGTACACTTCGACCAGACTGCCTATGAAGAAATGCTCCGAACTGGGGGTGGTTCTCGCCACTCAAATGTTCAAAAGTCTCGCAAAGCACGAAAAATTTGGATTCCCAAATCCAAAGTGGTTTCTGATCTCTCTGTGACTTCTGGTGAAAAGGGAATTCTTTCCACTCCTGTCGTAGGGGCTCCCGTTCGTAACGAGGCAGTCCTTACTTCAGAGTTGCACTCAAAGTGTGATAATTTATCTTCCGTTTGTAACGGAGAAGATAATCAGGTTTCACGCCCACTGCGTAAGAATCAAGTTTTACGCTCAGTGGGTAAGAACCAAATTTTACGCTCAAGGCATAAGAATGAGTCTCCCATTTGTAATGTGGTAGATTCTAATGTTTCTGAGTGTAAAAATCCATCTCCCGTCGGTGACGTGGTAGATTCACACAAATTACGCTCCTCGCATAAAACAAAATCTCCCATCTGTGATGTGGTAGATAATCAATTTTTACGTTTTACGCGTAAAGGTAAGTCTCCTGTCTGTGACAGTGTAGATAAAATTCACAACGATGTTTGCACATCTAATGTGAATATACCTAAACGCATACAGCGTAAAAGTGATGTTGGTAAAACTTCTGTCCTACACCAACAACCTTCTTATACTGCTTTACGCAAAGTACTAAACTTGCAAATCACACGCCTTGAAAATGGGGTCCTTCGTGCTAAATCTCAAGATTTACGCACACAACTCCAAACACGTAAAAATGTACAGTTTGGTTCTGCGAATGAAGCCAGTAATCTTCTTTATACACAGGGGACTAAACGTTTTTCTACCCCAAATGTAATAAAGAAGAATATTCCCTCCACTTCTTTTGACTTACGTGAATTGCTAATACAAAAGCGTAAGAATTCACAATCTCCGGCGATGCTCCCCCAAGAAAGACATCAATATGGATATCATCAAGTTGTGATTAATTATTGTTGTTCAGCTTCAAAAAGGTCAGTTTTTGATCGACTGAATTTTTCACTTCAACATCAAGCTGAGGACCAAAAAGATGAGTTGTCATATGCATCAGTCAACATGGCATCTCATACTAACAGAGGACGACGTCCGAGACAAAATATGTCCCAAACCCCAGGTCAGCAACAGTTCAACAGACTTCTTGATTCCTTCGAAGGAGTATATCAGAATACTCGATCAAGAAGACAAGGACAATTACAAAATTCTGATTCAAAAGCTGGGGGTACTCAATCTATTGAGTCTGATATCGATAGTGTGGATTCATACTTTTATACTAATCCCTCTATATCTTCAAGAGAGGTTGAATCCTACGCTGTTGGAGATAAACCAGAGACGTCATCTGCTAATACGGAACAACGTCTCACTGCCGTAGAGCAATCATTGAAAGACATGCTCAATATGGTACAAAGCATGTATCAAATAATTTTGAATCAGCAAACTGCTCAACCCTCAGTAATAACTCCGGTACCAGCAGCAGCACAAACTCAAGATAGTCAAGGGGCTGATATACCTTCGAATATTCAAGAACCTGCTGTTAATCAAAATTTTGCATCTCCAGATCCCATCATTCCAGAAGATGTACCACCTCCAGTGGGGGTTACGGTACATCCAACGACTATTCAATCAAATGTGCTTCCTCAAACCAGTGAAGCTATTCAAGCAGTGCGTGAACTCAAAGAACATTTTGAGGTTTTGAGGCACAAAGATCAGCTCCAGAGGTTAGGGATTAAGCAACCCTATTCTCCTCATTGGAATAATGTACCCTTTCCACCGAAGTTCAAGCCACAATCCATGGTTTTATTCGATGGAAAAGCATCTCCCAGTCAATATATCAATTACTTTGATATTATGACTGTACACTTGCAGAAAAATGATACTCTTCTCACTCGAGTGTTCATTGGGTGTTTGACGGGTTCGGCTTATGACTGGTATCGTAGCTTACCCGATAACTCTATTTCGTCTTTTGACGAATTCAAGGCAATGTTTCTCTCCCGCTTCTATGAAGGAGGTATGGACATGAATATGTCCTCCTTAATAGAAATAAAACAAAAGGAGAAAGAAGATACTCGGACGTTCATTGAACATTTCCGACAGGCTACTCTAAAGATGCCTCCTGGTATGCCAGATTCAGCGTTGATCGATACATGCAAGATGAATCTGCGGCCATCCATTGCTGTCTTCACAGGTTCCCAATTCTCAGATTGGGCTTCATTTATCATAGCAGCAGTTTCTGCCAAAACTAATGGTAGGTTGGCTCGAGAACATGGAATGATTTTCGCTTCAGAAGATAAAGGAAAGAAGAGTAATCCTGGTAATAATCCTGGCAATCGTAATGTGAAAGGAAAAGATACTCTTATGGTCAATCTTTCGAAGAACAAAACGACGCCAAGTAATCAGGAATCCTCCAGGTCAAAGGAAGAATACTCTTTTGACGAAAGTGATATCCCAGGGATATTTCAGTGTCTGGTAAAAAGTGGCAAACTTCATATTCCAGAGCCAAAAAGGCCTAATGAGGTGAATCTGACTGACAATCCCAAATATTGTATCTATCACAGATACATTAATCATTCTACCAGTGCTTGCTACGTCTTGAAAAAGAAGATCCAAGAACTGATAAATGGTGGTGCTATCGCTTTAACCAATGATGACCATACGGTTACGACCAATATGGTTTCTCTTCAGTTCGGGGATTTTCCTCCACAGCAAGTCCCAGATGGAATTATTCCAATTTCGAAGGCGACGATGAAGATCGTGAATATCCCGCCTGCCAGAGAAGAAAGTACAGGATTGCTGCCACTCACATTAAAGAATGGTGAAATTATGTGGGTACATCCTGACTTAGTGCCTGAATTGGAAAATGAAGGTAAAACTTCAAAATCCAAGAAGGGCAAGAAAGTCAAAACCTGCAACATGATTTCTCATGTTATTCCAGATTCTGATGACTTGGATCATCTATGGGATGACCTTCCTTTACAAGATAGACTGAAAGGACTGAACATCTGTCCTCCAAGTCTAGCTCCCCCTACCAAGCTCAAGCTTACCCATCAGTAGTGGCTAGCCATGAATAGTGTCCCTTTATATCGGGCACAACAAGTCTTTGCTGCTTATGAAAAAGCTCCGACAGGGATTTTTCCTAATCCTCCTCCTCCTATAACTACAGAGACATCTATTCTTCATTCTCCTGAGGTTACAGAAGGTCTTACTTCTTCCTCTTCCTCTGTTGAAACACCTGTCAAAAGTCCGCTGCCCACTCACTTGTATAGTCAGCAATCTGTTCATCTCATGAAGAAGATGGGTTACGACTTTCAAAAGGCAGAAGGTTTGAATTATGATAAAGGAATACGGCTTCCTTTACAAATTCAAAACCAGAATTCCACTGCTGGATTGGGTTCTGAAATGCCTCACAACAACCCCCACAAGAAGAAGGCTAAAGGAAGAAAAATTAAATCCTGTAATATGGTATTTCCTTCTCCTGAGTCTGAAGAAGAAACTTTTGCTGGTACAAGGTCTGGAAAAGAGTACCACAAAGACTATGAGAGATCCTCCAAAGCAGCAAAAGATGTAGTGGAGACTCTACCAGTTCAACCTTCTCCTGTTCCTGTTAAACCGGCTGTGGTTAAAAAGGGGAAACAGAAGGCAGTACGCTTTGATATCCCATTGAAGCCTACTTCCAATCAGGGGGTGGTGATGAAGCCTTATAAATTTGACATTCTAGCCCAGTTAGCCAATACTCCGGCTAGACTTTCTATATTTGAACTGTTTCGCCTTTCTAGAGAAAGCAGGAAGACTTTGAGCGAAGCTTTACTTCAAGCAGATTCATGCTTGGCACAACTCAAGACTCCTGATAATATACCAGTGTCATGTCCGCAATGTCATAGTGTGATGGAAACAATTCCCAACACCACCTTTACACAAGAGGATATGCTATTGAAATACAACAAGCATGATAGGCCTCTGTGTTACACTGGATATATTGGATTCACTGAAATTGATAGGATCTACATCGATCCTGGGTCATCAATTAGTATAATTCTTCAGAGTATGCTAAGATCCCTGAGGATTCCTACTAGTGAGCTGACTTACACTAGTACTACGATAGTCGGTTTTAACTCTGGCAAGAGCAAACCACTGGAGAAGATTCGTCTGCAGATTCAGATTGGTGATCTTCGAACTATGGTAACTTTCTATGTTATCAACTCGGACGTATCCTACAATATTCTTCTTGGAAGACCGTGGATTCATGAGCACAATATTGTGCCTTCAACTCTTCACCAATGTTTCAAATATGTGGACTCCCAAGGAGTTGTGAAAACTGAGTTCGCTGATATTAATCCGTTCAAGGGTGTTGAAGCCTACTTCTCTGATTCAAGGCTTTATAAACAAGAGCATGTGAAAGAGATATCAGACATGGCTGAAGATCAATCACCTACCGAGGATAAGTCTATTAATGAAGATCCACCAGAGAAGCAACCTTTGAAGATCATAGTCAAGGGACGAATCCAATCCCAATCTGTTAATGATCAACCTCTGATAATCAAGATTAAAGGAAGAACTCAAACTTCATCTGAGGAATCAACAAATATTCCTGCTAAGAGCCAAGTTCAACCTTTTATGATCAAGGTTAAAGGGCGTACTTCTTGTACAAATAATCCAGAACCACCATTGATTGTCAATCTTGGCAAATCTACGTAGAAGACGGATAATGGTCCACTAATGATTAATCCAAGGCGTAGCAGTCAATTCGTAAATGATGTAAATATTGATCATTCTATACTTTTTGATATCAATGAAGATTTTCTTTTCGAGTATATGGCTGTCAAGTTTATCGAAAGAATGACTTTATCTTCTGATAATCAAAGTCATCGATATAAAGACGACATCGAGCCAGAAGAAACTTTATACATCGATCATAAGGAAAATTCTTTCCCTCCTCATATAGATGTTGGACCTTATGCTCAAAGGTTCCTAACATCTTCTCCTTATCTTCTACCTGTGGCCGCTTCATCACAAGCTTGCGTAACTTTTAGACGTCACGAAGAATCTTATTTCGTGATTCCGTCTGATAAGAAAAACAAGCGCCAAATTATGTTTGGCCTGGCTAGAAATATCCCTGTTGCTCAGGCAAATGAGCTGAAGGATAAAGACAAGGAAAGAATCCAAATTAACAAGTATAGTCAACAATCTATCAAGATTATCCAGAACATGGGATACGACTTGAAGACTATGCAAGGTCTCAATCAAGGCAAGGGTAGACGACTACCATTATATGGCGATCCATTTTACCACAAGACTCGTCATGGGTTGGGATATGATCCGTCCCACATGTTTTATGACGATATACAAAAAGAATTCTCTTCTAGCTCTTCACAATCATCAGATTCAGAGGAAATTCAATCTGAAGATGAATCTGGACAAGTATTCTCAGTCAATATGGTTCAAATTGATGGTGAATCAGAACCATTTGAGAATGATCCTTGGGCTCAATAGATGGATACTCAGTGGGAACTCCGTTTTGAACAACGACAGCCACCTACAGAGGATGAGGTCATCCAGATTGATGTTGGGGATGGAACTACGTCCAAACCAATATTCATCAGTAAAAATCTTGCTGAAGATGAAAAGTAAGAGTTGATAAAACTTATCAAAGAATATATTGACATCTTTGCATGGAGTTATGAGGATATGCCAGGGTTAGATCCTAAAGTTGCTACTCATAAACTCTATATTCTGCCAAATGTCAAACCTGTAAAACAACAGCAACGGCATTTTAGACCAGATATGATGGATGCAATTGAAGCAGAAGTCAAAAAGTTGATCACATGTAGATTTGTTCGTAAAGAGCAACACCCGGATTGGGTTGCCAATATTGTTCCTGTCATGAAGAAGAACGGAAAAGTCCGAGTTTGTATAGATTATCGAGATCTTAATGCAGCTTGTCCAAAGGACGAATTTCCACTTCCAATTACTGATGTCATGATAGAAAATACATGTGGTTTTGAACGCATGTCTTTCATGGACGGATTCTCAGGATACAATCAGATCAAGATGCATCCAGAAGATGAAAAGTACACCGCTTTTCGTACACCTCTTGGGGTCTACTGCTATACAGTTATGCCGTTTGGTCTTAAAAACGCCGGTGCCACGTATCAACGGGCTATGAGCAACATCTTTCAAGAATATCTACGGAAGATAGTTGAATGCTATGTAGATGACATCGCTGTTAAAAGTCGATCAAAGGATGATCACATTCAGGACTTGAGGACAGTATTTGAATTGATGCGCCAGCATCAATTGAAAATGAACCCTACTAAGTCTTTCTTAGGGGTTTCCAGTGGCAAATTTTTAGGATTTGTCATTACTTCTCAGGGTATCCACGTTGATCCTGATAAGGTTAAGGCAATTCTTGAAATGCGTCCTCCTCGCAATCTGAAAGAACTCCGTGGCTTTCAGGATCGTATTGCTTATATCAGAAGATTTATATCTAATCTTTCTGGAAGATGTCAACCTTTCTCCCGTCTATTAAAGAAAGGTGTGTCTTTTGTTTGGGATGAAGCGTGTCAGAAAGCCTTCAATGACATTAAGCAATACCTTACAAACCCACCTGTCCTGGTACCCCCAGTGGTAGGAAGGCCATTTTTGCTATATGTTCGAGCCTTGGATCATTCACTTGGCGCTCTTCTTGCACAGAAAAGTGATGTGGGTCATGATCAGGCAATTTATTATCTGAGCAGAATGATGGTCGGAGCTGAACACAGGTATACTCCTGTGGAAAATGAATGTCTAGCTTTAGTTTTTGCCGTCCAGAAGACAAGACATTATGTGACAGGGCAGACTATTCATGTCATCTCCAGAATAAATCCCATTCGGGTATTGATGAGAAAACCTGGCATTCTTAACTCCAGGTTGGCCACTTGGACGATGTTGCTTACTCCTTATGACATGGTTTATGTACCTCAGAAATCAATAAAGGGTCAAGCATTAGCCGATTTCTTGGCTGCTCACCCTATACCTGAAACATCAAAATTATATGAGGACATTCCAGATGAAGTCGTGGATTGTAACCCGACTTTGAAGAATGACATATGGCAATTATATTTTGATGGAGCATCACGAGTAGGACCTAAAGGCAATATTGTCTCTGGGATAGGAATCGTCTTGGTTTCTCCTGACAAAATAGTCATATACCGTGCCTATTCTCTTAATGAACCATGCTACAACAATGTAGCAGAATATAATGCTCTATTGATTGGTCTCCAAGTTGCAAAATAATTGGGTATTGAATTCTTAGAAGCTTATGGAGATTCTCAATTGATTGTTAATCAAGTTAGAGGGACCTATGAGGTCAGAAATCCTGATCTCATTCCTTATCATCAAGTGGTAGTTGAACTGGTTCTTTCATTCAAAGGATTCTTCATTGAGTTTGTACCACGCTCTCAAAATGTGGAAGCTGATGCTCTTGCCAGTTTAGCTACAGACCTAGCTGTTCCAATCTGAAGGCAAAATACAATTACTTTGCTGGATCGAGACTTATTCTGTGTCAAGAATAATTTGTACATTGAACAAAGTTATACTACAGAGTCAAATTCCCAGCATAAGGATTGGAGAACCCCATTCGTTGATTATGCAGTTCATGGGATTTTGCCTGAAGATCCAAAAGAAGCTGCATCAATCAAAAGACGATCATTTCGGTTTTATTATGATTCGTCGTTACATATGTTATACCGTCGTTCCTATGATGGACTCTTGCTGCGTTGTCTCTCTGAAAGTGAAGCTAAACAAACACTACAAGAAGCTCATGATGGTATTTGTGGCGCTCATCAACCAGGTCCTAAATTACAAGATCGCATTCGAAGAATGGGATATTATTGGCCTTCTATGATAGCAGATACTGTGGACTATGCCAGAAGATGTAAAGCATGTCAGATTCATGCTGATTTTATTCATCAACCGTCTGAATTTCTACATCCTACAGCAGCCTCTTGGCCCTTCAAAGCTTGGGGTATAGATGTTATTGGCCCTATTAACCCTTCTTCTGTCAAAGGACATCGGTTTATACTAGCTATAACCGATTACTTTTCAAAGTGGACAGAAGCAGTCCCCCTTGCGGAAGTAAAAATATCTAATGTGATCAGTTTTATCAAGCACCATGTCATTTATCGTTTCGGGATTCCTCGACGGATAATTCATGACAATGGTCCACAATTTGCCAGTCAAGCATTTTATCGATTCTGCGACAAGAATCGAATTCAGAATTTGGCTTCTACGGCTTATAACCCAGCTGCTAATGGTTTAGCTGAAGCTTTCAATAAGACGATCATCAAACTTCTTAAAAAGTTTGTCTCTTCTAATAAACGTGATTGGAATGAGAAACTTGGAGAATATTTATGGGCTTATCGAACAACAGTCCGGACTCCTACTGGTTTTACCCCATTTTCATTAGTTTACGGATGCGAAGCTGTTCTCCCATTGGAAATTCAGATCCCTTCTCTACGAATAGCCATTGCTAATGAGCTAACTACGAAGAATAATGATCGCTTACGACTCTAAAAACTTGAAGGTTTGGATGAGAAGCGTCTTCAAGCACAACAACACATTGAACTGTATCAAGCCCGTATATCTCGAACTTTTAATCGTAAAGTTAAGGAGAGGTCATTCAAAGTGGGCGAGCTCGTATTAGCTGTTCGGAGATCGATGGTAATGACTCATAAAAGTAAAGGGAAATTCCAAGCAAAATGGGAAGGCCCTTATGTAATTGAGTCTGTATTTTCCAATGGTGCCTATCGGTTGTCAAAGCCCAATGGAGATCTACTCATGCTACCGATCAATGGCAAATTTCTGAAGAAATACTTTGTATAAAAAAAAGACAGAACAAAAAAAATATAATAAAACTTCTTTTATTATTTTTGTTCAAAATAAAGGATTAAGGACGAGGGCCACTCCCTTCCTTATTGAATACATAGTCGGCCAATGCATAGAAGGCATCGTTTCCTGAATACATGAGAAATTTGTAGGCAGCCATCCTCGATGCTTCTTCTTCAGGAGTTTTCCCTGGCTCTACTAAAAAAGTAAGAATGTCTTCGGGTGGCTTAGGCGCAGAAGAGCTTCGACCTATTTTGATTGAGTCTGATGAGCCTGATGCAGGAAGATCAACAGGGAACGTCTCAATGATACCCTCGACTTTCTGGGAGATTTCATTCTTTCGCTGGGCATCCTCGGAAGACATTTTCAAACAGAGGAGGAGAAATAAGAATGAAGGGTTACAAGCAATTCTCGTCTATTTATGGAGGATGATTACTAACGACCTTTTCTGAAAAGGCTCGTCCATTCATGTTACCAGGTTCATCCATTTTAATTATGGAATTTGAATCGTCCTTTCTGTTCCCAAGAAACACGCTGATTCATCCACCGCCTTGACATTTACGCTCATAACATCCGTCTTCCTAATCCCCAGCTACCAAGGTTTGGTTAAGCTGACTTCTTATTTCCAGGGAAAGGGGTTTTTATACCTTCTATTTTTATCAATTGATTAGAAAGTGGGATTCACTATTTCTCATGTTTTTATGACCTCTGAATAAATATTAAATCTACTTTCTTTTCCTATCTATCATTTCTATTTTTGACCTCTGCATAGATATTAGTCTAATTTTCTTTTTGAGTTCATATATGCTATTATGTCCATATTACCTCTGATAGTATCATATACTCTAAAATAGAAAATAGGATTTCATTTATCTATCATGTCCCTATTACAACCAGATAGATACAAATCATTGATCATAGAAGAATCATCATTTCATTCCCATATCATCAAAAAGTCTATTATATTTCTTAGACTTTCTTACAAGTTATAATAGAAATCTTTTACATTCTTGGATTTTCATTCTATACACAACGATAACCTAATAGAGATCTATTTTCTTCTTTGGATCTTCTTCGTCGGATTCGTTGTTGGTGTCAATTTTTTGCTGTCCAAGCCTTTGTGGCGACCAGAACAGCAGGAATCAAACTCTGGTCTTCTCTCTCAGACGAGAGGAGAACCCCAGAGTATGGCAGCCCGAAGACGTGTTGCTGCCAATACAATTGGTGGATTAGTGGCGGCACCTCAAAGGAGATAGGAATGTATCCAGCATTGGGATACGATTCCTAGTTCTGCCGTGAAAGGAACTCTACTACCCGATTTCTCGGGGTAGAGTTGACTCCACCATCCAACTCTCCGTGTATAAAGGCTCTTCCTACCAACAGAGGAAGACCCTTCTATCTCACGAAGAGTTCTGAGTTATCTGATTTGTGCGTCAAAAGCGCATGAGCTCCCTGATGTTGATGTCAGAAGAACGCTCCTCACAGCATCAAAATCGCCAATGCCGGTTCTGGAAAAGCTGCTCAGCCAAACTTCTGCAGAAAACAACAAAGAAGAAGTATTTTAAAACAGAAGTATTATCAAATGCGTATTAAACGCTAACTAAAAATAGATCACAAGGCTTTTCACGCCAGTGCTTCAGCAAGGCTTTTTACGCCAGTGATTCAGCACCAGTGCTTCAGCAAGGCTTTTTACGCCAGTGATTCAGCAAGGCTTTTTACGCCAGTGCTTCAGCAAGGCTTTCATGCCAGTGCTTCAGCAAGGCTTTTACGTCGGTGATTCAGCAAGGCTTTTATGCCAGCGATCAGCAAGGCTTTTACGCCAGTGATTCAGCAAGACTTTTACGCCAGTGATTCAGCTAGATTTTTACGCCAATACTTCAGCAAGGATTTTACGCCAGTGCTTCAACAAGTTTTTTTTTACGCTCGTCAAGAATTTACGCTCATGAATAGATGTTTTCAACAAATTTTTTTTTCGATGACAGATATTTGCTTACGATCGGACTTACCATTTAAGTTGAATGGTTTGGCTCTAATAGTGGTTGAATCCACGTTTGAAGACTGGGCGTACAAAAGAACACCATGGGAAAGCTCCGCCATCCTCATTTGTTGGAGAACAACATCACAAAAAGTTATCTTCAGAGGAATGAGTACGAGAATATATGAAACATTCTCGGCTATTTATAAAGGCTGAAGAAACTGTTGGGATGAGTCTATTTCGGGGAAAGATCCTATTTAAAGGCTCTCGTAACCACAAGACAGACGCCACGTGTTGGTTTGTTTCTTGGAAATGAACAAACCATAGAAGCAGTCAAAATAAGTGTTGAACAGTTCTATGTACCAACAGATGAGATTAACATCAGACTTTATTTATAAAAAAGGGGGAGTGGACCCCTACATATAAGAGAGTCGCAATACACGAAATATTATTTTCTTTCTCCTTCGTTGGGTTGACGAAGGGAGGCACCTAATTCGCGCATGTTGCGAATCCCAGAGCGACGCATCAGATTTAAAAACGCTTCTGCATCTCCTGAGCCTTCGTATGCAGTTGGGGGACCACCATCAATGCGATTAAAGATGGCAGGAGTTACTCCAAAACATGCTAAAAGGTTGCACGCCCGCTCGAAGTTAAGCCTGGAACTCGAAGCCTCTTTGTTGGTAATCTCGTTCTTCGGTGCCATGACAAAACGAGGATGAATGTCAAGGATAAAGAATTTGTCCATATTTATACAAATCAAAACAACTCTTCACATTCCTCGTTGGAAACTGCTCACTCGGGAAGATAAGGAGACGTTCGAAAGTTTCGAGAAAGAAATTTATTGTGACGGTCAAGTGTTGACCGACATTATTTTTCTTGAAAATTACGCCGACTGTTGGATATCCCCGCTTTTACGCAGATGATGGTTGCGTATCCCAAATTTTACGCTGGCAGATCAAATCTCAACTTTTACGCTTTTGTTCAAAGTGTTTCAAATTTTGGAGATATTTGAAAACTTTGAAGGGGGTCTTGTAGGAGCGTAAAAAGTGCTTCAAAGAAAGAGTCATCTCATTCATAAGTGATTGGTTTTACGCCTAGCAGAGCGGGTAATCTCTTTACGCCCAAGACTAGGCTAATCAATTTACGCCTAAGCAGGCTGATCATTTTACGCTTGGGTCTACTCCTATGATTTTACGCCAAGGACAGAGCAGCCTCTTTTACGCTGGACAAAGCTGTCAAATCTCGCTTTTAATGCAAACTCTGACATGGAGATATTAATGATGGCATATATCACAAAGGGATTTGTCTTTACACAGAGACCAATGTTGTCGTTTAGTGTGTGGATTGAGCTACTTTACGCTCACACTACGGCTTCTTTTACGTACGAAGATTATACGAGCCTTTACGCTCAACAGTCGACGTGTGCGTAAAGTCTATTTGAGCTGCTTTTATGCTCAAGGTTATTTAATAACCAATTTATGCGGGAAGTCTATGTTAAGGCTATTTTACGCCAAATCCACTGCTTTACGCTCAGAGTACATTGGGCTATTTTTACGCCCTATTCTCCTCCACCAGTTTGGAACGTGGTTTGCTTACGTGGCTTTTATGCCACTCTTTTCGAAGAACGTGTGTACATGCATCCTATTCTTACTGAAGTGATGGGACACACGTCAACATATGCAGTGGATGGCTTCGATCATGGGTGGCAGTTGTTAGCGTAAAGATGAAACTTTTGCTGAGTTTTTACGCACAAGAGCCCAAGTATATAAATAGACTTATTTTTCTCATAACAAGGGATAGGGACAGAAAGAGAACAGGAGAGAATAGAGAGATCAGGACTTCAAGATTTTGATTCTCCAGAGCATTCTTCTTCAACTTTTCTTCCAGAACAGAGTGAAGCAAAGAAGGAAAGCATTCGGCCTCGCCATCAGTGCCCAAGTGCGTCGATACCTTTCTGGTGACTTAGTTCTTCCAAGTTGTTCTACTTCAAGCAGTGATCTTCTTCATCATCATATGGTCCAAGGAACAAAGTGATCATTTACGAATCAGACTTCCATAGCAATACTTTCCCAGAATCAAATTTGTACTTCTTGTACTCTTTTTCTCGTTTTATTTTTAAAATCCAACACTTTTGTTTGGCAATTTTGTTAAGTGAAACAGGTGCAACTTGATTTTTAGGACCTACAAGACCCCCTTCAAAGTTTTTGAAGTTTGAAGATAGTCAAAGCTTCGAAATACTTTGAATTTTGATTTAAAAATCAAGTTGCGCAAGTAATACTCTGTCTGCGCAATTGGAGGAGTCAGCTCCCATTTCTTTGGCACAATCTGAGGCGACCGTTGCTCTCGAAAAACTATAAATAGTTCTCTTTGTTCTTCTTGTTATTCTTTACTTGTTTTCACTTTGCTTAAGAGAGAAAAATTCCCGAGCCTACTCCGACTTTCTTCCTTCTTCTCCGTCGACTTCAAATGGCTCCAAAGCGTTCCACCGCCGACAAGGGCAAAGCCCCCGCCGAGTCTTCGACTCATGCTGTGTCGCGTATTTCACGACACGAAGTTGGTTACCCAGCATTGCACGGTAGTTACTCGATCGAAAACCCTTTTTAGGGTTCTTCGACATGATTGAATCCCCAAACCTATCTCTTTTTAGAGATTTGGTTATACTGCGCCGCCCTGTTTAGGGTTTCGATTGCACAAACCCAATAGTTTTCATTTTTATGAAGACTATTTTCTTGTGCAATCGGTTGGAAGGCGCTGGCAAAAGTCAGCGCAATCTGCTGATTTGCGCAAGGCTGTCAAGCGCAAACTGATGCTTTGTGCAAGTTATTAAGCGCAATCTGATGGCTTGCGCAAGTGGATGAGTTGGCGCAACTGGACAGTTTGCGCATAGAAGCTGTTGTTGCGCAATCTGATGCTTTACAGACAGCGCAATCTGTTGCTTGTGCAATTTGCTGATTTTTTTTGGACAGAATCTTTGATTTTACTTGTACTGAATTCTGTCTTTCTGTTTGATGCAGTTAACATCAGAGAGGACCCAGAGTATGAAATCTTTGCAGGGACCCTTGCTGAACCAGAGTTTAAAGAAGATTTGTCCCATGTACTATTTCCCTAATATGCTCTGCCATCCTCCCGTCAAGCTATCTTGGTAGCACAGGACAACGAAACTTTATTGAGTTTGATGAATGGGCAGCCCCTGCAGACTGCCGATGCCATTACTCATAAGAAACCCCTGTTCTTATTTGGCAAAGCTATTGACAAGAGTTCTCAGCCGAGACCCCGTGTTGAGCAGAGACTCTTCCAGAGAAAGGAGAAAATAATCCTGTTACCGGACATTGCCAGATGCCTTCCTCTAGCCCATTATGCCCATGCAAGCCATCCCAGGAGGATGGATTGGGATATTACCCCCCCTCCAGTAAGCATGGATGGGAAATATTTGTGTAAAGAAAGGACCAAACAACATGGATATGTTTTATAGCTCCTCTGAGCATCATAGCACCTTGCTCAGAGGATTGAAGCCTGGCTGCATCCCTCCAGAGAACTCTTCCTTGTTGCTGTCGGTGAGGACGCCGATCTTTGCTAATGAATATACAAAGGTTGAGGGCAGATACCCGGATCAGGACATCCGGTTGACAGGTCTGGTAAAGCCAGACAACAAAAGGTGGAACTTCATAACCAATTGGATATTGGTTCAGTTTGAAGACAAGCTCAAAGAGATCGAGCTATATCAGGCGGTATACGCTACCGTATATGGATTCCTCCCCAACCCTCATCTGTTTCTGGCCTTGGCAGAGAGGTACAATTATAGGACAGGGACATTCATGACACCCTACGGGGAAATTGGATTAGCCCTTCATGAGATGAAATACATCTCGTGCTTACCAATGGGAGACTTTCCTTATGAAGAATATGTTCCAACAAACGACGAGTTAGACCGACTACGTCGAGAGAATGCAGAGATGGTGGCTGTTTTTGAAGAACTACTGTGCCACTACAAAATTTGCTCCATGTACTATAAGAGTGGTTCTTCCGGCACCTGTTATTCATCAAAGTGGTTGCCCTATCTTTTCCTTAATCATATCATCGAAAAAAGACTATGGATCATGATACGTGCAACCCGACATTCTTCCAACCCCTCAGCCACAGTGAAGTGATAAGATTGATGGAAGAAAACAAGAAAATGGACATCAAAGTTAATGACGAACTTCAATACCCTCCACTCAAGACCGGAGATTTTATTGAGAGTTTTATGAGAATGGGCTACAGGCCCATGTCAAAGGAAGCCCAGTTAGCGGGTTTCCTGACATATTGGCTCCGACGCTTCGTCATACCCGGAGCGAGCGCCGTGGACCGCTTCCACCGCGGCGTGCTCTTTGCTGCTGTCTGGTTAGTCTTTGGCTACCGGATGGATTTGCTGTCAGCGATGACCTGTAGAGTGAACGCAGGTCTTCGTCTTTATGTAGAATCTATGCTCAAATGGAAGGATGAGAAGGGGAACTTCCCTCGGCTGGAGTTGCCTTACACCTATTTGTTCGGATGGTTACTTCTGCACCATCCATCATTGATGAATCCTGACATGGGAGCAGTCGGCGGTAGCTATCTGCGGAGATTCTCCCGGAGCAAGTGGATATACACTAGTCTGAAAGATTGCAGACGTACCTTGAACCTTGGGAAATGGTGGAATTTTTACTGTGTTGCCCCTCCAACCGGTTATGAACATATGTCGACAAATCTAGTTGACCTTGGAAGGCAGCCGTTGGGTCGGGCAGCATTTGATTGGTTAAGAACGATTAGGCCATCACATTTGGTGTATAGATTTGAAGATGAATGTTTCTTAGAACCATATCTGCCACGCCGCTTCGCTCGTCAATTTGGTTACGACCAGTTCCACGTAGGCAATGCTATAACTTGCCTACAAGAAAAGGGGTGTCTGATTGATGGTGCCAGAGCATGGGCCTATTACAACGCTCGAGACACAAGGACAGTGTTCTCGATGCCGACCAAGAGTGATCACGGCCCCCGGATGTTATATATATATTCGTTTTTTTACACAGCAACGAATACATTCGCCGAGAATTTCAACCTTGTAGATAGCTTCGCGACGACGACGCGTTTGAAGAAGGGAGCAATTGTTATGCTAGCTCCAGGAAATGACGAGCAGTATGAGCCAGTGGATGATCCGTTGGAAGCCTCAAGGGAAGCTAACTTCCCTGAGGAGGTCAATGAACCACTGCGAGTTTCTTTGAAAGTGGTCAAATCTCCAACCAAGGAGAGATAGAGAAGGATTAATGAACCTTTTTCTCCGGTTGCAAAGAAAAAACTTATCTTAGACCCATCAGAGAAGGTCACCACCAGGTCACAGTCTCGACAACTGGCCGAGTCGACCCAAAGAGAAGAAGCGACCACACCGACCTCTCTTCCAAGGCAGGTCGATGTAGTAGATGTGGAGAGTCCAGAAAGACCTCTTCATAGAAAGAAACTGGCCTCCAGAAGAAGAAAGAGGGTGATCACCCCTCCGAGACAAATCTTGTCCTCGGTGGTGGCCAGTGTTGTAGCTGGAATAACCATGTCATCCCCTACACCTGCCTCCGAGCCTAGGCAGGAGACTCCTTCCCCAGAGCCAAGGGACGAGGTTGAACAGAGGGATGAAGCTGAGCAGGGGGATGAAGCTGAGCTGAGAGATGAAACTGGGCAGAGGGATGATGAAATTTTACGATCTCCTTCTCTTGCCGTGAAAACTACCCAGATTCCTGCTACACCAGGAGGGCTCCGTGAAGAAGAAGATCGTCTAATGATTGAAGCTCTAAATGATTGCGACTTCGGTTTGCAGGACGATGTCGATCAAGCTGCTGCTGCAACTGCCAGCGAGGAAGCTCCAGAGGATAGTATAAGCAATGAAGATACATCAACAGAAGATGTTGATGATACATTAAATCCCGAAGAGGGCAATGATATCCATATGTCTCCTGAAGCCTTAGACGACACACTGAATCCTGAAGCAGATATGGAGGTGTACGTGTCTTCGAAAAAGAATACAGATGTAGAAGTAGCACTTGCTGAAACTACTCCTGCTGATCAAAAAGGTATTAAATGATTTTATCTACCTTCTTTTCATAAATTCAAATAGCTGACATCTACATTTTTATCCATACAAAACTTGAATCTTCCCCGGTTCCTCCCGTGTGCACAGACATAGTGCCAGTAACGGCTATTGCTAGCGGTAGCCGACATTTTTCGGGTGGTTCTGAGTCCGAAAGTAGCCAGGCAGTAATGTCTGAGGCTACCTCTGCCAGATTGGAATCTGTACCAACAGATGAAAGACTTGTTGCTGGGGCAAGTCATGGTAAGATTGCCTTTGATCTTTTGATCCTTTTCAATTAGTTGCTAATGACAACAACAATCAATGATAAGATTCATTTGATTTTGCCGAAGAGCATCTTGGAGGAGCAGCTAGCTCTACGATGGCTCCTCTGTCTAAAGATCTGTCTACTCAAAGGGAGGAAGCTGAACGTCTATCTTCACAGACACCTGCTGCTGCTTCAACGTCAATGGAAGTAGCTGCTACCCCGGGTGCTCTGGCCACTAACCATTTTATCATCAGCTCTTTCAGCAACCTTTTCTTTAAGTCTTTGAAACCCTTAATAGATAGGGTGATAGAAAAAGAAGATGCTGGTTTCTCCACCGTTAGAGGTCCAACCTCCTATTTGATCGATGCCATTCGTCATCAAGGCGACGAAGCTTAGGCAGTTTTTTTTGAACATGTACTAAATGAGCTGGAGGCATCGGTTAAAATATACAAAGAGCTGAATAAGGGAGAGATGGAGCTCTTGATACAAGCCGAATTCGAAAAGATGTCACAAGAAGCTGCAGTTGCAAAGGTTGACCTGCAAGTTCTTTTAGACACTTTCTCTACCAAGTCTGCTGAATATAATTCCAAAGTGAAAACAGTAGCGTCTGTTGCTGACGAGAAAGAGAGGAAAGTTGCTGAGCTGCAATCTGAATCTGCCCATCTTCAGGAAGAGCTGAGACTTGTCCAGCTTGCTCTGGAGGATGAGGTCGCACAACACCAGACTGCAGTTCAACAGCTGAATGCTCTGACTCTGGAAAGAGATGAGTATGTCGCAACTCATCAAGAAGAAATCTCTTGCAGAATAGTAACCATGCCATCTTTCGACGACAAGTCTGGGATGGAGGAAGCTAGAAAGCGGGTGATGGAATCTCGTGAGGAGCGGCTGCAATCTTTGAAGCAGCAGATGATCAACTTGATGACTCCGCCGGCAGAATAAGAAAGATTTTTGTATCTGCAATCTTTTTGTGATATGTAATGTTGTAATGTCTTTCAAATTTTTGATCAATCAATAAAAAGATATTTTCTTAGTGGCTCTATTATTTATTGCATATCTTATTCAGATATAAATAATAGCGATAGAAAAATATATTCAGAGGTGCAAGACATGATATATTTCTTGATTTTAGAAAATAATTATATTCAATTATATCTGCTCAGAGATAATATGGACATGGCAGAATATAATTTATTGAATATCATTATTTCTTCAATAGACAACTTAATCAAAGATGACAAGTTGCTGAACGAAATAGATGATTCGTCAAAATGTGTGAATGAAATAAATGAACGAAATGAATCGTCGGGATGAACGGATAAACCGTCAGATAAATTAAATGAACGGATGAACCGTCAGATGAATGGAATGAACGGACGAACCGTCGGATAATTGGAATGAACGGATGAACCGTCGGATAATTGGAATAAACGAGTGAACCGTCAGATGATGAATGGGCGAACCGTTAGATGGATGTGTGAACGGGTGAACCGTCGGGTGAATGAATATAATGAATGGACGAACCGTCAGATGGATGTGTGAACGGGTGAACCGTCGGGTGAATAAATATAATGAACGGACGAACCGTCAGATGGATGTGTGAACGGGTGAACCGTCAGGTGAATGAATATAATGAACGGACGAACCGTCAAAAGGATGTGTGAACGGGTGAACCGTCGGGTGAATGAATATAATGAACGGACGAACCGTCAAAAGGATGTGTGAACGGGTGAACCATCGGGTGAATGAATATAATGAACGGACGAACCGTCAAAAGGATGTGTGAACGGATGAACCGTCGGGTGAATGAAATGAACGGGCGAACCGTCGGATGGATTTAATGAACGGATAAACCGTCGGATGAATTAAATAAAGTTTCGTTGTCGTATGAATCTCTGCCTATAAATAGAATAGGATGATGGGATGGTCACTTTCACTTTTCAACATAAAGATGTCGTCTGGAGATGCATCCAAGAAGGCTGAGATCGCCTCGAAGGTTGAAGCGGGTACTAAGGAACATCCAGTCGAACCGACTAAGCCAAAGCAGATAGTAGAGGGCGAAGGTTCATCTGCGTCCAAGCCGCCAAAGGACATCTTGGACTTCCTTCTTGAACCATGGAAGACTGAAGAAGAAGAGGCCACGAGGATAGCTGCTTGCAAATTCCTGGTGGGTTCCAGCAAGAATGTTCTTGGCTCTTTTGCTGATCATGTCTTTGATAAGGACGGTAGTGGCCCGCGTCCCAATTTTGAGAAGGATGTGTAACACCCAGTTTTCCAAATGAGGGTAATTTTGAAATTTTGTAATTATAATTATTATTTATTGATAATTATTTCATATTATGATTTTTGGTGATTTTTAATCATTGTTAAACTATTTAAAATTATGACTTGTGATTTTGATATTTTACTACTGTTTGGTTTTAATTTCGAGGAATTTGTCACCCCCAGTTTTCAGGAACAGGGATATTTTTGTCATTTTGTATTTTTAAAATATTTTTGAAATTTATTTTATTATTTATGATATTGTTTTGGGATTATTTGAGTCGGGTTCGAATTTCAGCTCAATCTGACTTGAAACGGGGACCCGGGGGTAGTGTTAACTTTAGTGGACCCACACATTAGTTAGCCATGGCCCACATGATAGAAATATTTTAGTTAGAGGTTAGACTAATTATTATGGATAAGGTTAGTGTGATTAGAGACTTTAGAATGACTAATTTAGCCCCAACCAATTAGCCCTTTCCTAATACTAATAGAATAGGTTAGTGGGGGCATTTTGGACCTTATCATAATAGGACAAATAGCCCCATATGGCCAGCCACTTTGGGAGAGGATAGGCTCAAGTTCATTTTATTATTCTCATCCACACTCTCTCTCTTGTTCTTCTCCAAATTTTTAGAGAGCAATCCCTAGCAATTTCTTCACCAAATCCTTTCATTTTGCCACCAAATCTTCTTTTTTCCTTCTCCATTCTAGCCAAGGAGGAAGCTACCCAAGTTTGGGAGGATTCGGAGCTCGATCGTGTCCTTCTGGAATCTCTACGTGTCGGTGTCGCTCCGGGAAGGCTTTTCTTCGATTCGATCTACCGGGAGGTATAAATCCCTTCTCCTTTTCATTTTCTCATGCATATAGGTCTATTTTGAACCCATAGGAATGACCCCCATGGTTGTATCTCCATTTGTGTCCATTTTGTGTCCATTTGGAGATCATAGGAGTGTTCTTTGTGTTGTGGTTGTGTCCATGTGGGAAAACCCCAAATTTGGACACACTATGTGTTGTTGTTATGTATGAATGAATTATTACATGTTTAATCTCATATTTTTGTATTGGAGATGTGTTCTATATTGTCTCATATATATATATTAGTGTAGAGAGTGAGTTCTTGATATATTATGTTATATACTTGTGTTCTTTTGTCTCAAACTACCAAAATTCGTCATAATTTTTATCCACGTTTTTAGTAGCAATAGCAACTTAGAAATGTCATAACTTTTAGCTTATAACTCTGATTTATCTTCCGTTTTTTTTAAAAGAACCGTATCGAAGTTAGCTTTCCAAATATATATTTTAATAAGCCAAAATCTTTCTGTAACTTTCTGTAGAATTATTTGAGTGTCAGCTGTACAAAAGACGAACGTGTTTCGGTATTTTTGCGATTTCGGGAACTTCCGGACACGAAAATACGATCCGTTTGAAGTTTCGGAAAGCTAACATGAAGTACTACAACATACTTTAATCCTAGAATTTAGTAAATGCCCAATTGGTACAGTATTGATTTTAAGTAAAAGAGTGACTATACGATATATACATTTTGTGTAACATATGAGCCTTTGTAGTATGGATATTAAATGAATATAGAGTATGTAATACATGATATGTTAGATGAATGAAAAGATATATATATATATGATATATATCCTATTTACATTAATGTATATATATGGTTGAATGCAAGCATGTAGGAATGCAATTAATATAATATATGTAAACAATGCATAAATGCATGAATGAAAGAATGATATACAATGCATGCATGAAAGTATATAATGAATGCTAGATATAAATGAAAGGTATATATGTAATGATAGATATGAATGCATAATATATAAATATTGTAAATGCAATATCATATTTCATACGTAGACATAGAACCAATGCATAGCTGATATTTAGATTGAATGTTAGTTCATTTTAGGTTGTTCGAACACTGAACTGTCCATGTAAGCATATATACCTTCCTTTTCCTATTGCCAAGCCAATTTCAGTTTTCAATATAGTGGAATGTCTATGAATGTAATGTTAACCTTCAACCCCTTAATTCGAAATGTTAGTTAATTTCAGTATTAGACAATGCAAGAGCTGTATGCATATGGGATGTTGGCTTAATGGCAGATTTCAGATAACATAGTTTATTTTATGTGGTTAGTTACACCAGTTTATGGGATAGCTCACTTTAGTTTATATGTAAATGTGGAACTAAATTGAGAATGAACTTCACCCTCTGCACAAGGACACCCCACTCTATATCAACCACCATGCCATGTAACCCTTCTCTAAATGATTGCTATAATATATGTAGATTTATGTAAAGTATAGATGCATGTTAGTTATAACTTAAATAGTCTCTACTCTAATGTATATAGATGTATACTTGTAGCCATGCATATTAAGTATAATACATGTGTAATGTAGATGGGTTAGCTTTGTGCCATGTGTAGTGTAAACTCATAACTAGTGTTGATTTTTCTTTTCATGTACACCTCCATGTTCACACACACACACATAGCTTTACATGTTAGTTCTTTTCTCTTATATATATATATATAATGTTGAATATGCATGAATGTGATGTATCTTGATATGTGACTTGTGTTGGCTTGTATAGTCTTGGATTTGTATGGTGTGTACTAGCTAGGGTAGACTGGTTAGGCCTAGTGAGACTTCATTGAGTCTATGTTGACCCACTTGACCTAGCTTTGACTAGATAGTTGACTAGAGTTGACCAAGTGTTGACTTTAGCCTAGTTTGACCTAGACAGCATGTAGATGCATTGTAGCAGTCTATTTCCTTATTTTAGACATGTTGTAACTTGTGTTGCTCTGGTTAGGAGACAGACACCTCTCCTCAGGCAGTACACCCTCTTCGAACATTCAGTTATCAGGCGAGTACATTCTCTGACCGTTTCATACTTGTCTGGATTTACGTTCTTGGTCTAGATTACTGTACTTGATGCTGACACGTTGTTATCACGGATTGGTACTATATGGATCTTCTTTTTGGGATGTTATTTCCTTGTATTCACTAGATACATATTGTGATGTGCGTTTCACTTATATATTGTATTTATTGAATACCTATATCCTTGTATACTCCTTGTGCATATTGTACTCTCAGTATCACTTGAGTCCCAGGGATAGACCATTATACACTATTGTATAACATTGTACAACTATTGTATAACATTGTACATCTATTGTATAATATTGTACATCCATTGTATAACATTGTACACTATTGTGCAAGATAACGTAACTAGAGTGGATCCTTGTGTATTGATTGGGGAAGGGGAGTAGAATTGGTTATGTACTCAAATCCTATTGTACAATATTGTATAACTATTGTATGTCTATTGTACACCCACGTACAATAGAGTTACCATTGCATTTTCCTAGACCGTTTACATAACCATATTGTACTCTAAATCACAGTTGGCTTACAGTTCTTACTTATCATATTTAGATATTTCCTGCTATCAAATCTCTACTGTTTTTCATATACTTCTTTCTTTCAACGTTTCATGTACCTTACTCTATTGCATGCTTTATATTTCCTAACATGATATGAACTGCGTGAGATGTTTTGTGCTCGCTCCTGTCCTGACTGGACCTGTTGAAAATTTTACAGAGGATGATGAGGAACCCTGCACCCTTACTTGGAGTTTGCCTAGTTGACACTCGCGACCTGGACCCCTGGGGAGGTTCAGGCAGCTACTCAGGATGATACCTTGTATAGTGTAGATAGCTTAGACTGTCCTCTCTTTTCATGTTTAAACTGTTGTCTTTATTTTCAGAGTTGTATATTTTATAGATGTTGAGACTTGTTATTTATTTCTGCTGTACCTCAGTTGAGGATTTCTTATCTATTTCCTTCGTGCTACATTCTGCCTTAGATTGTGATTGAGTTGTACCACTGTGTTGGCCTCCTTTTGGAGAGTATATTCATATTATGTAGTTATAGTTTATAACCTAGAACAGCGTTCTACCGCCGATACTGCGGCGTAGGCTGGGCGCTGTTACGTACTCGTATCCATTACACCAAAATGCATGTATTGCAACGGTCTAAATATGTTAGAAAAAATAATTCTAACGGGTAAATTCCGTGAGTATATAGGCGTGGGTAATAATACTAACTGCGTTTCTAACGGATCATGTCCGTTAGTAAGTCCACTATTCTAACGGCTATAGGTGTTAGTGTTTATTTTTCTAACAGGCTTATAGTAGTATATAGAATTGAATACTAACGGGTTGTGCCCGTTAGTATATTTTAAAAAGGAAAAAATAAATAAATTTAGGATTCAATACTAACGGAAATTGGACGTTAGTAATACCTAAAAATTGAAAAAAAAATTTATAATACCAATAGATCACTGATCGTTAGAGATGTATAGAACATGTCAAAGATACATGGTAGACTAAAAAGGATGAATTGCATCCTGATATGAGACAATTGTGGACTTTATCTATGATAACAAAAAATTCATTGATAGATTTGTCACATAGACAATTATTGAATACATATGTCCTTTGTACAATCAAAAAAAATAAATCTCAATACATTTCAGTGCATAGATATCCAAAGTACTGTAAACATAAGCATAAGCATAGAAACTTGTCTACAAAATACATTTTAGTCAAAATTATCCATATATAGAAGCCTATTAACTACTCATCACACAAGTGAAGCCCGCTCTCGACTGCCTCTTTCATCCAACAAACGAAGAACTAACATGATGAATTGGTATGGTTACTTGTTCGACCTTAAGCCTGCATAACCAAGGGCACATTGCACATCTGAAACAACAAAAATGAAATAGCAAAATTAAAACAAAAGCAGGGGATAATATCATGTATCTTTATATTTCAAGAAAACAACAAATTGTCACCATGGGATATGCACATTGCACATCTGCATATACCAAGTAACGTTCTACATATACTTACCAACCCGAGCAATAAAAGAAGCAGTATCAAATTGTCACCATGGGATAAAATATCAAGGCCTCTTGCAGAAGTGTTTTTCCAAAATCTCATATTAAGTGAACTGTAAAGAACCAAGAACAAAATACTAGTTAAAAAGTTAAGTAGTCATGCATAACTTCCAAAATCATTAGTGCCAACATTTGAAAACAAAACAGAAATGAGTAAGGCCAGTGGGATGCTACTATTTGGGATACTGAAGTCTCTGCCAACAAGAAGCATAACAACTCTTGAGCTGCAATTCGTGTTGTTGATCTTGGCCATTATATGTACTGAAAGAGAAACTTCTCCATTCTCCCCAGTTCTGGATACTATATGCGAAAGTGCAGCACCCCTCCATATTGAAATGTATGAGTCCAACTTCCTTCTTGTTGTATGTATAAGAGTACTCTGGTTTTTTTTTGATCCAGGGGGGTGCTATACATGTTATAGACTATATAAATTGCAACAATATATGATATTGTCATCTTTTTCTTTTCTTGATACATATTGCAGAGATTCTCATTGGTGTTAACTGGACGACGTGTTTAAATTTCTGAATAACAAATAGGAGTTTTCTTGATGAATTTTGCTGCGTAGCGTAACTTCACAATAAATGCCTATTTCTATCATGATCATAAAATCATGGTTTGTCTGGTCTCTTTGCGTTTATATACAGCTAGCTATCAATTGGATATCCTAGAAGCATAAAAAGGAATAGATGAGGAATAAATAAATTTAACGTAAAGGAATGGGAACTGAAGCAGATAACAGTGATTTGCAAAAGCAAACAACTTGCATTATGAAGCACATAGTTTAAAGAAATATAATAAGATATATAAAGAGTAAAAAAAATTCATTTGACCATATGCTCAGAACAATAAGTGTGCAACAGAATTATTATTGCAAGCCAAATTGACGATTTTAGGCTTTTCTTGTGTATTCTGATTACACATGCATAACTAGAGAAATCAGGTTAAAGATTAACTACACATGCATGTTTAGAGACATGATTTCCAAAAGAAAATTGCTTGACAACATGTTCAGTAACTAATGTCAATTTAGGCTCATGTTATAGCTTGCCTAGTCTAACTTTACAATACGATGAACATGTAGTCAGAGAATTGAATCCAAAGTTCTAGGTTTAAATCACTGCCAATACCTGTTTGGCGCAAAGTTCACCTTACTTGCATTTTCCCACACAGGAGAGATTCGGATTTCCCGCAAGATACTGAAGATAAACCATAATCTTGCATATCCTACACCGAACCCAAAGTACTTGCAATCAGTTTCAGGGGCTATGGACATGGAAAAAAAATGCCACCATATTATGCGAATGCAATATAAAAGATAGGCTCATAGTGAGAACAGAAAATACAGAAAGGATACATCCAGATTGGAGTCTTCAGAATATTTTGTCCACCAACACGATGATGCACAACGGTTAGAAAGTAATATAAATGTCCTACAATAATCCCCATAAAATCAGGTACCAGAGGTGATCCAAAGACAACATCCAAGGCATATAGATGTTGAAGCCAAGGCATATAGAAAGTAATATAAATGTCCTACCATATAGATGTTGAAGCCAAGGCATCATTTTGCCATAGTACACAAACTCTATTCATAGAGATGCAACTTAGAAATTGTCAATTTGATCTTGGATCTGATCTATGTTGTTACATTTTTTTTCCAGAGATCTTATTGCCCAATGGAGGGAATTGAAAGAGAGTGCCCAAATTGAAACTTGCTCTATCCGGCACTTCTGAGTATACTCTTAGGCAAGACTGGACGTGACCATATTTGCAGCTCAAGCTGCAGCCTAAACTTGCAGACACAGAATTATTGACATGCAAGCGTGGAACCCTTTAATTATTACATTTTCCAAACAAGTTTCTTCGGTGACTATAATGTTAAAAAGAAGGGACAAGGGACGTGTATAAAAGTGCAAGCTCATTACAAACCAACCTTAGGAGTCCTTCAGGATCAAAAGGGGCTTGACACCATGAGGGGGCATCAAGTGGAAGCGGGCCACTGTCCGGGAAATTAGTGCTGTATTGCTAATAAAGGAATAACAAAATGAATTATTATGTGATGCTTAGTGAAAGAGAAGAAAATGATGCAAAACTGAAATATTCCTACAAACCTTTGTCCGACCATAAACAGGCCTTCTATATAGATGTTGAATTCCCAATATCTTGCGGTCAATCATGCCACCGACATTACAAGCAGGACTAGTATCACCCCTGACTCCACATTTTACCTGAACATGGCCAAGAGGGGTTAACTATAGAGGTTAAACTTTAAAGCATTACTAAAGTGAAAAACTAAATAAGGAAAAATGCATAAACTGAACAATAACAATGTAAAAAAGTCAAAGCTGGAACCTTACCGAGAATGACATAACCGTAGAGCCCTTTCCTGATACCTCGTACTCCCAATCGGGGACATACAAACCATACAAGAGGGAGATATAGATCGCTGACAGTATAAATCCAACCAACCTAACAAAATAATGAAACAAGTCATCAAGATGCTGGAATTAGGAAGGTAAGATTAGCGAATCTCAGATGCAAGGATGAAATTTCGACTAAGATAATAATGCTTCATTTCAATGATCCAGAAAAGTTGATGGTACTATTCACAATAGGTCATTTTGGGCTTATAATATTGACATGCTCTATAATGTTGTCACATATTTCACTTATCTCCCTTTAGAAATAATTTCGTGAGATTTTCAAGAGAACAAATGAATATCAAATATTAACAAATCAATAAATATGGATCATTGCTCTTGGAACTACTTGAGCATGATAGTGCAGGTAAGAGATGATGGAAAAAGTTGCAATCTTTCCTATTCTTTCCTTTAAAACTACAGATCATCTATGAAGAATTTACAGGTCGCATATCCGTATTAGCTTTGACAAAATAAACCTGCAGGGAATATCAAACATATTTAGTTTTGACGAAGAATACTTCTTACAAGGGTATAACAACAATTCAACGAAAACTGAACATGTACTAGAAAATCTAAATGAAAGTCTTTATTGTTATGTCTGACAAACTATACACGACTGAACCATGAAAGATCAGGTAGCAAATTGAGACTGCATTCAGACGGGACTTTAAGGACTCAGAAAAGGAATGGAAATCAGATAGCCCACCTCCATCTTCATTATTGATAGAAGATTGACCCACAAAACTTCTGTGATGCTCCCATAACACGTTTACAAAGTGAATATTAAGTTTAATGTACATTGAGGGATCCTTCAAGCTGATAGCCTGCCAACACATGGGACATTGAGAGCTTCTTTGACACCTACAACACATTACTATATTAATGTTTACAACATCAACATTGAAGAGATCAGATTAGGTCAAGAAAAGAAAAGGTACTGTGGGGGAATATAGCTTCTCAACACGATATATTACATGAAATTCAGTCAGAGAACTGAAAAGAAATGCATGCTTGGTTGGCTGGAATTGTGAATGCAATCACCTTTCCAGTTTGAGAAAATATTACCTCTTACATGAGTGTCTAAACATGCTCCTTGGTTGCTTGAGTATAAACTGCAGGAACAAAAGGGGGGGGGGGCAGGGGGGTCGAATGTAAAAGTAGGATTTCATGTAGTGGCTGCAAAGCTAACAACTTCACGATACCTGCAATACAAATCCAAATTAGGACATTTAGTGGAAATAAGATAAAATTATGAAGTTAAAAAGATGTAAGTATTAATAAAACCTTTTCCCTCTTTTATCCGGGCTTGGGACCGGCAGTGCAAAGATAAGCAATGCACTGGCAGAGTTAAAAAGTTTTTTTTTTAATATCTAAAAGCATCACATATACAACTGGTAAACATAATCAAAATACTTGAAAGCATCATAAACATGTATTTTAAGGTTCATCGACATAAGCTAAATAAAACCAGCAAAAGACAACTATGTTTAACAAGTTTCAGTCCATAACATACCTGCAAAAGATAACTAGTACTAAAAGTAAGATAGAGATCATCAAACATACTCCAACCAACAATCTAGCCAAATTAGGAATCCTCCATCGACCAAACCGGCAAAAGTATGATTTCCCCCTTGTGGAGGATCGAATAAAGGAGCATCAGGATCAATCACTTCTTCAACATAAACCTTCTTCTCTCCGTATCCAACTTTTTTAAAATGACACATATTTGATGTAGCATCTGTGACGACATACCCTTTTGCCAATTTTTTACCGAACTTATCACACAAGGAGTATATATCACCGAGAGGCGCCATTCATGAACTTGCAAGTCGGCACAAAAATCACATAAAAGGTATGTTGCCACTGTTAACTTGGAGGCATAAAATTCCAAAATGCTTGCTTGTCTTTATGTTGGATGCAACACTAGGACTCCAAAAAGCCTGTACTAATTAACCATCATTTGCTAATGGCTTAGACTCTCGGAGATGCCAAAATCAGTTCTGTATGTATCTATATAATATAAAGACACAATCAGTTCTGTACAATTTTTGTATCTATATAATATAAAGATACAAACATGTTTTGGTGGTATTTTAATTGAATCAAGGACTCATAATGATATAGATGAATCAATAGTAATATTAAAGTGCAATAAGAACCTGACAAAGAAGGATAGACTTAGCCATAAACACCAGTTAGAGTTTAGACTCCACAGTGACAGCACTAACTTCGCATGATATGCATAGATGTTGCTTGCATGCTTCAAACGAACTGGCTTTCATTAAAAAGCAATTATTGGAAATTGAAACAAAGCAATCAAACTTATTGGATCTCCTACAGTCTTCATGAATAACTCGGTTGATAACGTATCTACATTGCATCTTAAGTTCCATAACCTGGAGCACGCTGTAAATAGAATAGCACACGACAGTTCTCATAGTGGTAGTTATCCTAGCAGGGCAAGTTCTAATAATTTGAAGAAAATAATTGTTCCTCAAGGCTAGTGATGGCAGATGGACGGATGGACGGATGCGTCTTTCATGCAGAATAGCACACTCAAACAGGTTAGCAAACCATATAAGCACCTGTAGTGATTCTAGCAGTGCTAGTGATTGCAGATGGACGAATGCGTCTTTCTTGAAAATAGTCCAGATTCCCCTACCACCTGAAATACCGGATAAACAAAAAAAATCAAAACGCAAAACTCCAGATACCTCCTATTATAACTAGCAAGAACAGCTTTTCCAAAATTGTTTTATTATTGAAATGTAGAAGAAAGAACTAAATTTCATGCCCGACAATGTACTCCTAGAATCATAAAAGAGCTACGAAATATATTGCAAACTAGACCATACGAAATGATAATTAATTTATTCTTACAGTGAGAATCTTAATTGAATTATTACCAATACCTTAATATTATTCATAAATTCGATAATACAAGGGAAAAGCATATTGACTAGTACAGAAGAACTAATAAACATCTTAATAACAGTTCAACTAAAATGCAGTAAGGGCCTAACAAAAGGAGTAAGATTGGAGCCAATATCTTTTTGTGTTGTAGATAAGATTCACTATAATTGTGATGGCACATTCTTATATCAACTCTAATTCTAATATCATCACAGAACTAATTTCACAAGTGTTGATAATATGGAATAATGATATAGATGAATCAATAGTAATATTAAAGTGCAATAAGAACCTGACAAAGAAAGATAGACTTAGCCATAAACACCAGTTAGAGTTTAGACTCCACAGTGACAGCACTAACTTCGCATGATATGCATAGATGTTGCTTGCATGCTTCAAACGAACTGGCTTTCATTAAAAAGCAATTATTGGAAATTGAAACAAAGCAATCAAACTTATTGGATCTCCTACAGTCTTCATGAATAACTCGGTTGATAACGTATCTACATTGCATCTTAAGTTCCATAACCTGGAGCACGCTGTAGATAGAATAGCACACGACATTTCTCATAGTGGTAGTTATCCTAGCAGGGCAAGTTCTAATAATTTGAAGAAAAATATTTGTTCCTCAAGGCTATCTACCAACACTCCCAGACCCAGAGTGCTGGACCATAAGAGTTTAGACTCCACAGTGACAGCACTAACTTCGCATGATATGCATAGATGTTGCTTGCATGCTTCAAACGAACTGGCTTTCATTAAAAAGCATTTATTGGAAATTGAAACAAAGCAATCAAACTTATTGGATCTCCTAACAGATAAATGAAAAGTTGCAAACTTCATATTTATTACAAGTTTAAGTGCGAATAATTGAAAAGTTGAAAAGTTGAAAATAATTGTTCCTCAAGGCTATCTACCAACACTCCCAGACTATATGTGGAGTCTAACTGCGGGCAACCTTCATAAATATTTTCATATGGGTATCCATATTTTCATGAAGAAGAACAAGTTTAAGCACCTGTAGTGATATATATTGCAAGAAGTAATATTACAATGCAAAATATATTGCTCTACAATCTAACAGATAAATAAAAAGTTGCAAACTTTATTAGTATTGAAAAAAATCACTACAAGGAACTCATATTAAAAAATACCTGTAGTAATTAAAGTACAAGAATCAATTGCAAAGTAGAGCCCCCTTGTTTGATAAGCTATGCCTCTAATTCCAATATCTAAGCAGGAACATATTGTTGCAACAAAGTTTCCAAATGAGGTTGGTCTTCAAGAGTAGATTGAACAACTCTTTCATTACTCTTATTTAGAGTTTTTTTATATCAGGTGCTATGCCCTCCACCTTAAACCACTACCACTCTTTCATTACTCTTATCCTTAATATTTCAAATCCCTCCTACCTATCGGATTTTAGACCCATCTCTTTATGTAATGTCATGTACAAAATCATTAGGTAAATCCTAACTAACAGGATGTATGTGATTATATTCTGGAATTTATCTTTGGTTTGACAGAGCGACCTAATCTCAATCAAAAATTTCTCATTACCACCTCTCCTCCCAAAAAACTAGGTGAGTTCTCACCCTAAATCAAAGCAAAAGAATATAAGGGTTTTTTCTCACCCAAAAATCTGGTTGAAGCAAAGAAATCGAGACTCTGGAGTTTGTTTGCAATCGATGAAGACGAACCCCGCGGTTGAAGGACTCGCCGAAGTCGAGCTTCCAAGGTGGTTGCTGGAGTTGCCGCGGTTGAAGGACTCGCCGAAGTCGAACCCGCGGTTGAAGGACTCGCCGAAGTCGAACCCGCGGTTGAACTCGCCGAAGTCGAACTCGCCGAGATGGTTGCCGCCGTTGAACTCGCCGAAGTCGAACTCGCCGAGATGGTTGCCGCGGTTGAACTCGCCGAAGTCGAACTCGCCGAGATGGTTGCCGCGGTTGAACCTGCGCTTGAGAGAGAGATCAGAGAAAGAGAGCAATACACAGAGAGAGAGAGAGAGAGAGATGATGGGTGTATATACGTTGGGAAACTAGGGCTCAGCCGCGCGTTGGAGGGAATTGGGAAATTCCTAGCGCCAAATTTTTTGGCTTTTGTCCCTCAGATTTTTCACCAACTTATTTTATTTAAGGAATATATATATATATATATATATATATATATATATTTGTAACAGACTATGGTGAATACTAACGGACCTACATGGTTAGTAATTTCTAACGGACTTTAACTGTTAGAAAGGGAAAAAAGGGTCCATTAGAAATTGAACAATTTGGTGTAGTGACCCTCCCGGTGGGTGCGGGTCGTGACACATTTTTAGTGGTAGCCCATGCAGGTCGAGTTTATGTAGTAGTATTCGAACTAGAGTATCACTACAGCCTGCAGTAGGATTATGATATTTTGAGGTACTCAATCACATTAGGAAAAACTCTTAATCAGATTTCTTTTGTCTAAAATTGTTGCTTATTGACTTCCCTTGAATATAAATTGTTCTCCTTTGAATTTTTGCTTCATTCTCAGAAATTGCTTCTTGTTTTGATCTGTCTTCATGATGGTTATGAAGACACGATCTCATTGCTTCGGTTCGGGGGATACTATCGAGAGGCTGGCCACCTCTCGTCCTGTTCATCAGGGCCTCGAGACCGCAGCTTCTGTTGTGCCGACTCAGGTTGGAGTTTCTGCTACATTGGAGGTGCACCTCTATCTGTACAGAGATTTTTTCCCGTTATTTCTGATTTCTCTCAGCATCGGTGATTCATGCAACATCAGCAGCAGACCAGGGAAAACTAGCAGGGCGAGCTATCGTCAGGACAGTCAAGGATGCGCAGACCATTGGAGATCTTGCTGCAAGTTTCGTTCTTCTCAATTCCATTCCCGCAATTGTCTTTTATAATTACCTTGAAATCCGATTCCATCTGTTCCTTGTTGATTGATTAATTTTGTCATGTTACTCTTTTGTTGTGTTTGTTTTTTTCTTCTGAGAAAATCATATGGGCTAGGTCGCCTAAATTATGGAATCTAGAATCCTCGATAGTCGTGTTAGTTGGCATAGTGAGGACATGTAGTCAGATTTTGGATGTATTCTCGGGTATGGGAATTTAAAGTTTTCACCGTCGCATGCGGCAGTGCAAAAATTTTAAATACCATGAACCTAGAGGTACGTACCTTAGTCAAGGACTCTGTGATTATCGTAGCCTTGCTCACTAGCATGATGAAGAATCTGGACAACATGATTTTGGACAGACGCATATAATTAACAGATTGTATCTTGAGAAGGTTTAAACATCATACCCTTTTGATTGTTATAAATGACTTAGGAGTAGGGATATTTAGTTTTGTAGAGCTTATTCATAGGTAGTTCCTTCATAGTATAATGGTATGATAACTTGTAGAGTGTCTGTACCCTAGAGGTGATAGTTAGCATTGGTGTTAGAATAGTAACCCATTGCAGATAATTCTTCTGTTATCTATAATACCAACCAGTTACACATAGGATATTAGTATGCCTTACATCCTTGATGACTATTACTACTTTTCCTTACCTTTTCCAGTGAGGCACCCATGACCAGAGCCTGCCTTTGAGTATAGTTATAGTTTCACCTAAGACCGAGAGGTCTATTTGCATAGATAGATTGCAGATGATATTGGCATATGGGATATAGGTTAGTTGGTATCTATAGGCCATTGTTGTATAGGGTTATAAACATGTTGTTTAGCCAATGCTTGGTTCAGTTTTCCATTTTAGTTAAGTTCCCTTCGTGTTGAGTTCCTTTGTGTTGGTCACCTTTATAGGCAGTATGCAGACCCTTCAATAGATACCATGTTCCCTTGATTCAGACCATTCATCCTTAGCCTAGTTCTAAGCATTGTTTCAGACCCTTATAAGTTTAGTCTGCCTTAACCCTTGGTTGATCAGTCATGTATATATATAGATGATATACTTAGGATATATGTGATGGGTTGTTGTTCTTGAGCATATATATATATATATATATATATATATATATATATATATATATATATATATATATATATGTTATTTGGTATTCATGTGCTTAGCTTGTAGGTATTTAGTTATAGGTGACTTGATATGATTGGGAAGTTAAGAGCTAGTCTATTATAGAGTTTCTCTTTTGCTAAATTCTAGTTGCCAACACCTAAATAGCTAGCATAGGTAAAACCCTAAGAAGTTGACCAGTTGATGACCAAGTACTTGGATGTTGAGAAATTGACTAGTGATTGACCCTTGACTATGTTTGACCTAGAAGGGGGTGCGATCATCTTAATTTCGAGGACAAAATTTTTATAAGGTAGGTAGGATTGTAACACCCAGTTTTCCAGATGAGGGTAATTTTAAAATTTTGTAATTATAATTATTATGTATTGATAATTATTTCATATTATGATTTTTGGTGATTTTTAATCATTTTTAAACTATTTAAAATTATGACTTGTGATTTTGATATTTTACTATTGTTTGATTTTAATTTCGAGGAATTTATCACCCCCAGTTTTCAAAAACAGGGGTATTTTTGTCATTTTGTATTTTTAAAATATTTTTGAAATTTATTTTATTATTTATGATATTATTTTGGGATTATTTGAGTCGGGTTCGAATTTCAGCTCAATCCGACTTGAAACGGGGACCCGGGGGTAGTGTTGACTTTAGTGGACCCACATATTAGTTAGCCATGGCCCACATGATAGAAATATTTTAGTTAGAGGTTAGACTAATTATTATGGATAAGGTTAGTGTGATTAGAGACTTTAGAATGACTAATTTAGCTCCAACCAATTAGCCCTTTCCTAATACTAATAGAATAGGTTAGTGGAGGCATTTTGGACCTTACCATAATAGGACAAATAGTCCCATATGGCCAGCCACATTGGGAGAGGATAGGCTCAAGTTCATTTTATTATTCTCATCCACACTCTCTCTCTTGTTCTTCTCCAAATTTCTAGAGAGCAATCCCTAGCAATTTCTCCACCAAATCCTTTTATTTTGCCACCAAATCTTCTTCTTTCCTTCTCCATTCTAGCCAAGGAGGAAGCTACCCAAGTTTGGGAGGATTCGGAGCTCGATCGTGTCCTTCTGGAATCTCTACGTGTCGGTGTCGCTCCGGAAAGGCTTTTCTTTGATTCGATCTACCGGGAGGTATAAATCCCTTCTCCTTTTCATTTCCTCATGCATATAGGTCTATTTTGAACCCATAGGAATGACCCCCATGGTTGTGTCTCTATTTGTGTCCATTTTGTGTCTATTTGGAGGTCATAGGAGTGTCCTTTGTGTTGTGGTTGTGTCCATGTGGGAAAATTCCAAATTTGGACACACTATGTGTTATTGTTATGTATGAATGAATTATTACATGTTTAATCTCATATTTTTGTATTGGAGATGTGTTCTATAGTGTCTCATATATATATATTAGTGTAGAGAGTGAGTTCTTGATATATTATGTTATATACTTGTGTTTTTTTGTCTCAAACTACCCAAATTCGTCATAATTTTTATCCACGTTTTTAGTAGCAATAGCAACTTAGAAATGTCATAACTTTTAGCTTAAAACTCTAATTTATCTTCCGTTTTTTTTAAAGAACCGTATCGAAGTTAGATTTCCAAATATATATTTTAATAAGCCAAATTCTTTCTGTAACTTTCTGTAGAATTATTTGAGTGTCAGCTGTACGAAAGACGAACGCATTTCGGTATTTTCGCGATTCCGGGAGCTTCCGGACAAGAAAATGCGATCCGTTTGAAGTTTCGGAAAGCTAACATGAAGTACTACAACATACTTTAATCCTAGAATTTAGTGAATTCCCAATTGGTACAGTATTGATTTTAAGTAAAAGAGTGACTATACGATATATGCATTTTGTGTAACCTATGAGCCTATGTAGTATGGATATTAAATGAATATAGAGTATGTAATGCATGATATGTTAGATGAATGAAATGATATATATATGATATATATCCTATTTATATTAATGTATATATATGGTTGAATGCAAGCATGTAGGAATGCAATTAATGTAATATATGTAAGCAATGCATAAATGCATGAATGAAAGAATGATATACAATGCATGCATGAAAGTATATAATGAATGCTAGATATAAATGCAAGGTATATATGTAATGATAGATATGAATGCATAATATATAAATATTGTAAATGCAATATCATATTTCATATGTAGACATAGAACCAATGCATAGCTGATATTTAGATTGAATGTTAGTTCATTTTAGGTTGTTCGAACACTGAACTGTCCATGTAAGCATATATACCTTCCTTTTCCTATTGCCAAGCCAATTTTAGTTTTCAATATAGTGGAATGTCTATGAATGTAATGTTAACATTCAACCCCTTAATTCGAAATGTTAGTTAATTTTAGTATTAGATAATGCAAGAGCTGTATGCATATGGGATGTTGGCTTAATGGCAGATTTCAGATAACATGGTTTATTTTATGTGGTTAGTTACACCAGTTTATGGGATAGCTCACTTTAGTTTATATGTAAATGTGGAACTAAACTGAGAATGAACTTCACCCTCTGCACAAGGACACCCCACTCTATATCAACCACCATGCCATGTAACCCTTCTCTAAATGATTGCTATAATATATATAGATTTATGTAAAGTATAGATGCATGTTAGTTATAACTTAAATAGTCTCTACTCTAATGTATATAGATGTATACTTGTAGCCATGCATGTTAAGTATAATACATGTGTAATGTAGATGGGTTAGCTTTGTGCCATGTGTAGTGTAAACTCATAACTAGTGTTGATTTCTCTTTTCATGTACACCTCCATGTTCACACACACACACATAGCTTTACATGTTAGTTCTTTTCTCTTATATATATATATATATTTTTCTTTTCTCTTATATATATATATATATATATATATAATGTTGAATATGCATGAATGTGATGTATCTTGATATGTGACTTGTGTTGGCTTGTATAGCCTTGGATTTGTATGGTGTGTACTAGCTAGGGTAGACTGGTTAGGCCTAGTGAGAGTTCATTGAGTCTATGTTGACCCAGTTGACCTAGCTTTGACTAGATAGTTGACTAGAGTTGACCAAGTGTTGACTTTAGCCTAGTTTGACCTAGACAGCATGTAGATGCATTGTAGCAGTCTATTTTCTTATTTTAGACATGTTGTAACTTGTGTTGCTCTGGTTAGGAGACAGACACCTCTCCTCAGGCAGTACACCCTCTTCGAACATTCAGTTATCAGGCGAGTACATTCTCTGACTGTTTCATACTTGTCTGGATTTACATTCTTGCTCTAGATTACTGTACTTGATGCTGACACGTTGTTATCACGGATTGGTACTATATGGATCTTCTATTTGGGATGTTATCTCCTTGTATTCACTAGATACATATTGTGATGTGCGTTTTACTTCCATATTGTATTTATTGAATACCTATATCCTTGTATACTCCTTGTGCATATTGTACTCTCAGTATCACATGAGTCCCAGGGATAGACTATTGTACACTATTGTATAACATTGTACAACTATTGTATAACATTGTACATCTATTGTATAATACTGTACATCCATTGTATAACATTGTACACTATTGTGCAAGATAACGTAACTAGAGTGGATCCTTGTGTATTGATTGGGGAGGGGGAGTAGAATTGGTTATGTACTCAAATCCTATTGTACAACATTGTATAACTATTGTATATGTCTATTGTACACCCACGTACAATGGAGTTACCATTGTATTTTCCTAAACCGTTTACATAACCATATTGTACTCTAAGTCACAGTTGGCTTACAGTTCTTACTTATCATATTTAGATATTTTCTGCTATCAAATCTCTACTGTTTTTCATATACTTCTTTCTTTCAGCGTTTTATGTACCTTACTCTATTGCATGCTTTATATTTCCTAACATGATATGAACTGCGTGAGATATTTTGTGCTCGCTCCTGTCCTGACTGGACCTGTTGAAAATTTTACAGAGGATGATGAGGAACCCTGCACCCTTACTTGGAGTTTGCCTAGTTGACACTCGCGACCTGGACCCCTGGGGAGGTTCAGACAGCTGCTCAGGATGATACCTTGTATAGTGTAGATAGCTTAGACTGTCCTCTCTTTTCATGTTTAAATTGTTGTATTTATTTTCAGAGTTGTATATTTTATAGATGTTGAGACTTGTTATTTATTTCTGCTGTACCTCAGTTGAGGATTTCTTATCTATTTCCATCGTGCTACATTCTGCCTTAGATTGTGATTGAGTTGTACCACTGTGTTGGCCTCCTTTTGGAGAGTATATTCATGTTATGTAGTTATAGTTCATGACCTAGAACAGCGTTCTACCGCCGACACTGCGGCGTAGGCTGGGCGCTGTTACGTACTCGTACCCTCCCGGTGGGTGCGGGTCGTGACAGGATGATAGTGACCTTTCTTGATATTATGTACTATCATTCATGATGAAATAAAATTGAATTTTATTTATGAACTTGTCTGATGATTATAAGCAATGTTTTGTAAATTTATACATAATACTTTTTGAAGAACTTGCCATTCATAGGCATCATTGCAACTCGACCGTCTAGCTCTGTGAGTTGATAGGCTCCATTTGAGAAGACTTTGCTCACGATATATGGCCCTTCCCACTTTGCATCGAATTTGTCCTTACTCGAGTGAGTCATAGTCATAGAATGCCTGACTGTTAGAACGAGCTCTCCTTTCTGAAAGGCTCTGACCTTAACTTTGCGGTTGAAAGTCTTTAAGATGCGGGCTTGGTATAACTCAATATGCTGTTGAGCCAATAGCCGCTTCTCATCGAGCGCTTCCAATTCTTGAAGTCGGAGAAGATCGTTGTTCTCTGTCGTGAGTTCGTTGGCGATAGCAATCCTCAAAGACGGAATTTGAAGTTCCAGGGGTAGAACTGCTTCACAGCCGTACACCAAAGAGAAGGGTGTACAGCCTGTAGGGTTGCAGACCGTAGTACGGTAGGCCCAAAGACATTCCCCAAGCTTTTCACTCTAGTTTCGTTTGTTAGTAGACACAAACTTCTTGAGGAGCTTGATGATGGTCTTGTTGAAAGCTTCAGCTAAGGCATTAGCAGCAGGATTGTAGGCTGTCGAAGCGATATTGTCAATCCGGTGATCGTCACAGAACCTTGTGAACTTTTGGCTGATAAACTGAGGTCCGTTATCGTGGATGATTCGTCGAGGTACACTAAATCTATAGATGACATGGTATTTGACGAAGTTGATGACGCTGCTGGTCTTGACTTCAGCCAATGGTATAGCTTCGGCCCATTTGGAGAAGTAGTCGGTTATTGCCAGTATGAACCGATGTCCTCTAGAAGAAGGAGGATTGATGGGACCGATGATATCCATGCCCTAAGCTTCAAAAGGCCAGAAAGCAGCAGTCGGATGAAGAAATTCCGACGGTTGATGAATGAAATCTACGTGGATTTGACAAGCTCGACATTTCCTCGCATATTCGATGGCATCAGATACCATAGAGGGCCAATAGTAACCCATGCGACGGATGCGATCCTGCAGTTTAGGACCAGGTTGATGTGCTCCACAAACACCATCGTGAGCTTCACGTAATAGTTGCTTTGCTTCATCACCAGCAAGACAGCGCAAGAGTAGGCCGTCATAAGTTCGCCGATAGAGTGTTTTGGTGGTCTGATTGTAATAGAATCACAGAGACCGCCGACGAATACTCGTAGCCTCCTTGCGATCTTCAGGGAGTACGTCATAAACTACGAAGTCGATGAAAGGAGTTCTCCAATCTTCACTGATAACATTGACTTCAGTAAGATTACTGAACTCAATATTACGATTGTTTTCGACGCAGAACAATTCCCGATTAGAGATAACCACTACCTGCTGTCTTTTGATAGGGATGGCTAAAATTGCTACAAGATTAGCCAAAGCATCTACTTCGATATTACAAGCTCGACGGACATACTCGATGAAGAAGGCTTTGAATGATGTAGCCATATTGATTGTCGCTTCAAAGTAAGGCACTAGATCTTGATGGCAAACTTCATAAGTTCCTCTAACCTGGTTAACAACCAACTTAGAGTCACCATAGACTTCAAGATACTCGACATCCAGTTATTTAGCTAACTGAAGGCCAATGAGTAGAGCATTGTACTCTGCCACGTTGTTGGAGCAAAGCTCATCTAAGGAATATGCTCTTTGAATAGCTGACCCGTCTGGAGAAATAAGGACAACTCCAACTCCTGCGACAATGGCACCATTGGGTCCAATCCTGGATGCACCGTCAAAGAATAGGCGCCAAGTAGGAAATTCTTCGGAGATCGTATTAGATTCCAATGTGTCGTCTGGAATTTTATCATAGAGTTTGTATGTCTCTGGAACAGGATGAGCTGCTAAGAAATCCGCCAGTGCTTGACCTTTGACAGACTTTTGAGGAACATATACCATGTCATATTGGGATAGTAGAATGGCCCGTGTAGCCAGTCGAGAATTGAGTGTGCTAGGCTTCTTTATCAATACCCGAAGAGGATTAACTCGGGATATGACATGAATGGTTTGGCCAATGATATAATGCCGAGTCTTTTGAACAGCAAACATAAGAGCTAGGCATTCTTTTTCGACCGGACTATAACGGTGTTCAGCACCAATCATAGTATGACTGAGGTAGTAGATAGCTTGTTCGTGGCCTTCTTTGTTCTTTTGGACAAGTAAAGCACCCAATGAATGGTCTATAGCACGGACATACATTAAGAATGGTATGCCAGAGATTGGTGACACCAAGACTGGTGGATTCATGAGATACCGCTTTATGTCGTCAAATGCTCGTTGACATTCTTCAGTCCAAATGAAAGATACACCCTTCTTTATTAGTTGAGTGAATGGTCTGCAGCGTCCAGACAGATTCGAAATAAACCTCCTGATGTATGCAAGTCGACCTTGGAATCCTCGTAGCTCTTTTAGGTTGCGTGGGGGACGCATCTCTTGAATGGCTTTGATCTTCTCGGGATCCACGTGTATACCCTTAGAGGTAATGACGAAACCGAGAAATTTTCCACTAGAGACACCCAAGAATGACTTGGTGGAATTCATTTTGAGTTGATGTTGGCGCATGAGGTTGAAGATAGTTCTCAAGTCTTGGATGTGATCTTCCTTTAGACGACTTTTGACAGCAATATCGTCGATGTAGCATTCGACAGTCTTGCGCAGATGATCTCAAAAAATGGTACTCATGGCTCGTTGGTATGTTGCACCAGCGTTCTTGAGACCAAATGGCATTACAATATAGCAGTAGACTCCGCGAGGAGTGCGGAAAGAAGTGTGTTTTTCATCTTCAGGATTCACCCGAATCTGATTGTATCCGGAGAATCCGTCCATAAAAGATATCCTTTCGAACCTACTGGTATTGTCGATCATAACGTCCGTGATAGGGAGAGGAAATTCATCTTTTGGATATGCTTCATTAAGATCCCGAAAGTTGATGCAAACTCAAACTTTGTCGGTTTTCTTTAGAACTGGGACGACATTGGCTACCCAATCAGGATGCTGTTCTTCTCGGATAAAGCCACAAGCGATGAGCTTCTTGACTTCATCATCGATTGCGTCCATCATTTCTGGCTTGAAGTGCCATTGTTGCTGTTTGACCGGTTTTGCATTTGGCAGAATGTTTAATTTGTGAGTAGCAACTTTAGGATCTAGACCTGGCATGTCTTCATAGCTCCAGGCAAAGACATCAATATATTCTTGAATAAGAAGAATTAATTCTTGCTTATCTGCCTCTGGAAGGTTCTTGCTGATAAATATTGGACGAGGTGACCCGCTCTCTCCTACATCAATTTGAACCAATTGATCTTCGGTAGGAGGTTCCCTTTGTTCGAATCGAAGTTCCCATTGGGTATCCATTCGTTGAGCCCAAGGATCTATTTCGGGATTTTCTTCAACATCCTCGTCATAGCCTTCTGGAAGTTCGACGGAGACCATGTTAGAAGATACAGTCAATCGATGAACTTGGCCGATGCTGGTGTCAGAATCCCATGATCTGGAATCAGAAGAGTTGGAGCGCTCTTCACTATCGGATTTGGAGGTTGCTGGGGATAATACTGGAGGTAAAGCATATCCGAGACCTCTTTTGGTCCTGCTATAATACATTTCTGACGTTCCTTTCGGAACAGCCGTACGGATAGGAGTTCTTCTACCTTTACCATAGTTGAGGCCATTCTTGAAGTCATAACCCATCTTTCGGATGATGTCTTTTGATTGTTGACTGTAACGGCAAAGTTGAAGATGTCCCGTATCATTACTCTTGCTATCATCCGTATAGCTGAATTGTTGTTTCGGTCCTTTACTAAAAAGTATTGGACTCTTGCCTTTCTTACGAGCGGGAACAATACGATATGAATCATTTGGGTATTCAAGTAAGACTTCTATTTGAAGGGATTGTACAACTCCTATTGTAAATGACTGAAAACTATCTAACATATCCAAATAGCACTTAGCATGATAAATGACATCAGTATACTGGAAAGTAGATGCTTTTTCATTAATTTGTATATCTGTATTTACAGCAGGACCTTTAGCCTTAGCAGGCTTGGTCATATTGATTACAAGAGGGGAAGAAGAAGAACGTGGAGAAAGATTGGCCTTGTTACGACGAAGGTCGATAACAAGCGGCTCAGAGGATGTGAGCTCCCTTTTATCCTTGTTATGAGACAAATAAATAACAAGTGGCTCAGAAAAGATGAGCTGCCTTTTTTCCTTGTTACGACGTAAGTCTATAACAAGTGGCTCAGAAGAGGTGAGCTCCCTTTGATCTTGACCATCATCAATTGGTTGCTTCTGGACTGGCAAGTGAATAGCCAGTGGCTTGGAGGACTGAGGACGAGAAACACGCCCTTTGACAGGTATGATGAGGGTATCATTAGGCACTGCTTCTTGTTCTTCTTCAGTGTCCAAAGACAACACTACCTTCATGAATTCATCCTTATACATACGAGCATCGTTGCAGTATGCTTTGACGCCTTTGAAAGGATAGAGATCCGCAACCTCCTTTTGAACCTCTCAATTGTCATCGACATATTTGAAACATTGATGGAGAGTCGAAGGAACAATGTTATGTTCATGCAGAAATGGTCTTCCCAACAAAACATTGTAAGAACAACCATGGTTGTCAATGATGTAGAAGGTCACCTTTGTGCGAAGATTGCCTATTTGGAGTTTTAGGCGAATCTTGTCCAGAGGTTCACTCCTTCCCTGGTTGAACCCGAGGATGGTGGTGATTGTACTGGAAAGACTATGCACTGGGATCTTCAATACATCCAACATTGTCTTTGGCATAATACTGAGAGCAGACCCTGGATCTATCAGAATACGATCGACTTTTATCGAGTCGACATATCCTGTATAGTATAGAGGACGATCGTGCCTATTGTCTTCCATCAGCATGTCATCCTGTGTAAAAGTTATGTTTGGAATTAACTCCAACACACTATGACAATGAAGGCAAGAGACAGGCTCTACTTTTGGCTTCTTTAGAAGGGCTAGATAGGTTTCTGCATGCATGAGAGCCTCACTCAGAGTTTCCCGAGTCTCTTTGGAGAGGCGCAAGAGCTCAAAGATTGACAGCCGGGCCGTTGTATTGGCTAACTGAGCCAAGATATCAAAGTTGTAAGGCTTCTCAAGTCCGAAAGGAGATGATTTCTTCAAAGGTTTGTCGAAGCGGACTTGTTGTTTGCCTTTTTCAGCGACCGTCGGCTTGGGAGGAGTGGGTTCTACAACCGGTGAGGAGGCAGAAGGAATGTCCTCAGTAGAAGCAGGCTGCACTTGTAATGTCCCGCTCTGCACGAGGCATTTGGTTGGCTTGTTGGATGGGATCAGAATGTTGGACCGTGACTTATGTTGGAGATCAGGAGAATTGAGACTGATGCAGTCTTTCTGAGCTGGCTAGATGGAATGGGTATTGGAATGTGGCTCGCTGGTGGAGCTACGCTTGATGAGATTGGAGTAGGAAGACCCTTATATAAGGCAAGTGGAACTGTCCTCCTTCCTCCTTATTCCTGCATGCTTAATAAAATGAATAATGTGATGCTATGAATCTTCCCTAAATGTTCCATGTCTTAGTTGCTGAATAATAGAGATGCCTATGTTGTGGATTATTGAAATGAATAAGACATGAATATTGAATTGCTGATGGAATCACACTCGAACTGCTAATATAACTTGATGCCTGAGAATGAATCGATAATGTCTCTTATGCTTAATCTTGATGAAAGGAATAAATCACTTGAGTAATGAGATGCTACGAGAATGATACATGAGTAATGAACTGGCTATGCTATTAACACAAAGAATTGAATGAATCACTAGAATCATGTATATTCTGTATAACTGTTGTTGTTGCTTGCTTCCTTCTAAGCAATGAAAGAAAGATTATCGTCCCTATGATATGAATGAAATGATGCAGGTCCTATCGGTATAAATGAAATGTTATTTGTTCCTCTTAGAAAGGAACGATATGAGAAATGTTGCAATGATTGATGCAATGAGAAATGATGAGGCTTGGGATCATTGAGATCACCAAGTGAACAGGTGGAAATATTGGAAAGAGGAGATGATGAACTGTTGCTTTTTCTTATCTTATTATTATATCATGCGACTTCGAACACGATCGGGTCGGACACGCATTCGCATGACCATAGACGTATTTGTATACAAGGATTTCCTCGAACGGTACCCGCGGCGGTGGGATCGAGTCGGCCTAGGAGGAATTGGTGCTTTGGTAGCACGGTATTGGGATCCTCATTCGGGCTCGCAACCTGGTGAAGGGTACATCCCATACCCTATGAAGTCCTATATGGCACGTCGACATGGTGCACAATCACCAGTGGTCATGTAGTCAGGATGCATGCTAATGAATGTTTTGTGCAGACAGAGTAAGAATATCATATTATCCTGTATTTTATGCAGGTACGAGGGAGTCGGCTATCGGTAAGAAATCACTTAATGTGATAATTCAATATACGTGTTGGTTTAACTTGCGTGCTTACGTTCCAAATAAGTAAATGATGCTGTATGTAGCCTTTCAGTATGAGATCCTGCTTAACATGTTAAATTGAGTATGCTAGAAAGATGCCATGCTATAATCATTGCTCAAAACACAACATACATGCAAAGTGATGCTTGAAGTGAGAACTGTCATAACATGTTTAAAATGATAATGTTAACGATGCCTCAATGATGCCTTTTCATGATAATACCTAGTATGCCTCAATGATGCCTTTGCATGATAACACCAAGAATGATAAATGATATGTCCACATGAATGCTACTAAGAATATGTTTACATGCTTCACTCTGATTATTGCCCATGAACTGTAAACTGATGCTAGGCCCCAAATAGAAAGATCACTCTAATAGATGCATGCTTAAATGATCACTTAAATGTTGGTTTATGCGAGTGGGTTGGATTCTGCACGCCAGTACATAGATGATGTGCTGACCCACGTTTTGTGGGCAGGTGCTTGTGCTTGGAATGTTCTACACACGAAGTTTAGCTGGATTGGTCCCGCGGCATCGAAGATTTGTTGGGCATACAGAAGCTCTCCTTGCACAAGATGATGTCTTCTGTTTATAAAGGGCATAATATATGGAACATTGTAATCAGTTGTACCAGTGAGATTGTAAGCCAAGTCGGTATATCGAGTTGTAATCCATTGTATCCAAATATCAAATGTAAGCTGTATGGCATTGTTCAGTTGGTTTCCAATGTAAAGTGAGATGTGCTGTAATCATTGTACTTCAATACAAGTCTTGTACTCTTCTTCAATGCTCAATAAAAAGAATAAAGTTCTACATATCTCTGTGTGGCTTCAAGTTACTCTTTTTCTCCACTGCTATAAAGAAGTGATGTACTTCTATTCAATAAGAAAGATTATCCTCATTAAATTCAATTTATCTGCTTCTGCCGCTGCGATGTATTCCTATTTGAAGACTAATCAATTTCGTACCATCTTTGCCTTGTACAAGTGCAATACCAGACTTGTACGGCATCACGCCCAAGCGAGGACGATCGATTCCAAGAGATAAAATATATGAATAAATGACTCTATGAATCGGGGCGTGACAAATTGGTATCAGAGAACGGCTTTACGTCCTTGGTCTCTTCTTTGATTCATTTCAAATCAAAGTTGCATCGATGATTGACTAAAGTTGCTTCCGCGATCACTCAACGTTGCTTCCGTGATTAAATCAAAGATTGCTTCCGTGATTATGCTATTGTTGTCCGGTAATCATCCTTATGTTATCTGTGCTTGAAAGTTTATTGACCCTCTTGGCTGCTCACTGGATGTTCCATACAATAAGTCTATATACATTGTGATGCCCCTAAATGAATGATTGTTGTTGGTTTGGACACAAATAACCTAACAATGACTCGATGCCATAGTATGCTATATTGTGAATGTTGTTTGGAATGCGGGAATAAAAGAAAGGTGGCTATGTATGCTGCGACAAGATGAGAATTGCATGTGATGTGGAAAAGAATTATGAATGAAATAATTGATGGATGAGTTCGACATAACTGATGAGTCGACTCAGGGGTGACGGCTAGTACCTTTGAGATCCTAAGAATGTTGGCTTGTGATATGAAGACCCCGAGTTATTGGTTAAGTATTACGATCATTGTAGATCATGAATGTCCGGAATAGAATTGGGTTGGTATTGTTTAAGGATGGCTTCGTTTCTGAGTGGTATATTGCCTCTACCACCTCAGAACGAGATGTATATTGACCCTTTCCATAGAATAGCAATGAGATTATCTGTGGGTACTGGGTAGTGCCGAGACTTAGCTGGGAGTCATGTATTGTAGCTAGATGACTCGAGTGTCCCTTGACGGTGATGTTATGTTGGATAACGAGATTGTCGAAAATTGTAATCGGTGGCATGGTTAGAAATTGTTTAGTCGAGTGCTGACTCAGACTAGTAAGACCGTTAGTATGCTATGAGTAAATGGATTTGGCTAGAGAATGTTGTGGCTTAGAATATCTGAATGTTGATTTCGATTGGTTGGATGCAAATTATTTGTCACTAATACAATGTTGATTGCTAAGATGAAAGTTTTGGAAAAAGTTGTCGGTGACCAAAGAAATATTAGAGATTTGTGCCTTGACCCTAAGGTGTAATAGATGTTAACCCATCTAGATCACCAAAGGATATTCGTTGCTTATGCGCATATATGCTCAAGAATTGAATTGTACCAGAAAAGTGACAAGTAGCAACCCTGAATCCTTGTGTTGCATAGAGGATGGTTAATTGATACATGAATTATCAGATTGAACAGAATGAACTACTCGACCCTTGAGGTAGAGAATTTTAAAGAATGTCCATATAAGATTTTGACGGCTGGAAAAGGAACGAAATTTAAGAATGCTCGTAAGAAAGTTTGATGATTGAGAAACGAATGGGAACAAGAAATTGTAAACGTGTTGGATAATATCGATATAAGTGATTGTTGGTTGGGATATAGATTGTTGGCTTACGACTTAGTGGTGTGACTCTGTCATACGAACCAAATAGTATGATTCCATAGTTATGTTAAAAACTATCGGGATCGATGACCCTTGAATAGTTAACCTTGGTTTATGGGTTTATGTGGGTACAAAGGAATTGGAATAGAAATTTGGATCATTGAGAATTTACTTGATGGATTATTAGAACGATGAAGATCGTATGTCGGATTGGGATTGACCGTAATATTGATAGATCGATCTTAGTCGATCGTCGGGTAAGTCTAGAATGAGCCTCTGTGGGAATTATTTCCTTGAGAAAGACCCTGGATAGATAGACTTGGCCCTAGTGACCAATTGAGGACTTATCAATTGTTGGCATAGCCGACAATAGAGATTAGTATTCAGACTGAGTTGATACCCATAGGTTTGGGTAGAGTTCCTTAGAGCTGTCGGTTGCTTGTTGGCCCTAAGAAAGAAACTAGCATGATCCCTAGTAGCCGTCCACTCTAGGGAAGTCACCTGAATGATTAGGTATAGCTGTCGACATAGCTAACCATTGAGACTGGACCGAATAATAGCTGGCCGTTGGCGACCCATAGAATAACCTTGTGGCATTAAACGAGAGATGGTGATGAGTACGACCTAAGAGTGATATGTTATATATATGCTCCAATATGAACCTTAGAGATGTTTGACCTTGAGAATTATGTGCCGGCCTATAGCGGAAAATGGAATCGTGGGATGAGACTTGATTTGTATGTATCGAATAGTGAATTATCATTATGAGATGGAATTGCCTGCTCATGACGGAAATGTTGGATTGGTATCTATAGTCGGGTAGCTGGGTTAACCTTGACTGTTGCATAGAATTATACCCTGACTCGGATAATCGATAGTTGGTGATGTTGAATTGTATCTTTTAGAAAAGATGAATTGCCTCGGTGAAAAATGTTGCTGGATTTGGGAAGGAAAATGATTGTTGTTGTGAAACCTTGATATGATTGGCTCTAAGTTAGACCCTTGATCGAATGTTAGAAATGTTATGCTTGGATGGAGATTGTCCCTGATGTTAAGTGGTGGCCTGGAAAATAGTGATTGTGGCAAAGTGAATAAAGTGATAAGTCAATTGAAAGGATACTAAGTCTGATTTGGAAAAGAGAGTTATATCATGGCTGATCGAATTATACTATCATGGAAGTTGGTTGAAGTACATATGTTTTGGGGACGCCTAAAATATGTGTATGGATACAGCCGAAGTGATAGGTTGCGACTGAGATAATATTGTTGGAAGAATTTATCGCACTAGCGCAGACTTTGGCTGAAATGCATATATTTTGGGGACGCCTGAAATATGTGTATGGATCCAAATGAAGTGATATGTTGCGACCAAGATAGAATGCAAGAAAAATGTTGGTGAATCAATGAGAAGTTGCAAGTATTTGGAAAAAAGAGATAGATGGATTGAATCGTTGATTGATTAAAATGATACTGTTGGACAACTATTTTGAAATGACCGAGTGGGCTGAAATGAATATTGAATTGAAGCTGAATGAGTAACTCATTGTGATTAAGTGAATCTAGTAGATGAGTTGTTTTCTTAAGTTTCGAGGACGAAACTTCTTCTGAGTGGTATATTATGTAATGTCCCGCTCTGCACGAGGCATTTGGTTGGCTTGTTGGATGGGATCAGAATGTTGGACCGTGACTTATGTTGGAGATCAGGAGAATTGAGACTGATGCAGTCTTTCTGAGCTGGCTAGATGGAATGGGTATTGGAATGTGGCTCGCTGGTGGAGCTACGCTTGATGAGATTGGAGTAGGAAGACCCTTATATAAGGCAAGTGGAACTGTCCTCCTTCCTCCTTATTCCTGCATGCTTAATAAAATGAATAATGTGATGCTATGAATCTTCCCTAAATGTTCCATGTCTTAGTTGCTGAATAATAGAGATGCCTATGTTGTGGATTATTGAAATGAATAAGACATGAATATTGAATTGCTGATGGAATCACACTCGAACTGCTAATATAACTTGATGCCTGAGAATGAATCGATAATGTCTCTTATGCTTAATCTTGATGAAAGGAATAAATCACTTGAGTAATGAGATGCTACGAGAATGATACATGAGTAATGAACTGGCTATGCTATTAACACAAAGAATTGAATGAATCACTAGAATCATGTATATTCTGTATAACTGTTGTTGTTGCTTGCTTCCTTCTAAGCAATGAAAGAAAGATTATCGTCCCTATGATATGAATGAAATGATGCAGGTCCTATCGGTATAAATGAAATGTTATTTGTTCCTCTTAGAAAGGAACGATATGAGAAATGTTGCAATGATTGATGCAATGAGAAATGATGAGGCTTGGGATCATTGAGATCACCAAGTGAACAGGTAGAAATATTGGAAAGAGGAGATGATGAACTGTTGCTTTTTCTTATCTTATTATTATATCATGCGACTTCGAACACGATCGGGTCGGACACGCATTCGCATGACCATAGACGTACTTGTATACAAGGATTTCCTCGAACGGTACCCGCGGCGGTGGGATCGAGTCGGCCTAGGAGGAATTGGTGCTTTGGTAGCACGGTATTGGGATCCTCATTCGGGCTCGCAACCTGGTGAAGGGTACATCCCATACCCTATGAAGTCCTATATGGCACGTCGACATGGTGCACAATCACCAGTGGTCATGTAGTCAGGATGCATGCTAATGAATGTTTTGTGCAGACAGAGTAAGAATATCATATTATCCTGTATTTTATGCAGGTACGAGGGAGTCGGCTATCGGTAAGAAATCACTTAATGTGATAATTCAATATACGTGTTGGTTTAACTTGCGTGCTTACGTTCCAAATAAGTAAATGATGCTGTATGTAGCCTTTCAGTATGAGATCCTGCTTAACATGTTAAATTGAGTATGCTAGAAAGATGCCATGCTATAATCATTGCTCAAAACACAACATACATGCAAAGTGATGCTTGAAGTGAGAACTGTCATAACATGTTTAAAATGATAATGTTAACGATGCCTCAATGATGCCTTTTCATGATAATACCTAGTATGCCTCAATGATGCCTTTGCATGATAACACCAAGAATGATAAATGATATGTCCACATGAATGCTACTAAGAATATGTTTACATGCTTCACTCTGATTATTGCCCATGAACTGTAAACTGATGCTAGGCCCCAAATAAAAGATCACTCTAATAGATGCATGCTTAAATGATCACTTAAATGTTGGTTTATGCGAGTGGGTTGGATTCTGCTCGCCAGTACATAGATGATGTGCTGACCCACGTTTTGTGGGCAGGTGCTTGTGCTTGGAATGTTCTACACACGAAGTTTAGCTGGATTGGTCCCGCGGCATCGAAGATTTGTTGGGCATACAGAAGCTCTCCTTGCACAAGATGATGTCTTCTGTTTATAAAGGGCATAATGTATGGAACATTGTAATCAGTTGTACCAGTGAGATTGTAAGCCAAGTCGGTATATCGAGTTGTAATCCATTGTATCCAAATATCAAATGTAAGCTGTATGACATTGTTCAGTTGGTTTCCAATGTAAAGTGAGATGTGCTGTAATCATTGTACTTCAATACAAGTCTTGTACTCTTCTTCAATGCTCAATAAAAAGAATAAAGTTCTACATATCTCTGTGTGGCTTCAAGTTACTCTTTTTCTCCACTGCTATAAAGAAGTGATGTACTTCTATTCAATAAGAAAGATTGTCCTCATTAAATTCAATTTATCTGCTTCTGCCGCTGCGATGTATTCCTATTTGAAGACTAATCAATTTCGTACCATCTTTGCCTTGTACAAGTGCAATACCAGACTTGTACGGCATCACGCCCAAGCGAGGACGATCGATTCCAAGAGATAAAATATATGAATAAATGACTCTATGAATCGGGGCGCGACAGCACTGGAGCAGGCTCAGAAGAAGAAGCAGGATTCTCTTGAGCTTCGGGGTAATCCTTTAGATAGGCTTTTCCTGATCTGGTGCCCAGCAGGATTTCTTCGTCAACTATGGGGTCAAAAGACACCATATTGCAAGTCTTTGTTTTGCCCTTGGAGCGGTCTTTCTTCTTGGAGGAAGAGGAAAGTTCGAACTCCGAAGCAAGATCCGGATGAATCCATATAATCTCGCCATTGTCAAGAGACAAGGGGACGAGACCTTCACTTCGTGGAGGAGGAAGATTCTCAATCTCAAGAGTAGCTTTGGGGATAGGAATGACACCATGCTGTACCATCTGCGGAGGAAAGTCACCGAATTGAACTGAGACCATATTTGCGGTAACAGTCTTCTCGTCTTGCTGCAGAGTGACAACACCAGCGTTGACCAGCTCTTGGATCTTGCCTTTGAGCACATAACATGCTCGAGTAGGATGCCCAATGAACCTGTGATATACGCAATACTTGGGATGATCAGTTTTGTCGACCTCATCAGGCTTCTTCGGGTCTGGGAGCTGGAGCTTATTGCTTTTGATCAAGCAATCAAAGATGCTCATGGTGTCATTCTCGTCAAAGGAGTATTCTACTTTCGGACGAGGTTCCCTTGGTGGAGGTGCTGAAGGAGTAGAAGCAGACGTAGGTGGAGCTACGTTGACCGCCAGAGATTCTTTGTTCTTCAAGTTGATATTCAAAGTTTCTTTTCCCTTGCGGTTGTTCTGGCGATTACCACCACCCGATGTCTGGTGTTCATCCCGGTCGGGGTTAGACATTTGTACCCCTAGCTGCTTGAATTTGTCGACGCTAACTTCGGCTGCTTTAGCGTTGACAATGAAGGATGGCCAGTCTTGGAACTGAGTTGACCCCGTCCATATGCTGATGATAGGAAAAAGATTTGCCTTGCAGGTGTCTATGGTGACAGCGACCAGAGTTCCAGGAGGCATTTTTAAAGCTTCTCGGCGGAACCTTTCAATGAAACTCTCAGCAGTTTCATTGTGTCTTTGTTTGATTTTATTGAGGGATGACATGGTCATGTCGTTGATCCCCTCATAGAATCGTTCCAAGAAGATTTATTTTAGACCTGAGAAAGAGGTGATACAACCATCGGGCAAGCTTCTGTACCAATCGTATGCTACGCCGGCTAAACAGCCAACGAATACTCTGGTAAGAAGAGCGTCATTTGGCTGAAGTTGGATAGTCATTACCTCAAAATGGTTAATGAACTGACTAGGAGAAGTGCTGCCATCAAACAGCGAGATTGTTGGAATCTTTTACTTCAGAGAAAATGGGACTTCCTTCCATTCAACTGGGTAGGGTTGCTTGATCCCCAACCTCTGTAAGTTGTCCTTCTCTTTGAAGGCCTCGAACTGAGTACGCAGGAGCTTGACAGCTTCATTGGCATCCTCTACTGATGTAGAAGGGGCAGGCTGAGTCACAGTGTTAGGGGGAGGGACAGCGTGGTAAGCACTACCCCCAGCACCTGACTGACTGGGTGTAGGTTGAATCTGTACAGGAGCTACTTGAGTAGATGCTACCCCCAGCCCTGCATTGACAGGCTCCGACGATGCTATAATTTCAGGATTTGTTGCAGGTATGGTCGGTGGTACCGTATGCTGGGCCACAATGATAGAATGCATACTTGCAACCATTTCGGCCATGGTCTTCAACTTGTCTTCTAGCGCAGCTATTCGTTGTTCTTGACTACCTGAACTGGAAGCATCGGGATCTTCAGTGACAACATAAGCTATCACTTCTCTAGGTACAGTTGAGGACACTGTCTGTTCTGAACATTCGCTGTATGCATCGTAGTCGGGGAAAGAATCGTCTCCTGAGTGAGAAGGAAGGAGATGACCGGAAGGATCTTGAAGATTCCTTTGACCGATTGTGTCTCGACTTCGGGATCTGGTATGTTAGAATACTCCTTCAGAAGATTCTTGGAGTACATCCAAATACCGCTGGCTTAGCTTGCGAGACTTGCCGTGCTTGGAGCACTTCCTACCCCCAGTGTCTCTGGAAGTCATGTTGACAGAAGCGTACAAAACTTCGTCTTCATCTTCTGACATAGGTTCAGAGTTTGAAAAGTTCAAACGATCGAAGACAGATCGTCTTGTTGTCTGACAACAACACTTGATGACAACCTTGTGATTACAATGGTGTCCAAGTGGTTGTACTGGAGATGTTGAGATGTTGTCCCATTTTTGTTTGAGGTGTTCTCGGAGATCAGGAACAGTGACGGGACGAGAAGAAGTCTGAGGGACATATTCTTTGACAATATTCGGAACATGGTTCCGGTTCTTCAAATGTTTTGTCCCCTGAGTGTACAGGGAAGTACTCATTTCATTAGCATAGGTGTCCAGATTTTTTATCCTGGAAGTTTGCTTCTGATGCTGGTTGGTCTTCGGCATTGGCTGTTTGCGTTTCACCGAAATTGGTCGATTGAGATAAGTTCTTAGATCAGCAAACTCACCCCCAGGGGTTTCTGTCTCAAACACCAGCAATTTTCCCTATCTTGAACGGGATATCTTGAGAGTTGGGAGATCTTGGAATTCTGCTACCGGAGTAGGCAAAATTTCTCTTTGATCAGTACATTTCCCTTTAGCAAGGAGGGAAGAAGAACTCTTATTGGAGAGAGTTCTTGTACTGATTGGTGCCGGAGCACGTTCAGATTGATCTTCTACGGTAAAAATCGAGGAAGACTGAGAAAAGACCAAAGGGCATTTTCCTTTGTTTTGTGAAGAAGGGTTAGCTAAAGAGCGTTTCCCTCTGTTGTCTTCCAAGTCGTGGGACGAAGAAGTTTGAGAAAAGACCAACGAGCCTTTTCCTTTGTTCTGGAAAGGAGGAGGAATAGTCAAAAGACTACCCCCAGTGGATTGTGCAGGAGCAACAGAGTGCTTGAAAAGAGGAGCAGAGCTTTTCCCCTTGCTGTGGGAAGAGGAGAGATTAGCCAAAGGGCTGTCTCTCTTAGACTGCGCTGGCGCAGTTTGCGCATGGGTTGGAGTAGTAGTTGGCGCACTGGCAGTTTGCGCATGAGTAACTCTGGTAGAAAGTCTTCTGGTCACAGTCTCAACAACTTGCGCATCAGGAGTCTTGATGCCAGAGTGTTTGGGTTGCACTCTGGTTGCTGGAGTGGTGGATTGCGCAGGCAGAGTTACAGCCAACTGCGCCAGGGGAAGAGGAGTCTTGCACTTTGACAGAGCAGCATAGGAAGTATGTTGTGCACTGTCAAAGGGAGCAGCATACTACGCATAGGTAGTAGCAGCAGACTGCGCAACAGAGACAACAGTCTTGGGAACAGAGGCAGTAGACTGTGCAGCAGGCTGAGCAACAGAAGCAGTGGACTGCGCAACAGTCTTGGGGACCCACACTGGGTGAACTTTGCTCGTGGCAAAAGTTGTTGCAGTGCGAGGGGTGGTTCTGGAGTTGATCATCGCCTCGTAGGACTTCTGGTTGACCTTTATAACCAGCGTCTTCTGCATCTTTCCGATAGACGCAACGTCACATTGAGTTGTCACTTCCTCGTCGGAGGAGAAAGTCGTCCCCAGCAGAGTCGCCATTTTGTTTGCAAAAACAAAAGTTGATCTTTATTTCAACAAACTTTGTAAGAAGATTACAAAAATTCTGGGAAAGTACAACTATAGAAATCCGATCTGAATGACGATCGCTTTATCCCTTGGACGATGTGAACTTTGAAGACAGTAGCCTCTGAAGATTGCAGCAGCACTTTGGCAAGAACTCCTGATCTCTGGTGATGACTTCTGCTGTATATGTGTGTGTATCTGATAATGAAGACTTGAAACTCTATTTATAGAGTTCTGGAAATAACTAACTTTTAGTTATTCTGACTTGCGCAGGTTGGATTGTGCAGACTTTGGATTGCGCAAGCAATGAACCGCGCAGGCAGTTACTCGATCGTGGACCATCTGTACGTGACGTGTGGCATTATTTGATTGAAATGCGCTTGATCGTGTACAGACGGTTGCCATATGGTGAGTAATTGATGCCATGAAGGCCACGTGTACATTGCCAGTTTTCTTGATGGAGTGCGCCACATGAATTGCGCTGGCTTCAGATTGTGCTAGGATGGACCGCGCTGCAAAGAGTCTGGCCGATTGTGCTGTATGTACAGCTGTCCTCGAGCGCTGTGCTGTACGATAAACGAACAGTTTTCTCGTTCTCCGTGCTGTCAGTTGTCAGAAGATCTGATTCTCTGTCAGGTAATGATGACGAGGCCACGTCAGCTTGCGCACTTGGATGAGTGCACAATTCAGCCTGTGCAATCGAGTTATTGCACAATCTGTCTCCTGCGCAGTTCACTTGAAGGATGTATAATTTGATTTTCATGACTTCTTTGATGGATACAACTTGATTTTTAGGACCTACAACGCCTTAGCGAGGACGATCGCTCCTACGGGAACGGGGCGTGACAACATCGAATAGAACATATATTGTACGGTTAGATGAAAGATCTTGTTCATGTTTAAGGTGGTATCATACTTACATGCCATATATACATGCATGTTTTGCTTGCTAATATTGCAGTCATGATATTGAAAGTTATTATCCGATAATATTTTCTACTGACAGATTGAGAAGTGTGTACGAGCCACAGATGGAACCAATTCCAGTTCCTTACAACATTCAAGCTGCTTTGATTATGGGAGAAATTAGATTTCCAGATGGCAGGCGCAAATCTGGAAGGCCGAAGAAAAACCGCATCAAACCACATGAATTATCGATAAGACAACTTCGTTGCGGCAATTATGGTTTGATGGGACACAACAGAAAAAAATGTACAAGTCAACCAAGAGTAAAACATTGTAGTACCAAAATATTAAATAAAAACGCATTAAACATTCTATTTTTTATTGCACTACAAACATTCTAATATTAAACTTTTAACTCCGCCGGGCAAGTCGTTTGTAATGCCGTTGTTCTAGATGTCTGAGGCCTAGTCGGTCTCTTCTTTGTTCTGTGGTCTCCTCCACTCTTCCTTCACCCTCTTCCTCTCTTATTTTGTCTCTATTTTCTTCTTCGACCTCCTGAGTAGGCACCGGGTTGAGGGGGACGAAATCAACTTTGAGTAATATGACATGCCTTCAAACGAATATGCTGCGGCAGTGTTGATTTGCTCAGTCGCTGTACAACGATCATATGGCTGAAAGGTTGAGAAAGTGTCCATGCCCGTATACTGCTGACTGAGACCTTCTCCAGCATAGTGTTGACTAGTATACTCTGGAGCGTACTGTAGTGCCCCGTCCCTACATCGTTCTCCGTTTTCGTCTACGGGATATGCGAGAAAGGAACACTGTCGCTATCGATTCGGTCGGGTCCTATAGGTCGGAATCGGCCGAGTCGATCGAACGGGAACAGTTGAATTAAGATCCATTCCATGTTATGGAATGGCTTCTTCGGAACCAAGTCCCATATTCAGCGGGTTGCGCCTCGAGGATTGGCTCTGCGGCTGAGTCCGGAGAGACCTCCCGTTGCTCTGATTTTCATGCCGCACTTGATTTGGCTTTGGCTTTGGTTTTCGTGAATGCATTTTTCGTGAATGTTTCCGATGGTTTTTCGTGACTTGCGTTTTCGAGTTTCGCATTCATATCAAAATTCTTTGAATTACACAGTGTTCTAATCAGTTGCTTATGCGATTGCAGGTGATCGCGTAGGCGACGCCAGCGTAGCCAACCGGTCGCTCGCTTGAAGCAAGTCTAAGGTAAGTGGCTGACCTCCTTCGCCTCGTCCCTCTACTTCAAAATCAATATGAAGTAAATGAATGCTTGTCATAATAGTGTATAATCAAAGAAATTGTGGCACGATTCTTCACGAAATACTTGCTATCAAACTACCGGTATTGAAAATGGAAAACATGCTTCCTTATGCAATTTTACTTAGCCTATGCAAAACAATGAATGAATCGATTAACGTTTATCGCAACGATATAACTAAGTGATTAAATCGACTAAGTTCAAAACAAAGGCTAAGTTTCGCACATAAAAGAGAAATGATGAGGTTCTAGAAAAGAGATAGCATATTTCAAAACTCTGCAAAACGGTCATTGGACAACTTGTCGACAAGGTGTAGTTTCCTCGAATGGCTGCCTAGGCCAAGGGACCGATTCGTCCTAGGAGGAACGAGTATAGCAAGCGCCAGCCTTTCATCGATGTGGGTTATTCGAGAACTTTCACACATGGCTCGCTACCCGCCGTGAAAGGGTCGCCGTCTAACCCGGCTATAGTCCGTGATGGCTAGACATTGCCAGTGGCCTTCACACCCTTTCACTGCTTAACTAATGCATGTGATACGGGATGAATATGATAGCTGCTTAATGTTTATAATTTCATATGCTTGCCTCAAAATATGTTAACATGCAAATCGATCAGGATGGTTAGAAAGATCACAAAAATAGCTAGCTAACACGTTTATAAAACTGCTTGAATCAAATATAGAGCTTGAATTTTAATTAGCCATTTGGCAGTACATGTGATCGTACTGATCCTCGCTCTTTGCAGGTCCCACGAATCAGGAAGGACGTGCCAACTAGTTCGACGACGTTCGTGATTTTGAAGCTTCGGCCGTACGTCGAAGACTTGCCCCCGCAACTCCACTTTTGAAGGCTCTCGACTGTTCAAGAAAGATGACTCAGCATCCCTCCATTCCAGGTCACTGGAATACTCTGATGTATATTGAGGGATGTGTGCAATGTATGGAACGGCTATCTCGTCGACACTCTTTTGTAATTGAGTCATGTTGTAGCCCGTGCGGCATGAGTCCTGTACTGGAGTATATAAATGATGTTTATTATCAATAAAGATTAAAGTTTTCTTTACTTAATGTGTGATTCAATTTGTCTGCTTACTCTCTTAGATTTCCTATCTCGGATTACCTTATGACTATGTCTTGTGCGATCGCAAATTAGGTTCGTACGGCATCACGCCCGGGGGACGACTATCGATTCGACGGAATCGGGACGTGACACGTACTGCTGGCTAGTATACTCTGGAGCGTACTGCCGGCTAGTGTACTCTGAAACGTACTGCTGGCTAGTGTACTTTGGAGCGTACTGCTGGCTAGTGCACTCTAGAGCGTACTGCTGGCTAGTGTACGCTGGAGTGTGCTGCTGGCTGGCATCCTCTCCATGGTACTGCTGGCAGCTGCCCTCTTCATGGTACTGCTGGCTGCTGCCCTCTCCAGCAGCGCCCTCTTTCGCCCTGTCCTCTGGATCATCCGCCCTCTGACGTCGTGAACGCCTCTGGGGTACAGTGGCACCCGAATAATCGGCTGGAATACGTATATGCAATGGAGGCATACCATGATCCCGTCCAAGACTTAGTCAATCTACACGAGTTAAAATATCGTGAATCCACTCCCGCCCATACGGCCACAAATAGCTCTCTGGTTCTTGGATATATTGTCGGCCCGTAATTGCCTAAAATTTGAAATCTGTAAGTTGAATTTGTGATCATATAACTCTCATTTTGGATTAGTGGTAAAGGCGTACCGCTTCAGATATGTCATCGATAAAAGCTCGCAGACTAGCTTCATATACGACTTTAGGCTTGAACCGTGGCTCCTCAAATTTGTAAGCTCTGTTAATTATACGAGACACTCCCAACCATTTCCTATAAGCGAAGTTGCCTTCATCTGTATTTCGTAAAAACAATCATAAGACAAATACATTTGTGTACGCTATCCGTCCAAGTATACTACCAAGTTAGAACTTACATTCATCACTGTGCCTTATCCGGGGAAAATTTGCCACACTATAATCCTGGAATCACCTATACCAGGAAGCTCTAGCAGTATCAATTCTGTTTCTTGCATTGGCTATATCATAACTCATGCAAGGAGGGTCAGCCAGGATTATCTGCCGATAACCGAATTGTCATAGAACACGGTCTGCTGGATGATACATACTGTAACGATCGTATACAATAAAAGATTTGTGTAGGCTTAGATCGTACGCTGTCCTTTTTATTTCTGGACCATTTTCATCATCCGAGTAGGGTATCCACATAACCTATTGGATGACAATTATTCAAGATAAATTTGTACAAATTTATTAACTGGATTGACAATTGTAGTGTAAGAAACTTTACTAAATTCATTAGTTACCTCATTCCACTGCAATGTATCAAATTCTTCCTGTTACAGTGAAATATCTCTGTGTAAATTGTGATGCGGGTCCACTACATTTGTGGCCCATCGCGTAGCAAGCGAAAAAGTTCCAACATTATTTGGAATGCTGGTTACAGCTCGACAAATAAAAAATGCTCGTAGCACCATACCTATGACAGAAATGATTCGATATTCAAGAAAATGTATATAATTGAAATCAATTTAGGTATTGATTTTTTATTACCTGAACCAGCGTCACGCACCCACACAAATTTTTTGAACCATTCGATCTAGCAAATTCCGTCAAGCTGGCATATAGATATGCTAATGTAGCAGCTCTCCATGCATGACGAGTAGGTACTTTAAGATCATCTAAGGAAGGTAGTAGTCGTACGTTTATTCTATTTCTCTGTCCATCGGAAAATAATATTGCCCAACACAAACAGAGAAAATATGCTCTAGTACAGCAAAGTATCTGCAAATTTTGAAACTAACATATTAAAATTAACTTGCTATTAAAATTAACAAATATTAGCCAAAGTTAGCAAATAAATACGTACCCTGTAATCATCGACCGCGACTGGACCGTCGATAGTCTCATCTAAATCCATAAAGTTAACCCGAAGCCAATTTATCGTGACAAAACTCTTTCCTCCTAGGTCCGAAGGGGACATAATGTCTAGATATCTTCTGATTATTTCAGACGGATTTAAATGTGTATCAAAATATATAGGTTCACCTGTAATAGGTAATCCTAGAATATTTGTGACATCCCAAAGTGTGATTGTCATTTCACCAACTGGCAACTGAAATGTGTTGCGTTGAGGCCACCAATGCTCAACGAGACTAAAAATGAGGTAAACATTGTAGACTAAAATTTGAATTTCATCCAGATATTGAAACCCAAATGAACGCACCAACTGCTTTTGAGCAACATTTAACTCCCATTTGTGATACCCTCTCTGAATTCTCCAACTTCCATGCTTCCGTGTTCGAGCCTCGGGAGGATAATCATATAACTACAAGCGAATTATATTTGTTATATTTATGTAAAATAAATAAATAATAACGAGAGTTACCATTTTTTAAATTTACCTTCCCCTCAAAAACTAACTTAGATATATGAATTTCTCTTTCCTATTTGACGACTTCTGTAACCGGTCCCCCGGGAATAAATCCGTCATTCGGTTGAGCCATCTGTTAAACTTTTACAAAAATACGATTAGTAATACAAATATTCAAATAAAATCAAAATTTTATTTTGTAAGAAAATTACTTACAGGAAAAAGAGGAAGATAAAGATGAAGAACAAGAAGAAGAGGTTCTGTCAAAAATATGTGAAGAAGAAGAAAGAAGGAGTTTATGAAGAAGAGGGAGGGGAGTCTCCAACGTGGGAGGACGGTCTCCAATGCTGCTGTCAGCTATCCCTTTCCCCAAAGAATCAGCCTTCCCTCCCCTCCCCCTATCCAAAAGCATACTTTTCCTGTCACGCCCCGCTCCCGTAGGAGCGATCGTCCTCGCTAAGGCGTGATGCCGCACGAGCCTAGATTGCGCTCGTGCAAGGCGGGTTCCATAACGGCCGATTACAGCGGCTACGACGGGGTCGTCGCACAGAAGTCCCGTGCAGAGACATTGAATATATTGCAGCGGAATTTAAAGAACACATGAACACAAGTATTTCAAAGAAAGCTCTTTTATTGATATTGAATTCAAGGATTACATTGTGGGCGCAAGGCCTATTACAAGTCTCTCAAGTCTCACTTTTCTCTCAATTTTTACAATTCACTCTGCTCTCTCTCATCTCTCAATACAATCTTGAATCCAGCGGAAGCTTCGGAAGGCGATGTCCATACATTATGTCCTGTATAAGTCTTCAGTTCACGCGGCCACACGCTTCGACTCGCCAAGGAACTCCTCGACGCATCCAAGCGAGCTCCGCACCACGAGCTTCTACCTGTGCCTGCACATGAAACACTGTGTGGGTGTCAGTACCACTGTACTGGTGGAGTGAGCTTCTCGCCCACCCATACAAAACCTACACGTTTCATCATCTTTGTGCAACTTAAACCCTTTTTTCGATTGTCTTTCTATTCTTGCCTTAGGATCAGTTTTAAGACCGGCGCCTTAGCGCAACTTGTGTATCGGAACCCTCCCGTGCTAGCAATGTCAACGTTAACTCATACTTTGTGCCTAGACCACTCCTTGTGCCAACAACGTTAACCTATCAAGTCGTGTTCGCCTTACGGCCGTAATCAGAGACGCAACTACACGGAGGACTCCATTTCCTTGCCTCTAGACCTTTCTCGTGCTTGCATTGTCGACGCACCGACTTATACTTATCTTTCGTGCCAAACTCTGGGACGTAACGACTCGGTCGTGCCATGACTCGATTCGTGCTTCAATACCTCCGAGGCAGTGCCTCCTTGCTTAGTCTCGCCTACACTTGTGTTGTGACAACGCGGCCGTGCCTCATATTTCGAGGCCGTGCCCAATAACTCAAGTAACTTCACACAACTTGCCCTACGGCCCTTTTTGACTTAACTCGCAATAGCTCAAGCCTAACTCAAGCAACTCTATGCCATCAACTTAACACTCGACGCCACATCTAGTGCCGAAGCATGCCGCCTTCTCGCTGTAGCCAAATCTTAGGCACAGACATTGTTTTTACCAACTTCACACACTTTTAACTCAACTCAATCCAAAGGCACGCACGCGGATTGCCGCCCGTGCCGACACATCTATATGAAAGGTCACTGGCATTGACTAGCCATAGTGGACATAGCCTGGTACTCGGGACCCTTGCACCGCCGGTTGCGATCCTCGATGCAAGTCCCCGACATACCGGTTGCTTCATACCCAGCTCGGCTATAATTTTGTTCTTCCTAGGCCGGATCGGTCCCTGGCCCAAGGTTTCCGATCCGAAGAACCATCGCCCTTGTCGACAAGTTGTCCATGACCACGCGCCTACGCTAACTTCTAGACTTAACGTAATGCATGGTCTCATTATTATCACCGTTCCTTTGCTTTACTCTTTCCACTTTTCACACTTCATTCGCAGAGCCCAAACCAGGGTTGCCTCGGCGACTGAACCACAGTCCCGACATATTTTCTCTCGGCGACTAACCATCGCTTGGACTTAACATTCTTAGAACTCAGGGAACGGCTACTGCATAGCCTTCCAACTTAACTTGAACATAACGTGTTTCCTTAAGTATCGACCGACCGTGGCTAACTTTCTACTGAACCAACCGTGGCTCGTGCCTCTAAATCGACTCGTGTTCGACGCAACGCTGTCGCCCAAGTCATACTTCATATGACGGGCCTTGGGGTCGTGGGATTATTTATCTTGACAACCGCAGAATAAGCGGGACAGCACGTAGAATAACTTAGGTCGACCGGCATAACTTTGCCTAACTCACTCAAGCCTACAACTTAACCCAAGGGACGAGCAAAGGCCATGCCAAGCCTTGCGGGACAGGACCGTGCATGCATTAGCAAGCATTTGTGCGGGCGACGCCTATGACTTAGGCTAACTCTCGCTTTTGCACCGAAGACCAACTTTCCTTCTCCCAAGCCACGGGACGAAGGACCGAGTGTCATTTTCAAAGCATGCCGTGCACCAACTCTAAGCCGACAGTGGGACGTTTTCCATGTTCTAACTTGATTCAAACCGTCGGGATTACTCCCTTAGCTATGTGGATGCGTAGCTTTTATTATCAAGCCTAACTTGTGCAAGTTGAAAACACGATTTATTATGTGAAGGCAAAGATGAGGAGAGTTCACCGAAACTACCCCACCTGAGCGATGTCTCCGAGCAAGCCGTTGCAAGGCTAAGACCGAACGCCGTCGGCGTTTCGATTCCTCCGATTGACTTTGCGGGACGGGGCACTACAACATACACCACTCAGAACAAGTCTCGTCCTCGAGACTTTCCTGAAGGCAAGCTATCCTACCATTTCTATGGCCAAGACTTAATCGTACGCATACACCTACGCGTTTCTTCGATTCCGAGCCACGCTCGCACTATTATCAATCTTTCCTTTAACGCGATTTCAAGGTCTCGACACACTCCCATCCTTCAAGCCTTGCTTGAACTCGACGTATCACTTGGCTGGATCCTGCGTGCATTCCAAGCGTCCCCAAAATACATGTATTCAACCAAGCCGCATGATAGAAAATTTGTCATTCTCACTCGAGTCGCATCGTGCACATACCCAGGCGTCCCTGAAATATATGCATGTCAGCCGAGCCTCGTGAGCAGGGTTTCCTATATTCATGATTCACGCTATCCATCCATACCAATCCTCAAGATCAATCATTCCGATTGCTAACACATGCAACAGGACGTCTCGCCTAACCGCTAGGCCATTTCTTTTCGAGGCTAAGTCAATGTCAGGATTGGAATCATAGTTCCCCAACAATAATGCCAACACTGACCCCTATCCTAGGGTCAAACCAGAGTCGATCATATGGGGTCTTCTACCCAAGCTCGTGTCACTCAAATTTTTAAACATCAAGCACGATCACCTAATTCGTATTACGGTACGCGTTACGTATATTCAAATTCGTTCAATCACCAATTCTAACCAATTCATGTATTCGATCACGAGGTCATCTTGCTCGACAATACGTTGCACCCCGATCTCACGCGAGTCCGATAATCCGTGGTGGTTCATGAATCACCATGCAACGCTCCCGTGGAATAATCGTTCTCATCGGAGCGTAACTCTTGTTTGAGTTTAGACTCATTCATTCTCGATACGCGGATTGGACCTACTCAATCCTCAAGTTCAATTCTTCAAGCACACAAATCCATTCTCGAGTCACCTTCATGTCAAACCACAAGTCAAAGCACACATTGTCGCACCGTGCAAGTTCGACCACTCCCGCTGTATGAATCACCATACCAGCGCTCACGCAGAGTGATCGCCCTAATCGGCGTGACGCATGTGCGAGGCTGGAGTAGCGCTCGCATAAGACAAGAACATCAACATTGTGGTTGTCGACGAAGCAAATCCAAACATTCCAGTTTTCATCCAAGCCAAGTTCGATAGTTCGATCGTCATTCGTTCAACTTAGAAAGTCCTCGAGCCAAGTCTATCCTTTCCTCGACACATTTTTAATATTTCAAGTATAGCGTCCAACGAAACAATGACATTTGCACGACCGTCATTCGCCGAGTCAGAGTGCCCCCGAGTTATAGCATATCGATCTTTGATACGCCTCAATACCATCGACGACATGCGTAACCTGACGATCTTCCTTTGCAACCAATTTCGAGTCGTGCGACTGATGTTATTGTCCGAGTTGGATATTCCACAATTTTCTCAATACTCAAGATCAAGTTCAGTCGCTTTTCCTCAAGCTCGTTTCAAAATCGTTATTCAAACTCAAGTCACATTTCAGTTGTATCAATCCGATATCGCACGTACGATCCTCTAAGTTTCCTCGATCAAGACCATTCATTTCATTTGTCATTTCGAATCGTGTTCTAACTCGCGTTGCACAATCACAAGTTGTCCGAACGAGATGCTCGTTCGGGACATTCGAAGTCACGTCCAACTAAGCGTGACACGTTCTAAGGCTTTGCGCGATTGCATTGCCTCGCCAACATACTCGAAATCCTCAATATTCACTCTAAGAATTTCCAAGACGAACCATACACCACTCGGATTCGAGCCACTCGACTAGTCGTCGACACTCATTCTTATTCTTCTCCGAACCTATCACATACACCACTCGGATTCAAGCCGTAAGATCTAGTCCTCGATCACGTTCGCGTCATGCGCTAAGATATCCTTCAGATTCGTTCGACGAATCGCTAACGTAGTCGCTCGCGTCGTATCGACGCACTAAGTCGTTCGTACTATTTCCTCAAAATCCAAATCAATCTTCCGTGTACGCCTAAGCGTTAGTCCGATAGCGTTCCTATCGATAGACACTCTAAGTGCATCTCCGTTCCCGACCAACGATACTTGATATCGCTCGCAACTCGTTTGCACCAAGGGTCAACGTTGGACTAATTAGGCATGCACGCGACTTGTTAACAGCAGCACATATTTTTCTATCGAGTCAAGTTTGCAACGTTCGGCACAAAGGCCCTATCGACGTATTTGGCAACAGCCTACCGATGCGTTAGATTGAACGCTTGTACGAGCTTTCGAAAATATTTAGACTTATTGTATGGACATGCCGAGGAACATTTGAGAGAGAGCGCACCAAAGATAACAACTTGCGGAAGCAACAGAGTTTTGCAGAAATAACGAGTTAAAGAATTCAATCGACGGTCCAAGGACGTAAAGCCGTGCTCTGATACCACTATGTCACGCCCCGCTCCCGTAGGAGCGATCGTCCTCGCTAAGGCGTGATGCCGCACGAGCCTAGATTGCGCTCGTGCAAGGCGGGTTCCATAACGGCCGATTACAGCGGCTGCGACGGGGTCGTCGCACAGAAGTCCCGTACAGAGACATTGAATATATTGCAGCGGAATTTAAAGAACACATGAACACAAGTATTTCAAAGAAAGCTCTTTTATTGATATTGAATTCAAGGATTACATTGTGGGCGCAAGGCCTATTACAAGTCTCTCAAGTCTCACTTTTCTCTCAATTTTTATAATTCACTCTGCTCTCTCTCATCTCTCAATACAATCTTGAATCCAGCGGAAGCTTCGGAAGGCGATGTCCATACATTATGTCCTGTATAAGTCTTCAGTTCACGCGGCCACACGCTTCGACTCGCCAAGGAACTCCTCGACGCATCCAAGCGAGCTCCGCACCACGAGCTTCTACCTGTGCCTGCACATGAAACACTGTGTGGGTGTCAGTACCACTGTACTGGTGGAGTGAGCTTCTCGCCCACCCATACAAAACCTACACGTTTCATCATCTTTGTGCAACTTAAACCCTTTTTTCGATTGTCTTTCTATTCTTGCCTTAGGATCAGTTTTAAGACCGGCGCCTTAGCGCAACTTGTGTATCGGAACCCTCCCGTGCTAGCAATGTCAACGTTAACTCATACTTTGTGCCTAGACCACTCCTTGTGCCAACAACGTTAACCTATCAAGTCGTGTTCGCCTTACGGCCGTAATCAGAGACGCAACTACACGGAGGACTCCATTTCCTTGCCTCTAGACCTTTCTCGTGCTTGTATTGTCGACGCACCGACTTATACTTATCTTTCGTGCCAAACTCTGGGACGTAACGACTCGGTCGTGCCATGACTCGATTCGTGCTTCAATACCTCCGAGGCAGTGCCTCCTTGCTTAGTCTCGCCTACACTTGTGTTGTGACAACGCGGCCGTGCCTCATATTTCGAGGCCGTGCCCAATAACTCAAGTAACTTCACACAACTTGCCCTACGGCCCTTTTTGACTTAACTCGCAATAGCTCAAGCCTAACTCAAGCAACTCTATGCCATCAACTTAACACTCGACGCCACATCTAGTGCCGAAGCATGCCGCCTTCTCGCTGTAGCCAAATCTTAGGCACAGACATTGTTTTTACCAACTTCACACACTTTTAACTCAACTCAATCCAAAGGCACGCACGCGGATTGCCGCCCGTGCCGACACATCTATATGAAAGGTCACTGGCATTGACTAGCCATAGTGGACATAGCCTGGTACTCGGGACCCTTGCACCGCCGGTTGCGATCCTCGATGCAAGTCCCCGACATACCGGTTGCTTCATACCCAGCTCGGCTATAATTTTGTTCTTCCTAGGCCGGATCGGTCCCTGGCCCAAGGTTTCCGATCCGAAGAACCATCGCCCTTGTCGACAAGTTGTCCATGACCACGCGCCTACGCTAACTTCTAGACTTAACGTAATGCATGGTCTCATTATTATCACCGTTCCTTTGCTTTACTCTTTCCACTTTTCACACTTCATTCGCAGAGCCCAAACCAGGGTTGCCTCGGCGACTGAACCACAGTCCCGACATATTTTCTCTCGGCGACTAACCATCGCTTGGACTTAACATTCTTAGAACTCAGGGAACGGCTACTGCATAGCCTTCCAACTTAACTTGAACATAACGTGTTTCCTTAAGTATCGACCGACCGTGGCTAACTTTCCACTGAACCAACCGTGGCTCGTGCCTCTAAATCGACTCGTGTTCGACGCAACGCTGTCGCCCAAGTCATACTTCATATGACGGGCCTTGGGGTCGTGGGATTATTTATCTTGACAACCGCAGAATAAGCGGGACAGCACGTAGAATAACTTAGGTCGACCGGCATAACTTTGCCTAACTCACTCAAGCCTACAACTTAACCCAAGGGACGAGCAAAGGCCATGCCAAGCCTTGCGGGACAGGACCGTGCATGCATTAGCAAGCATTTGTGCGGGCGACGCCTATGACTTAGGCTAACTCTCGCTTTTGCACCGAAGACCAACTTTCCTTCTCCCAAGCCACGGGACGAAGGACCGAGTGTCATTTTCAAAGCATGCCGTGCACCAACTCTAAGCCGACAGTGGGACGTTTTCCATGTTCTAACTTGATTCAAACCGTCGGGATTACTCCCTTAGCTATGTGGATGCGTAGCTTTTATTATCAAGCCTAACTTGTGCAAGTTGAAAACACGATTTATTATGTGAAGGCAAAGATGAGGAGAGTTCACCGAAACTACCCCACCTGAGCGATGTCTCCGAGCAAGCCGTTGCAAGGCTAAGACCGAACGCCGTCGGCGTTTCGATTCCTCCGATTGACTTTGCGGGACGGGGCACTACATTTCCCCTCCCAAAGAACACCAGCTACCTTTTCCCCCTCTGCCACGTGTGAGTGGGTGGGGTTCCCAACCTATGTGGAGAAGATCCCGGAGTGCGACGAGCGCCGTTCGATGTCGAAAAAGCTCGGGAAGTAGGCAGCGAGGAGTTGCTGCTGCTGCTAGGTTCTGGACTGGAGCCACCGAGTTCGGGCCGAACTCGGTCTGGCTGTTCCAGAATGTTGCCGGTTGGTTCTGGTTGCCCGACACAGAGTTTTGGCCGAACTCTGTGTCGTCGGGGCTGAGACGGAAATCTGGGTGATTTTTTACCATTGGATCTAATCAAACGGTCCAGGTTTGTTGCGGGATTAGGGAGTTAAGTTGGGATTTCCAAACCCTAATCGATTGTAACACAATTGTAGAACACACAAGAAAAAAGAGAGGAAGGAGGCAAGAGTTCTATTATAACTTTGGAAGAGAAGACGGAGGATTGAAGGTCATTTTCGAAGGAGAATCGGATTCGGGTAATCTCTACTCGTCGTTCTTGTTCTTCGTAGCCTTGTATCTTTGTTCTTGCTTCCAAGTGTTGTGGGGATCCGATTTGGATCGGGAGAAGTTTGTAGAGAGTGTAATTCTTCTATTTCATTAGTGGAGGCTTCTCAGGGTTGGACTCCGATCGTCCCATAGTTTTTTCCGCAAGGGTTTTCCACGTCAAAAATTCTCTGTCTGCGTGGTTGTTTTTGGTGTTTTGGTTTGTGCGTTGTTTGCTCGGTTCTCTCGCAGGTACTCTCTAGTTTGGAGAAAGGTTTTCCGCGTTTCTTTTCCAACAAAGTGGTATCAGAGCCAAGTTCTGGAATTCAGAAGGGTGTCAGGAGTTGACAGAAACTAGAGAGGAGAGATGGACGCGAAGCCGGTGCGCATGGTGAATCTGAACGGCACCAACTATCACAATTGGCGGAGCAAGATGAAAGATTTATTGTTCGTCAAGAAGCTACATCTGCCCGTATTTGCCTTCGAGAAGCCCAGTGATAAATCCGAGGAGAACTGGAAATTTGAGCATATACAGGTGTACGGATACATCAGGCAGTTCGTAGACGAGAACGTGTACAACCACGTTGCCAATATTGAGCACGCGAAGACGTTATGGGATAAGCTGGAATCTCTGTACCCGAAGAAGACTGGGGTAAACAAGCTGTTCCTGATCCGGACGATGATGGGTCTGCGGTACAAAGATGGGGCATCGATTACGGATCACTTGAGTGATTTCCAGGGCGTGGTTGACCAGCTGTCTTCAATGGGAGTCAAGTTCGACGACGAAGTTCAGGGATTATGGCTACTGTGTACATTGCCAGACTCATGGGAGACCGTACGAGTATCTATGATTGCTTCTGCTCCAGAGGGCGTGGTCAGTCTGGAGTTTGCCAAGAGCGGGGTGCTGAATGAAGAGATGCGGAGACATTCTCAGGGCACTTCATCTATATCCCATCACTCAGAGGCATTGGTTTCAGAGAGCCGCGGAAGGGGCAAAAGCAGGGGTCCAGGTGGCGGCAGAGACAAGAGCAGGGGGAAGTCCAAGGGTCGTTACGAGGACTTAGAGTGTTACCATTGTGGTAAGAAGGGCCACATCAAGCGGAACTGTTTCGCTTGGAAGAGAGAGAAGAAGGGCGACAAGGGGAAGCAAGAAGAGAACACTACAGCGGCGGCCTCGATGCATGGAGGCGATGTGATCGTCGTAGGTGATGAGGTCATCACAAACCTCGCCTGCGATGACAATTCTTGGCTGGTGGACTCAGGGGCTTCAGCGCATGTATCTCACAACAGGGCACTATTTGCTACTTACACAACAGACGACTGTGGAGTGTTGAAGATGGGCAATGGAGATGTGTCGAAGGCGGTTGCCGTTGGAGATGTGTATTTGAGAACGAAGACGGGTGCGGTTCTTGTTCTCAAAGATGTTCGTCATGTCCCTGATATCCGTTTCAACCTGGTGTCGATTGGAAGGTTGGATGATGAGGGATTCTTCGGTCTCTTCGGGAATAGTCAGTAGAAGCTTTTTAGGGGTTCGATGGTGATTGCCAGAGGAAGCAAGAAGTCCGGTCTCTACTATATGGAGGGGAACGCACAAGGGGCACAGGAGGTGAACGCAGTCAGTGATGCGTCTACCGAGTTGTGGCACGGGCGGCTCGGCCATATCAGCGAGAAGGGGATGAGCTACTTGGTGAACAGAAAAGTAATTCCAGGGCTCAAGTCTACAAAGTTGGAGAAGTGCACGCACTGCTTAGCTGGGAAGCAAAATAGGGTGTCTTTCTAAAGTCACCCAAGTTCAAGGAAGCCGGCGTTGCTCGAGTTGATTCACTCGGATGTCTGCGGTCCTATGAAGGTAAAATCTATTGGTGGTGCATCTTACTTTGTAACTTTTATTGATAACTGTTCCAGGAAGTTTGGGTCTATGCCTTAAAGACCAAGGATCAGGTGCTGCCCACTTTCAAAGAGTTTCAGGCCTCTGTTGAAAGAGAGACGGGCAAGAAGTTATTGTGTGTTCGGTCCGACAATGGCGGCGAATACATTGGTCCTTTTGATGCGTATTGCAGAGAGCAAGGGATACGACACAAGAAGACTCCGCCAAAGACACCTCAGCTCAATGGTGTAGCAGAGCGCATGAATAGGACACTGATGGAGAGGGTGCGGTGTTTGTTGTCAGAAGCAAACTTGCCGGGCAGTTATTGGGGTGAGGCTCTTCTCACAGCTGCTTATGTTATTAATTTGTCTCCTAGTACTCCTTTGCAGGGTGATGTGCCTGACAAAGTATGGTACGGCAAAGAGCCGTCATACAATCACCTGCGAGTGTTTGGCTGTAAGGCCTTCGTGTATGTACCGAAGGAGGAGAGGACCAAACTTGAGCCGAAGACGAGGCGATGCGTCTTTGTTGGCTACGGTCGGGATGAGTTTGACTATAGACTCTACGACCCGGTGGGAAGAAAGCTCTACAGAAGCAGGGATGTGGTGTTCATCGAGGATCAAACCATGACCAACACTCAGGATTCCGAGACGCCTTCTGAGGCTGAGGAATTGCCTGAGTTAGAGTCATTTCGCTTCGAGCAGTTTCCAGAGGACATCGCAGAGGATCCAGTTATGGGGGAGCCAGTACATGGAGTTGCTCCCAACCTTGATCATCAGCCTGCTGATGGTGGTCAGGGTGTCCTTCAGGAGGATGAGCATGTCGGGGAGGCAGTTCCTGAAGGGGAGGAGGCTGTTGGTATACAGCCAGCACCAGTGGCTCCACTGAGAAGGAGCGACAGAGATCGTCGACCATCTACGAGATACTCACCGGATGAGTATGTGCTATTGACTGACGGGGGAGAGCCCGAAAGCTTTGCAGAGGCTATGGAAGACGAACACAGACAAGAGTGGATGGAGGCCATGCAGGAGGAGATGAGTTCCTTGCACACTAATTCCACTTATGAGCTGGTGCGGTTGCCAAAGGGCAAGAAGGCTTTGAAGAATCGATGGGTGTTTAGAGTGAAGCAGACGGATGATGCTACTCGCCCTCGATACAAAGCGAGGCTGGTAGTTAAAGGCTACGGTCAGCGGAAAGGCGTGGATTATGATGAGATCTTTTCGTCTGTCGTCAAGCATTCGTCTATTCGGGTGGTACTAGCATTAGCAGCCAGTCTCGACTTGGAGGTCGAGCAGATGGATGTGAAGACGGCATTCCTCCACGGTGATCTTGAGGAGGAGTTGTACATGGAGCAGCCAGAGGGATTCTGTGAAAAGGACAAGTCACATTTGGTCTGTCGGTTGAGGAAGAGCTTGTATGGTCTGAAGTAGACTCCGAGGCAGTGTTACAGGAAGTTCGAGTCGTTTATGGGGGAGCATGGCTATGTACGGACGACGTAGGACCATTGTACATTTGTGAGGTATTTTGCTAAGGATGATTTTATCATTTTATTGCTCTATGTAGATGATATACTATTAGTGGGTCAGAATGCCACTAGGATAGCGGAGCTGAAGCGCCAACTGGGCGCGGCCTTCTCTATGAAGGATTTGGGCACAGTGAGGACTATTCTTGGGATGGAGATCAGCCGAGAGAGAGAGTCCAAGCTGCTACACTTGTCCCAAAAGAAGTACATTCACCGGGTACTTCAGCGTTTCGGTATGGACGGGTCGAAGAAAGTGAATTGCCCCCTTGCGGCTCACTTTAAGCTCACTGAGGAGCAGTGTCCATATACCGAGGACGAAAAGGAAGATATGGAGCGGGTTCCATATGCCTCAGCTGTGGGAAGCCTTATGTATGCCATGGTGTGTACGAGGCCAGATATTGCTCATGCAGTTGGTACGGTTAGCAGGTATCTTTCAAATCCTGGAAGGGTTCATTGGAGTGCGGTCAAATGGATTCTACGATATCTTTAGGGCACTGCTGGTTGGAGACTTTCCTTTGGTGGTGACGAGCCGAAGCTGGTTGGGTATACCGACGCTGATATGGCTGAAGATGTAGACACGAGGCGATCGACTTCGGACTACGTTATGATGTTTACGGGAGGAGCGGTGTCGTGGCAGTCGCGGTTGCAGAAGTGTGTTGCTTTGTCAACGACAGAGGCAGAGTACATTGCGACGACGGAGGCTTGCAAGGAGTTGCTGTGGATGAAGAAGCTGCTGCAGGAAATGAGACTGAAGCAAGAGCAATATACTTTGCTTTGCGACAGTCAGAGTGCGATTTACCTTGTGAAGAATCAGACGTTTCATAGCCGGTCCAAACACATCGAGACTCGGTATCATTGGACACGGGATGTGGTTGAGAAGAATGACGCAGAGCTTGAGAAGGTTCATACAGATGACAACGAGGCTGATATGTTCACAAAAATTCTACCAAGGGGGAAGTTTGAGTACTGCAGGCAGATCGTCGGGATGACGATATCCTCCCCATAGTTGTGAAGGAGGAGATTTATTGGAGTGGGTGGGGTTCCCAACCTATGTGGAGAAGATCCCGGAGTGCGACGAGTGCCGTTCGATGTCGAAGAAGCTCGGGAAGTAGGCAACGAGGAGTTGCTGCTGCTGCTGCTAGGTTCTGGAATGGAGCCATCGAGTTCGGGCCAAACTCGGTCCCAGGCCGTGTTCTGGCCGAACTCGGTCTGGCTGTTCCAGAATGTTGCTGGTTGGTTCTGGTTGCCCGACACAGAGTTCTGGCCGAACTCTGTGTCGTCGGGGCTGAGACAGAAATCTGGATGATTTTTCACCATGGGATCTAATCAAACAGTCCAGGTTTGTTGCGGGATTAGGAATTTAAGTTGGGATTTCCAAACCCTAATCGATTGTAACACAATTGTAGAACACACAAGAAAAGAGAGAGGAAGGAGGCAAGAGTGCCATTACAACTTTGGAAGAGAAGACGGAGTATTGAAGGTCTTTTTCGAAGGAGAATCGGATTCGGGTAATCTATACTCGTCGTTCTTGTTCTTCGTAGCCTTGTAATCATTGTTCTTGCTTCCAAGTGTTGTGGGAATCCGATTTGGATCGAGAGAAGTTTGTAGAGGGTGTAATTCTTCTATTTCATTAGTGGAGGCTTCTCAGGGTTGGACTCCGATCGTCCCGTGGTTTTTTTCGCAAGGATTTTCTACGTCAAAAATTCTCTGTGTCTGCGTGGTTGTTTTTGGTGTTTTGGTTTGTGCGTTGTTTGATCGGTTCTCTCGCAGGTACTCTCTAGCTTGGGGAAAGGTTTTCCGCGTTTCTTTCCCAACAACGTGCGTGGCGCGTTCTACTGCAGCGCGTCATGCCTGCTGCACGCGCCACCAATGGTGGCTCACCGCTCTGTGCGCCAAGGCGATGGCGCGTTCACTGCAGCGCGTTGCCTCGTGGCGCGTCGCCTGTTGCGCGCGTTGCCTCATGGCGCGTCCCTGCTGTGCGCATCACCAATGGTGGCTCACCGTGCTTTGCGCGCCAATGGCGATGGCGCGTTCCCCTCTGCGCCCCCCCCCCCCCCCCCCCCCCCCCCCCCCCCCCCCCCCCCCCCCCCCCCCCCCCCCGCGACTCCACCAGCGCGCCATGGGACTTGTCGTTTCATTACCCAAAATAAAATTTTTTTAAACTTCTTCCTTTTTTATAATTACGGTAAAATTTTTTACCCTAAATGAAATTTTTTGTTTTTATTACCTTTTACAATGTTAGGAGGAGGCGATAGTTGTGTTGGTTTTAGGGGATGATGATTGTGGTGGAACGGAGAAACGATGACCCAATGATAAAGGAGATAGTCAATTGAGATGAGGTGAAGAACAAAAAAAGGTCTTGAAAATAAAATAAAATGAGTGTGGAGTAATAGTTTTAAGAATCTAACTAATTTATAGTGTGATTGAAATAAATAAAAAATGAACATGAATGGAAAGAATATTTTTCTTTTTTTTTAATTATGGTGACTTTTAAATCTCAATTGATAATTAACAACTGTTTTGGAAATCATATTTGAAAATTCTACCACTAACATTGAATTTTATAACCATAATATATGATTCGATTAACTAGCCCATAAACAATTTTTAAAACCTGAAAATTGTAAATATGAAACTATTTTGAATGGAATAATTCCATTTCATAGCTTTGTCACGTGTGTGGTGAGACTTTTCACTTGCTCTCTCTTTCCCAACTTTTTCTTAGAAATTGACAATTTAAATTCAATAGGAAAATGTTTTTAAGAAGTTATTTATTTGTATTATGGTGTCATTTTGTGTTAAAAGCAGTTAAGTGCTGTTAGAGCATCCACAATAGATGGAGCAAAAAAAAAAAAAAAAGCATTTTGAGGTCCAAATATACAATAAATAAATAGTAAATCTAGAATTGGTGGTTGTTGATAATAGAAAATAATAAAATAACCTTTGGTGACAAAGGTTGTATTCAAAAAATAATATGGTAAATAAATAATGTGAAATCTATAATCTAAAAATTGGAGCTCCAAATTAAGCCTTGTTGTTCTACAAAATGTGTTCCTACATTTTTAATGTAGAATTTTTTATGTCCAAGTTATAGCTCATGTGCTTCGGACGGGACCATTATGGAGCTTCAATTGGACCTTACTATTCTACAAAATGAGCTTCTATATTCTGAATCTAGATATGTAGAAATTTGGATGGACATTACTATTGTTTATCATAATTACTAACTATATTACTCATCAATTGTTTATTTATTTATTAATGTTGTCAATTAAATTGCGATAGATATATCTTATATAATATAAAATTTTATTGACTTCACCTTAGAACTTTTATGTTCAAAAAATATTATTTTCCAACATTATATATATATATATATATTATTTTTTTCCAACATTATATATATATATATATATATATATATATATATATATATATATATATATATATATATATATATATATTAAATTAACTATAAATAAAATATACAAATTATATATCTTTCCAGTAACATAATTATGAACCATTAATAAATAAATACTTTTCACACAATAATGCCACCATTTCAAAAATAAATTTATTATAAAATATTTTATAATTTCTAGATGAGTTTGTTATATATTTAAAAAGTAAGAAAGATAAAACAATCTAACCCGAGTGGATCCTTGTTGTCAACGGAAAATGGCATAAAAGCTCTGCCTATGTAGCGTATTATTCATTCCCTTTATGGTGGGAGTTGGGGGACAGTAAGTCCAAAAGACATACAATACAGTATGTAATTTTTTTTGAGCGTTATACTGGACACCGTAAAAAAAAAAAAAAAAAGAAGAAGAAGATAAAACAGACAAAAGAAACGTACCTATTTGCACAACTACTAATTTTATTTAATTTGAATTCAAGACAACTTTGTATAAAAAGAAAAATAAATGAATTCAACACAAGTTCTGACTTTTGATTGTTAATGGTGGGCCAAATCTATTTCCAGCTTTAATAGAGACAGATCAAGTCACAAAAAGTTAAGAAAGCAACCATAACAAGTAAAAAAAAAGGAAAAAGAAAACATAACAAGCATTATATATTTTTTTGTTTATTCTTTAAACAAAAATTACACAAGTTTTTGCAATTGATTATGATAATATTCTCAAGTAGGTTAATTTGTAAAATGTTATTTAGTTCATGTTGGTATGACCGAAGGATCTTCCATTTAAATCTTTTTTTTTTCATACTATTGTTTGGAAATTTGAAGAAATCATGCACGAATAGAAGAATCCAATTATTTTAAAAAATGAATGATAAATTTCAATATTGTACCTATATTAAAATATTAAAATAAATGTATCCAGTACCGAATTCTTTTTCACTATTATCTGTGTAGCAAATATTTTTTTCATTTGTAGGAAGAAAAGCAATGTTGTTTAAAGGGTAATCAACACTTTGGTTGAATTTTTAACTGACCATGAAGTAAGCAACTTTTCAGTAGAGTTGCACTCATTGTAAAAATTACTAGTACAACACTTGGAGTGTACTGTAATAATAAAAATTGTTATATTCTCTATCAAAAGTTAAAAAATATCATATCTAAGTGTTTGTCTGTTCATGCAAAAGAAAAGGAAAAAAAAGTGTTTTTTTGTTGCTATTGCAATAGTTACATTGTGTAAAACATGAGCCATGTGTTGTTGCAGTTTAGTTATTTGCTTGCTTGGATTTGTTGGGCACGTGCGGAAGCATTTGCCAATCCACCTGATCAAAACTAATCTCTGTCTAACGGACATCAAACATAAGATGAAAACAAGTATATGGCGGTGACTATATCACCAGGACAAATATCAATTTCTATAACTCAGATGAAATTATAAAATTGACAAAAACAATGTTGAACCCTTTGTCCTAATATGTTCAACTCCCTCACCACTTTCAAGAAGAAAAATAAAAGATTACAATTGAAATCACTCACCAACTCGTAGCAATTTTTCTAACTGAAGTTGACGACTCCTCGATTAGATCTTCTTTTTTTCCTTCTGTCTTGGATGGCGAAGTCCTAAGAGCAAATTACGGACTTTCTCTTAGATTTTCTTGTGGACGAGCACTCTGAATCTCCACTTTGTGCTGTGTTTTGTGCCTGCACCCTCACCCCATATATATATGATGAGAAAATCATATTTTAGGTCATAATATGATTTCTTAAATAGAAAGCCCTCAAATAAGAATCCTATTATATTTAAAATAGTCCATCAATTATCATATTTTAGATCATAATAGAATTTCCTAAAGTAAGAATCATATTATCTAAAATAGCACAACACCTATTATGGACATCCAAATCTAATCAAATCAAATATTTAACTAGATTTGGATTCCACAAATATTTTATTACCAAATCCAGACTAGACTCCAAAATTTTTTTCCTCCAGTCTGATGAGAGGGTATTGACCCCATGGGTCCTCAACTGGACTCCATGCATGTCGTCCTACGATAGAGTTCCTGCTCCCCCATGCTACAGATCTCCGATCCCCCCGAGCTGCTTTGCATCTTCCTTTGTCTCCAGCTCATCGACCATCACGTCGATGCTAGTTGCCAAGCGTAGCACCTCCTGCATCACTGGAATCCTGCCAATATCAATGACATGACCAAGACTGAAGTCCCTGACGATCATCCTCACCGTAAGTCTCGCCTGCTTGTCCCCGACTTCCGTCTTCCACCGGAAAGTGTTAACTTTCCGACGAGCTTCTTCACCCTTGGCTGGCCCGACCAAGCGGACGGTAGGGTTCTCACAAGATTCGAACTCCTGAACCTGCCCACCTTCGTGTCCAAACTTGAATCTCTTCCATACACATGCGTCCTCGAGCAGAACATCACGCACTGTGCATGCCGTCGATGATCCACAGCACCCCATGAACTGTGTGAATGATGACGCTCCCGCCTCGGATTGAGTTTGCTGTAAACCTTGATCTTCTTCCTAGCTTTGAACTTGTATCTTCCTAAAAATCTTTTATAATATTTGAATTTTTCTGAATTTGTTTATAAATTTTTGCTTCTTAACAAAACTTGATTTTAAGTAATAAATCCAAATTTTTAATCATTAATTCTATTGTAGTAATGTCAGTTATAAATTCTACCTGATCATGCTTTTTAAATTTGTTCTGTTTAGTTAATTATGAAGTTCGGTTTAATTGATTAAAGTCTAATTTTGATTATTAATAATTAATCTGTAAATTATTCTAAATATTATTAACTTTTGGTTATGATAGTTATTTCTATTGATTATGGGTGCGGGTGCAAGTAAGCCATCAAAGCCAAAGCTTTGATGTGGGTTTTGACCCACCATCCCTAAGAAGGGAGAATCTAAGTTAGTTGTTGGTTAAAATTTTGATTAGTTTATTGGTTTCTTAATTAGCTGTTAGATTAACTAACTGTGTAGTTAGTTATTAACTAGTTGATTAGTTATAGTTTGTTACAGTTCAGTTATTAAAATGATTTTTTGCCCTTGGATCTGTTTCTATTTACTGGCTCTGCTACTACCACTATCCTAACAAGAAGAACATCCCCAGATCTGTAGTTATTCATAGCAGTGCCATTGTCCTAATTCGGAAGACACCTCCATCTTTTTACTATAAATTATTTGTGCTGACACATTGTGCACAATCCCCAATCACAGTCACATCACTGCTGACAACACTTTTCTTCTCTCTGCACATTTTCTCTCTCCTTTCTGTCACTACTGTTGTGGCCATTCTTGGCCGAGCACCACCGCTGCTCCGGCCACTGCGACCTCGCCGGGATCCACCGCCTCTGATCGCTGCGAGTTCACCGTGCCTCACTGGAGGAACTAAGGGTCGCCACCACGACGACGAAGTCGAGGGCCTCATTGGAAGATTATATCGCCGAAGTCCCGATCGAGATTGCAGACTCAACAACAGCACCGCGAGCGCCACCGAGACACCATGCACCACCGGAGTAGCCTTCAAGTTAGCGTCGGCTGACGAGCCAACAAGAGATCTCTGCTCCATCGACTTCCAAGTTGCCGATCGGCCGCATCCTGCCAAGATCGGAGTCACATCGTCATATCCGACCCAGAGCCACCGGGCCGCACCGCGGTGAGGCCGCCGCATCCTCGTTGTCACACACCACCACTTCCACCACCAGAATGCATCACCATCACCACAGTCGCCACGTTCGAGCAGCACCACCCTAAATCATCAGAGGCTAAGTTACCTAAACCCAGATCCGACGTGCGTCTCCACCGAGCTCGTGCGCTGATGTTCAGATCCGGAGCCTCATCGAGCTTCTTTGTCTGTGCCGCCTAGCTGGAGTGTGAGCGTCACCAACGACGACAAGCCGTCTGTGTCCACCATCTCGGACACTGCGTGCCACAGTAGTGCTCCTCGATCATAAAGCTTCTTGAGCCGCGTGCCTCGACCCGAGTATCATGCTTGCCTCGATCGTCGTGCCGCCGTCACCTTCTTCCAAGCTCCAACCATCCACCTCTTCCTTGTCGCTCAGCCGACCGGACCAGATTCAGCAGCCACGCCACTCGGTGAGCTCTTTGCCACTCTCTCTGGACCTCCCCTTCTTCCTCACATTCCCTTCCTCTTTCTTTCTCAAATCATTTCGTTGTGGCTCCTTCTCTCTGGAAGAGACAGCTTGGGTTTAATATTCAAAACCCAATGGGTTTTAGGTCAAGGTTGTCGGGCCTGGGGCCATTATTTTATCTATTATTTTAATAACTTTAGGTTCAGTCCATTTCTAGGTTTAATCCATTTTTGTTGCTTTTAAATGCTTAGGGATGACCGATCTGTATAATTATTTTGATGGGTTTCAAGTCCAGATTCTGTTTTGGGTTATGTTTGCTCCATCAAATAATTAAATAGCGGGCCAGTATCAATGGACTGGATTGGGGATTCTTCCAATGTCATGGCTATTAATTAGTTATATTTTGACAAATTGATCTATAATATTATTGTTTATATTATTATCCCTATTATTATTCCTGTATTAGATTCCTAGAAATATTTCCAAATAACAAATATTTGCAAAAGGTATCTACTATATATATATGATTAAATAAAACCCATTTTGCTAGTATTGTTTACTCTAGATATTTTATAAAAATCTATTTATAGTTGTTATGGTTATAAACTTTTGGCTAGCAAAATTTTGTAATGATTTTAAAATAAAGGTTAAGGTATTTTACTAGATATACCTTTGCTAAAATATTTTTGTATCGATAGTTGTGTAATAGTACATATTATTAGCTCATCTATATAGATAGCTAGACATTATTGTTATAAAACCTAACAAATTGTACCAATTAACAGGTGATTATACATCCATGCAGTATTACACTCATGCATCCAAAGCAAGGCAAGTATACCGACTCAAACTCTTTACTCTATATTTCTGTCTTGCTTCATGTTCTCATATATGGGACACGTTGTATACACAAATTTTCATTGTTCATCGTTCATCATTCATAGTTCATTGTTCAGTGTTCTTTACTTGTGCATTGGGGTGGAGAAATACTACAGATATGTGACCAATCCTATATTAGCTAGGCATTGATTAATAGCTTAGGTCTCACATCATGCACGTGGGACTCTAAGCCGTACCCTTATTTCTGTGCTCCTGTGCTCTTGTACCCTGTACTACCCTAGCCGGTCACATATTCTGATAGTTATTTCAAATACATTTTATACTGATAGTCTAGTTCATTGTTCAGGATCTGGTACCTAGTTTTATCGTTATTTATGTACTACAGTTTCATGGTCCAGTGCTTGTATAGTTCATCGTGCATCACTTCAGTTTACTTTGTTTAGTGCTTCTTGTCGGGGTTGTACTTTGCTTTTTTCCTAACAGGATATGTTGCAGGTGTGTCACTACCACATTTTTGACTTGAGGGTATTTTGGTCATTTTTTTGACTTTTTATAAAATTGAATTTTTATTAATTAAATATGTGCTAATTATTTAATTGAGCCTTAACCTAGAGGTTAACCTAATCTAGATATGATCATGAGGATTAGATATTTGATTAGAACATTCCTACTAAGTGCCAAGTTTAGAAATATCTAGATATTATGTTAGTAGGATATTTTGGTTAGATATTAGTAAAGGAAAAAACCCTAGCTTTGTTTTGAGCCTTTGATTTAAACTTGATTCCATGGAGAGAAGCTTAGCCACTAATCTACCTGCCCTAACCCTAAACAACCCTACATGGCCGGCCACAAGAAGAATTACCCCCTATAAGTAGCAACATATGATTCATGTTGCCTCTTTTTAATACCTACACAAATCATAATTCAGTTCTTCCCTAATTTCTCCCACTTTATCCAAATTGATCCCAAATTGAGTCAAATCAATTGCATTATCATCCTCTACTGTAGTGAAGGCTAGTGGAGGCTTGCTAGCAAGAATTTGAGGAGCTTTGGACAATAGGAGATTGGTGAAGGATTCTCATTCTAGGCCTATTCATTGAGATTTACTCTCAATAGGTAAAACCCCTCAAATTGATTCAAATTTCTATGTTCTTTCCATAGATACATTCATTTAGGTGTCCCTTAGCTGTAGAGCAAGTTTGATAGGAATTGGTGTTGATTTGATATGCGTATCGAACACGTATCAGTGTCCTTTATTTTATGTTCGATGAAATATCACTGTGGATCTTTTCTTCTTATTTTCTGCAATAAATTATGTGTTTGTGTAGCCCTAGGTGTGCTGATCACGAATCCTAAACTCTGAGCACATTTTGGTGTCCTATCCGTGTCAAAAATGGACACGAACGTGCTGCACGAGGCCATACGTGCGTGTCCTGCTGCTGCGTATCGATTGCTCGTAGCACAGGCCACGTGAGCGCGTGCCACTTGGCATGGACGTGGGGGCAGTGAGTGACGTGTCACCACCCAAGTCTCGTGACCTATCGTATCATGTCGGACACGAAATCAATCGTGCACTGATTTTGCACTGTTCTACGTACAATATATTTTCGCCACTGATACGTGTGTCATGTCGCGTCCAGACACATTGTGGACATGTGGAGACGTGTCGAGTGGCTAGCCCTACACCTGGGCTAGGTGTGGACACGATCACAGTGCTCCACGTGGCTTGTGTCATGTCCACGAGAGCTCGAACATGCCGCACGAGCCACTGTTTGCTGCTGTATGTTCACTGACACTATGTTAATTCTCTGTTTGGACACGCTGTGTCCACTGTATGGACACGTGGACACTCTCTATCTATGCACACACATGTGTGACACGACTGTACACGTGTTTTCCAAATTATTTTGTATATATATATATATATATATATATATATATATATATATATATATATATATATATATATATATATATATATACTGTTTAGTTAACTGAGAAGGTGAATGTAAGTTTACATGTTAAACTGAGCTTAATTGGTTAAGTGAAACTGAGTTGGGTCTTGAACTAAATCGAATGTTTGAAACATGATAACTGAGTTTGTGAAACCTGAGATTGGGTGTTTGGGTTGAATATACATTAACATATGTTTATATATATAAATTGATAATATGTTCACTGTTTAAGTAAACTCTAGATTCTGAAATGTAATTGAGTTGGTAGTTGATATGTTACTGCAACTGTAACCTGAGCATGAGATGATATGGAATGTTAAAACCTGAGTTAGTTTGAATACAAATTGTTTATATTTGAAAAACCTGAGAGGGAAACCAGGGAATGTTTGGAACTGAAACTGAGACATTCACTGCCCTCACACTCTCACTATCTCTCATTACCTATCACTCTCTTTATACCTCTCTATCTATATACATGTTATATATACATATATCTATATATATGTTGTTTGTTGGTTTTGATATTGGTATAATATGTTACTTACTGTCAAATTGAAACATTTCTCACTGCAACATGTTAACACACACACACACACACACACACACACACACACACACACACACTACACTTGATCACACACCCCCTTTACTCTCTCTCTCTCTATATATATATATATATATATATATATATAATATATATATATATATATATATATATATATATATATATATATATATATATATATATATATAGCCTTCTATATATAAATATATATATTGAATACGTGAATGTTATGAGGATGTATCTATATGTATAGTTATAGCTATATTGACGTGGTTTATATATGTATAGTTGCAATATTGTAGATTGGAATGGTATTATATATAGTGTATATACTTTATGTAATATATATATAGGTTGTGCTTGTGTTGGACTTGTTTGCATAGATTGGCTAGAGTTGACCTAGTTTGACTTTATAGTTGACTTTGACCTAGATTGACCTAGAATTATGTAGATACATTATACACTTCAATTATAACCCCATTGTATATATCATAACTTGTGTTGTTCTAAATAGGACTCAGATACCTCGCTTCGGACATTATATTCTCACAGACATTTAGATTGCAGACGAGTACATTCTCTGATCATTTCATACTTGCTAGGACTTATATTTATGTTCTAGATTACTTTACTTGATGCTGACACTTGTTATCACGGATTAGTACTATATGGATCTTTCATGCGATGTTATCCCCTCATCGGATGCATCGGGTATTTCGTGTTTGTGTACTTTATCATGGGCATCGTGTACTCCTTGTATTCGTGTTATTCGTGTACAAATTGTGTGAAATCGTGTACTCTCATGTGCTCACATGATCTTCTTGTACAAACTAAACTTCGTATACAATAACATAACTTGACTGGATTCTTGTGTATTGATTAGGGACGGGAGAGTAGAAGTGGTTATGTAATCATTCTTGTAGTTTACTCGTGTATAACCTCTGTAGATTACTCGTGTATAACATCGTGCCGTTTATATTACCATCTTTTGCTCTGAATCACTAGTCACTTACAGTTCTTACTTTTCATACAAATATTTCCAGTTTACCGTATCTTTCTTATCTTTTATGTACATTCTTACAGTTCATGTATCTTACTCTTTTGTATGCTTTATATTTTCTATCTTGATATGAGCTGCGTGTGATGTATTGTGCTCGATCCTGTCCTGACTGGACCTATTGAAAATATTACAGAGGACGATGAGGACTTCTGTACCACATACTACGGAGCCCACATAGATGATACCTATGAGCTGATTCCACAGGAGGACCTTGCAGCAGTTGATGACACCATCCCTTTAGCTTAGGCTAGTTAGCTAGCAGTTATCTTATTTTCTGTTGTTTGTTTCATTTGGACTTGGTGATGTATTATGTTTTTGGACGTTGTTGTCGTGTCGTATTGACACTTAGACTTATTTCTCTTCTGTTTGTACTTCTTATTGAAGACTTTGTATCTATCATATCATGATGTTTCTACCTTAGATTATGATTGAGATGTACCTTCTATATTGTCCTCCGTTCGGAGAGTATATCTTTAGCAGTTACAATTATACTGTGTTAGATGTTGTGACCTAGGACAGCGTTCTACCGCCGATACTGCGGCATAGGCTGGACGTACCCACTTCTCGTTCCCCTACACTGGGTGTGGGTCGTGACAAGGTGTGCTTGATGATGTTGTACCACCTTGGGCCATAGCCCGAAGCTGGTAGAGTTTAAGGATGGACTTAGAATTGCAGAGTTATAGTTAGATCGTCTCTTAGATTTGTTTTAGAGATTTTTGTCATGTACTTTGTATTTGAGATTTCAGGATTGTATATTTTATTCAGATTACCGGATTTGTCTTCGGCGTTGTCATTTCTTTAAATTGTATAACTTGTGGATTGTGGTGATTTTGGGAACGTGTATAGTAGTTGTGTTGTTTTATGTACCTTATATCTTGGAGTTTTTCTTAGTATTGTACAGCTTACTTCGTCGTATCCATCGACGAAGGCTGGGCGTGTCCGACATATACCCGATTATTCAGGAGCGGATCATGACATGTTTTTAGTGGTGGCCCATGCAGGTCTATCCTAATGGTACTTAGGTTATAAAGTGCTATTGGGGAACCAGCGAAGCTAAGGAAAACTCATCACAACATAGGATTCGTGGAAAATAGATATGGGTATAGTTTTACTAAATTTGTTTATTATCCTATAGTTAGGCCTATCTAATCAATTTTCTATTTTGCAGGGTGGTTTAGACACGCAATACTGAGGTTATCAATTTCCTTACACTTGAAACTTCTGAGGTTATTTCATATATACATTTTGCTAGTATAATTGTTTGATTGCTAATATTTGATCTGTCTTTAGATTTTCTTTTAGCACGTGAAATTTTTCTAAATTTTTCTTATTGTTATTTAAGTCTTTGTTTCCAATTCGAGATTTCTTTTCCTATTGAGATTTGTTTTGTAGTCACTTTGTCTTACTGTTGTTTCATATAAAACTCATTGTTTTCTAAACAGCAGATACTTACATCATTTTCCATCATGATTATGACTTTTAGATCTATTTGAATTTTCATAAACTTCTTTGAAATTTCTATAGACAAAGTTGAAAAAGTATTCGATGACCTACTATGACGTGGCAGATGCGCACTGCCGTCATTTATTTGGATTATGAAGACTACGGGTTCATTGCAGCCAGCTGCGTACTGGTGAGACAGGAGCTCTAAGTCAAAGTAATTTCAGGTATTCATAGGTTCTCGGATAATTATTGAGACTATGTCCTAAAAATCATAAAATTTTGATCTCTTGAGTTGTTCTGATAACATGGATAAAGTTGATAGAAATATTCGGTAATTTATTATTATTTGATTCATTGAGCCAAAGGTTCACTGCAGTCAGATGTACACTACACTAGCGAGGCAGGAACTCTAGGCAAAGTGATTTCGGATATGTATAGTTTTCGGATACTATGGAGATTATATATATGTTATATACCGTGTTTGATCTCTTATCGCCATTGACAATCTTATCGAAAAATTATCTTGATATTGATCTGATGTGAATCTCTGTAGTTGATTCCATTTTCCTCTTGATTTATCAGGACCTTCTTTAATATCTGTTAGTCCATTTTTTTTCATGGTTCGATTTAAGAGTATTGCATATATTTTGCTGAGAGTCCCATGTTTTGATTCCTTGTTCGTAGATGTACCATTTCTATAGTTAGCGTATTCTAGTTTAAATAATTTTGATCATTTTTAATCGTGTTTTCAAATTTTAGTCATAGCCATGCTAGTTATGCAAAACGATTTTATTAGATTTAGGTCATAATTTTAAGACTGTCATTTTGGTGCTATTTTTTTACGCCTAAAGATTGTGATTTTTTCATGGATAGGATTTATCATGTCAAGATTTTTAACTTGATCATTTCTAGAAATTATGATATTATGTTTAGCTAATTTTAATCATTTTCAAGTTTTTGTATTTGGTTAATCTTAATCGTGTTAATCGCACCATTTGAAATTTCAAGGATAAAATTTTTTTAGGGGGTAGATTTGTAACTCCCAAAAACATGGCGCAACTTGATTTCTGGGGCGCAACTTAATTTCTGGCTAGTAAAAAGATGGCGCAACTTGATTTTTAGGCTTTACAAGACCCCCTTCAAAGTTTTCGAATTTTAAAATTTTACAAAACTTCAAAATACTTTGAATCATAAAAATGACTGAGTCAAGTTGCGCCTATCTCGCGCAGTTTGTTGCAAGTTGTTACGATTTTTCATGCGCAACTTAAGGTGACTGTTAGGGTTCTGTCTTTTAGGCTATAAATAACCCTTGATTAGCCGATTGTAACTCTTTACATTTGCTTATAATCTTCTTTGAATCCTTGCGACCTTCTTCTCCGACAATTCTCTCGACGTCATGGCCCCCAAGAAGACCGTCGCTGACAATGGAAAGGGTGTCTCCGCCCCTTCGATTCGTGCTCCGTCGACTCGTGCGCCTCAGTATGCGCCACCCTCTTCTCGACGAGAGACAGCCAACCCAGCACTAGAAGGTAATCAAGGACGAACACCGAAGCAGATTTGATTTTCCTATTGACTTGTGCCCCTCTTTTTAGAGTGTGGCGCATCACAAACTTTGTGCCACCCCTTCTTAGGGTGTGGTTGCTTTATTTGAACACTGTTCATTCTTACGAACTGTGCTGTGCATGCTGTTGCGCAACTTAGTTTTTTACGCAATCAAAAATATTGCACAACTAAGTTGAGGCACAATCCAGTGTGTGGCGCAACCTGAGATGTTGCGCAACTTAAGTTATGCACAACACAATATGTTGCACAACTCAGGTTGTCACGCAAGTCAGAATGTTGCGCAACTAAATTATTGCGCAACCTAAGATGTTGCGCAACTCAAAATATGCGTAACTCAGGATATTGTGCAACTTAATTGTTGGCGTAACCTAGGATGTTTGTGCAACTTAATAGTTTGTACAACTTAATTGTTTTGCTTTTTATAAAGTTGCACACTCTTGTTGTTTCTAATTTTTGTTCATGTATTTCTTTGCAGTTGATCTTAGGGAAGACCCTAATGCTGAAAGATTTGCTTTAGCATTCAATGTCTCGGAGTACATGGAGAATTTGTCTCATGTCATATTCCTTCAGTACGACGGTCCTGAAGAAAGAAGAGCCATCCTCATTGCCCAAAAGAATCAAACCCTGCTGAACTTAATGAACGGGGAACCTCTTAAAAGTCTGGATACTGTGGTCCACAAGAAACCTGCCTTTCTATTTGGGGTTGCCATCAAGAAGACCTCCCAAACTAAGACCAGAAAAGAGGAGAGAATTTTCACAAAGGAGGATAAAGTCATATACCTCACGGAAATATCAAGGTCTATGGCATTATCCCAATATGCTTTTGCCAGCTATCCCAGAAGAATGTTATGGGATCTGACTCCCATTCAGCAGGCGAGAGTCGGCAAAATCTATTACAGACTGGGTCTGAAGAATAGGGACCTCTTTTATAGTACCTCTGAAAAGTACAGTACACATTTAAGAGGTTTGAAGCCAAGTTGCATCCCTCCCGAGGATTCCTTCCTGCTTCTTCCGGTCAGAATACCCATTTTTGCAAATACATTTGCAAAAGTTGAAGGAAGATTTCTAGACCGCGCTATGCGTATGACAGGTCTGGTTAACCCAGAGATGAAGCGCTGGAGCAGTTTGTCTATTTGAATTTTGGATCAATTCAAGGACAAGCTTCTCGATTTGGGTCTCTACAATGCCATCTGGGCTACAGTATATGGCATTCGCCCAAACGCTCATATGTTCTTGGCTCTAGTAGAGAGGTACAATGAAAGCACTGGGACTTTCATGACTCCCCATGGAGAAATGGGATTTGCTCTTCATGAGATGGAATATCTCTCTCACTTACCGATGGGTGATAATCCATACGAAGAGTATGTGACCACAAATGACGAACTGGTTGCTATGGCAGAGGAGAACCCTTAAATGATCGCCGTCTACCAAGAGCTACTGTGCACTATAAGATCTTCTCGCTCTACTACAAAAGTGCCACTGCAGGTACTTGTTACACCACCAAGTGGATGTCATATCTCTTCTTGGGTCATGCACGGGAGGACAAGCCAGTTGAAAGTCAAGTCTGTGCTCCTCGTTTCTTTGAACCCTTCAATCAGAGCGACATGCAATATCTGATGGAGCAACATGAACATAAAGATGTCACGCTGGATGAGGACTTGCATCCGTTCAAGGCTGGCGACACTCTCCAGAGTTACCTTAGACAGGGTTACAGATCCATGTCTCAAGAGGCCCAGCTAGCGGGTTTTTTTATCTTTATGGCTACGACGCTTTATAGTTCTAGGAGCCAGTGCAGTCGACAGATTCTATCGATGCGTCCTGTTTGCTGTAGCACGTCTTGTCTTTGGACACAAGATGGATCTCTTATCGGCCATGACCTTGTAACACCCACTTTTCTAAAATGAGGGTAATTTTGAACTTTTGTAAAAGTTTATTATTTAATAATATGATTTATGATTTATGAGAATTTTTAATTAATTTAATAGTATTTAAAATTGCTGAATTATAATTTTGATGTGTTAGCTAGTGAACCATAGAACTGTTGAGCCTAGAGACTAACCATGACCATGGGGACCTAACCATGTGATTAGAATGACTATTTACAACTTTTTAGGCTAAGGATATTTTGGTCATTTTGTGACTTTTGAATTATTTAGGATTTTGATTAATTGGTAAATTTTAGATTATTTTAAAAATATTTAAATTGATGTATTATAATTTTGGTCATTTTTCATATTTTAATATTTTAGAAATTTTTTATATTTTTAATATTGTTTTTATTGGATTTGTTTAGTCGGGTTTAAGTTTCGTCTCGTTCCGAATTGTATTGTGACCCGGGTAGCTTAAACTCTAGATGGGACCCAATATTAAGTTAAGCATGGCCCACAAAACCCAATATTTAAGTTAGTATATTAGACTTTACATAATAGGGGACACCTATTCATTTCTTGGTCGGCCATAGAGGGGATAGGGATGAGCCATTATCATTTGTTATTATCCACAAATATTCTCTCTCTTGTTCTTCCCCAAATTAGAGAGGAACCTCCTTTAATTTTATCTCCAAATCAATCCTTTCTTCCACCAAATCTTCTTCATTTCTTCTCTACTCCATGAAGAGAGGGTGCTATCCAAGTTTTGGAGGATTTGGCTTTGGTTCGTGTCCATTTGGAGATCCTTTCGTGTCGGTGTCGTATCGGAAGGAGTTCCTTTGGATTTCACCTCCCGGAAGGTAAAATCTATCCTCTATTTCAATCCTACATGCATATAGGATTATTTTGAACCCATAGAAATGACTCCCATGGTTGTGTCTCCATTTGTGTCTATTTCGTGTCCATTTGGAGTTATTAGGTGTGTCCTTGTTGTGCTTTGTGTCCATATGGAAAATCCCCAATATTGGACAATTTTATTTAAATAATTTAATACATGTTTTAATATTAGATTTTTATATGTTAGCAGATTGCTCTACCTTTTACGGGTATGGCCAGGATAGAGTTTGATGAGACATTACCCCTGGAGCCCGTAGATGATATAGCTCCTGTTTAGACTGTTAGATAGGTTTGCCTGGACTGCGATCCAGCTAGTTTTTTCAGACTGTAGTTTTTATATTATATTTTGAGTTTCTGTTATGTGTTTATATCTCTGAGCTTGTGTTGGATCTTGAACCCCTTTCCAGTTTTCCTTTCTATCATATTTCCATTTTGTGCTATCTATCCTAGTTTGTCTTATGTTTGAGTTATGTCATATTATACCTCTGTACGGAGATGACAGGTACCCATATATTTTGTCTAGTTGTAGTATTTATAGACGACCTATACAGCATTCTACCGTTGATTCTGCGGCGTAGGCTGGACGTAACCACGTACTCGTGCCCCTAATTAGGGTGCGGGTCGTGCCAGACATGCCGCTTGAACGCAGGATTGCATTCTTTTGTACAGACCATGCTAAATGACAAAGCGGTGAGACAAGATTTCCCTCGTACCGAGATGCCATACACCTATCTATTCGGATGGCTATTGCTTCACCATCCCTATTTGATGAACCCTGATATGGGAACTATTGACGGAGACTTCATCAGACATTTTTCCAGCGCTCAATGGCAATATACTGCTCTTTCAGAGTGTAGACTAGCCTTGAACCGTGGATCGGGATGGAGTTTTCAATATATCGGGCCTCCTCATGGATATGAGGCTATGTCTCCACAGATGATGGATTTAACTGCAGAATCACTCCGTTTAAGCCCACCTATCTTTTCGTGGCTGAAGGCGATCCGTCCCTCTCACTTGGTCTACAGATTCGAGAAAGAGTGCTATTTGGAACCGTACTTGCCAAGTCAATTTTTATGGCAGTTCGGATATAATCAACTTCATGTGGGTAACGCCACCACTTGCCTGCAGGCCAAGGGTAATCTCATCGATGGGGCTAGGGCCTGGAGCTATTACAACGCCCGAGGTACAAAAGCTATATTTTCTATGCCCTACAATCTTCCACAAGGCCCGCGTATGTTATATACATACGCAAACTTCTATACTTCAGCAATTACATTCGATGAAAACTTCCATCCTGCACACAGTTTCACAACTGAAAAGAGATCCAAATAAGGAAAACATACTGCTCACTCTTTTCGGGATGTAGAAGACAAAGATCCTGCAGATCCACCACTAGAGGCATCAATTTTAATGAACTATGATGATCAAGTTCAAGATCCTCTGGACGTATCCATAAAGGTGCGGAAAGAGAGATCCCCTATTAAAGGTTTGAAGAAAAGAAAGGCTAAGGAGACGACGGCTCCTTCTCAACGGAATAATAGACCTGACTCTCCAAGAGCTCTGGATAAGAAGAGAAGAACATCACTGGTTATCAATGAACCAACAACCACGAGAACAACTCGTTCTCAATCAAAACAAATGCTCCTTAGTTCTTCCTCTGGAGAGAAGGACATCACTCCTTCTTCTATTCAGAAGCAGGTGAGAGTCACAGAAGGAGGAACTTCTATTTCTTTGATCGATCCAGAGAGCGATCGTACCGGAGCTGCTGAAGAGTCGGTCGCATCATCTCACAGAGAGGTCAGGAGAAAATTGGTAATCGTTGAAGAAATACCATCTCAAGAAGGTAATATCAAGATTGTGATATATCCTAATATATATTTTTCTATCAAAAATGTATATTAAATTGATCTCTTTCTTTGTATTGGCTATTTCAGCAGATGTCCAGCCTTCTACTACCTCTGTAAAAGCTTCGAGATTAGAAGCTGTGACGGTAGGTATTCCTGTAAATGTACTTGTTGCTGCGGGGATAACAGTTCCATCTCCAACTCCTATGAGTCTGGAAGTCACCTCTCCAGAGAAGGATTTGCCTCCACAAGATCCTTCAAAAGCTCAAGAATCTACTCATTCTGAAGAGGCGATGATTGAAGCCTTAGCCGGTTGCGACTTTGGTGATGAAACATATGATGATGATTGGAATAACATTACTAAAGAAAAACAAACTTTAGTGAATGCACCATCACCTCAGGAGCTCTCAGCTGATGAAGATCCTTCAACTGCTGAAGATGAAGAGAATGTGGTTATCGATGACGAACATATCAACCCTAAGATCGATGAACCTATAATTTCTGAAAAACCTGAGACGTCTGGAGTGGCAGCAAAATTAGTAAATCAAACTCCAATGACTCTGCCACTTCAGACTGAATCGGGAGCAGGAAGTAGTCAGGCTACTATGTCTGTAGAGACCATGTCAAAGCTTCAGTCAGAGACAGTCAAACCTCTTGAGACTCCTCGTGATGTACCCAGCTCAGGTAAATTTCTAAGTATGATCTATTTGTCGTAGCATCTTGAGCATTATATGTTACTAATATAAATGATATATGTGATTTGCAGAAGAACCTACAGGGACTGTAGCAGGGGGGAAAGCTCTTCTCACATTAGCGCTCAAGATGAAGTGCCTCCACCTACTAAAACTGTAAAGACTCCAGCGACGTAGTAGCCACTCCAAGAGCCATGGCAACTAACAAGTTCGTGGTGGCCTCCTTCACAAAAGTTTTCTTTACATCCCTGGAACCTCTGGTTCATAGAGTAATGGAGAGAGAAGATGTTCCTTTCAGTACCATCAGAACTCCTTCTTCATTCTTGATTAGAGGTATCCGAAGACAAGGAGATGAGGCTCAGGCGACATTTTTGGAATACATTTTGAATGAGCTGGAGGGCTCAATTAAAGCTTACAAGGAGCTAAAAAGATGAGACATCGAGCAACTAATAAACACAGAATATGAAGCCATAGCTCGAGAAGCAGAAACTAGTAAAGCCAATTTTGAGGCATTTTTGCTGGCTTTCACTAGAAAATCCTCTGAATTAGACATCCAAATCGCTGATGCAGCTGTTATTGTTGAGAGTCACAAGACTAAAGCTGCAGAGGAAGAGAAAAAGGCTGCTGATTTGGAGGCTAAAATTGCCCAGCTTCAAACAGAACTCCAGACTGTTAAGCAGAGCTTAGAACAAGAAAATCAGTTGCACCAAGCTGCTATTAATCAAATGGAGACTTTGAAGCATCAGAAGGAGGAATTTGAACATCTACAGAATGAAGAACTAGCACGTCAAACTGCTGCTCTACAACCTTTCGATCCTGAATCAGGGAGAGTTGAAGCCAGGCAGAGAGTGCTAGATTCTCGTGATGAAAGAGTTCAAATTCTGAAGAAGCAAATTGCAGAACTTATTACCTATCCTTCAGAGTAGAATGAGCAAAACTTATTTTCTTTTTTATTACAATGTATTTCTTTTTGAAATTAGAAATAAAATAAAAAAACTTTTTATGTGGTTCCATTACTTGTTGCATATCTTGTTTACTGATATAAGTAATAAAATAGAAAATATATTCAGAGGTACTGGACATGATATATTTCTTGATTTAGAAGATAACAATATTTATTATATCTGCTCAGAGGTAATATGGATATGGCAGAATATAAAGTTTAGCAATACTGTTATTTCAATAGACAATTTTATCAGAGGTACTAGGACGTGACAAGTTGCTGATGTAGATAATCGAAATTTAGAGGTGTAGGGGACGTGAATTCTTGTTATTTACAATAACATAAGTAAGAAATAATAAATGCCAAGACTAATGGATGAATGAATGATAAGTCAAAGAAAGTGAATGAACGAACAGTCACTTCGATTTTCGAGGAAGAGATACTAAATGAATGAATAGTCATCTTGATTCTCGAGGAAGAGAATGAATGAATAGTCATCTCGATTCTCAAGGAAGAAAATGAATGAATAAACAGTTGTCTCGATTCTCGAGAAAGAGAATGAATGAACAGTCATTTCGATTCTCGAGAAAGAGAATGAATGAATGAACAATCATCTCGATTCTCGAGGAAGAAAATGAATGAATGAACAGTTGTATCGATTCTCGAGAAAGAGAATGAATGAACAGTCATTTCGATTCTCGAGGAAGAGAATGAATGAATGAACAGTTGCATTTCTTTTGAAAAAGAATAGTCGCATCGGTTCTCGAAGCCGAACATCTAGTTGTTCTGTCTATAAATAAAACAAAACTTCTGTAGATATCATCAACTTATTTTCTCTCTGCACAGAATGTCTTCCAAAGATTTGCTCATTCCAAAGATCGAAGGAATGATCGAGATGCCTCCTGCTGAGCCTCTAGTGCCTCCTCAGAAAGAAGTAGATGAAGGCTCGACTGTTCCTGCACCAGAGCAGGACTTGATTGCCAAGCTGGTGGAGCCTGGGAAGACTACTGAAGAAGAAGCAGTAAGGGTGGCTGCCTGTGAGTTGCTAGTATGTTTAGACAATGAGATGTTTGAATTGCTGGCAAATCATGTATTTAATCAGGAAGGATCGGGTCCTCGTTCCCATCCTTGATATTATGTAATTTTTTCCTTTATTTTGAAATAAAATAAACTTTATTTACATTATTTCTCTAAATGAAGAACATTTTACTTTTATACATAATATTTCTTGAGAAATTTGCCATTGATAGGCATCATAGCAACTCTGTCATCCATATCTGTTAACTGGTAGGCTCCATTTGAGAAAACTTTATTTACAATATACGGACCTTCCCATTTTTCTTCGAACTTGTCTTTGCTCATATGAGTCATAGTCATAGGACGTCTGACTGTAAGAACTAGCTCGCCTTCCTGAAATATTCGCACTTTGACTTTACGATTGAAAGCTTTTAAAATTCGGGCTTGATAAAGTTCGATATGTTGTCAGGCCAGTAGCCTTTTCTCATCGAGCGCCTCCAATTCTTGAAGTCGGAGACGATCATTATTTTCTGTGGTAAGTTCATTAGCAATAGCAATTCTTAAGGATGGAATTTGAATTTCCAGTGGTAAGACAGCTTCACATCCATATACCAGAGAAAAAGATGTACAATCTGTAGGATTACGAACTGTAGTTCGATAAGCCCATAGACATTCTCCAAGTTTCTCACTCCAATTACGTTTATTAATAGAAACAAACTTTTTAAGGAGTTTGATTATAGTTTTGTTGAATGCTTCAGCTAACCCGTTAGCTGCAGGATTATAGGCTGTAGAAGCAACGTTATTGATTCTATTGTCATCACAGAACTTGGTAAACTTCTGACTGACAAATTATGGCCCATTATCATGGATGATTCGACGAGGTACACCAAATTTGTATATCACATGATGTTTGATGAAGTTGATGACGCTACTAGTCTTCACTTCGGCTAAAGGTATAGCTTCAGCCCATTTAGAGAAATAATCGGTTATAGCCAAGATGAACCGATGTCCTTTAGATGAAGGAGGATTGATAGGACCAACTATATCCATGCCCCAAGCTTCGAAGGGCCATGAGGCAGCAGTCGGATGAAGGAACTCCGACGGTTGGTAAATAAAATCTGCATGAATTTGACATGCACGACATTTTCTTGCATAGTCAATAGCATCTGATACCATAGAGGGCCAGTAATATCCTATACGTCGAATACGATCCTGTAGTTTAGGACCAGGCTGATGTGCTCCATAAACACCATCATGAGCTTCGCGTAATATCTGTTTTACTTCATCACCAGCAAGACATCTCAAAAGTAATCCATCAAAAGTTCTTCGAAAGAGAGTTTTGGTGGTATGATTATAATATAATCGAAGCGATCGACGATGAATACTTATAGCTTCCTTAGGATCTTCAGGAAGTATGTCATATACCGTAAAGTCGATGAAAGGTGTTCTCCAATCTTCGCTAATGACATTGATTTAAGTTGAATTGCTAAATTCAATGTTATGGTTGTTTTCAATACAAAATAATTCTCTATTAGAGATAACAACCATTTGTTGTCTTTTGACTGGAATTGCCAATACCGCAGCTAAGTTAGCCAAGGCATCGGCTTCAGTGTTACAATCTCGACATACATGTTCAATGAAGAACCCTTTGAACGAAAAAGCTATTCGGACTGCTGCTTCATGGTAGGGTACCAGATCTTGATGTCGGACTTCGTATGTGCCTCTAACCTGATTAACAATCAGCTTAGAATCGTCATACACTTCAAGATATTCAATATCTAGTTGTTTAGCTAATTGGAGTCCAATGAGTAAAGCATTGTATTCTGCTACATTATTGGAGCATGACTCATCTAAGGAATAAACCCTCTGAATGGTTAATCCATCTGGTGAAACAAGAATAATTCCTAGCTACTCCAGCGACAAGGGTGCCTTTAGGTCCAATTTTAGAAGCTCTATCGAAGAACAAACGCCAAGTAGGAAGTTCTTCTGAGATCATATTTGATTCCAATGTCTCGTCTGGAATTTCGTCATAAGCTTAGATGTTTCAGGGACAGGATGAGCTGATAAGAAGTCAACAAGTGCTTGGCCTTTCACAGACTTTTGAGGAACATACACCATATCATATTATGCTAATAATATGGCCCATATAGCAAGCCTAGAATTGAGTGTGCTGGGCTTTTTCATTAAGACTCGAAGAGGATTGACTCGGGATATAACATGAATAGTTTGGCCGATGATATAATGTCTTATCTTTTGAACAGCAAACATTAAGGCTAAACATTCCTTCTCCACCAGACTATAACGATGTTCAGCTCCAATCATCGTCCGACTAAGGTAGTAGATGGCTTTTTCATGACCTTCTTTGTTCTTTTGAGCCAGCAACGCTCCCAATGAATGGTCCATCGCCCGGACATACATTAAGAAGGGTATTCCTGAGATCGGTGGCACAAGGACCGGTGGATTCATCAAATACCGTTTTATGTCATCAAATATGCGTTAACATTCTTCTGTCCAAATGAAAGATACACCTTTCTTCATTAACTGAGTAAATGGTCTGCAACGTCCAGATAAATTTGAAATAAATCTCCTGATGTACGCAAGTCGACCTTGGAATCCTCGTAGCTCTTTTAGGTTGCGTGGAGGACGCATCTCTTGAATGGCTTTGATCTTCTCGGGATCAACGTGTATACCTTTAGAGGTAATGACGAATTCGAGAAATTTGCCACTAGAGACACCCAAGAAAGACTTGGTGGGATTCATTTTGACTTGATGCTGGCGTATTAGATTGAAGATAGTTCTTAAATCTTGAATGTGATCTTCCTTTAGATGACTTTTGACAGCAATATCGTCAATATAGCATTTGACGGTCTTTCGCAAATGATCTCGAAAGATAGTACTCATAGTCCGCTGGCAAGTTGCACCTACGTTCTTAAGACCGAAAGACATGACTGTATAATAGTATACCCCACGAGGAGTACGGAATGAAGTATGTTTTTCATCTTCAGGAATCATCCGGATTTGATTGTATCCAGAAAATCCATCCATGAAAGAGATTCGTTTGAATCCACAAGTGTTGTCGATCATGACATCAGTAATTGGGAGAGGGAATTCATCTTTAGGACAAGTATCATTAAGATCTTGAAAGTCTATACATACTCGAACTTTTCCAGTCTTTTTTAAAACTGGTACAACATTGGTTACCCAGTCAGGATGTTTTTCTTCTCTTATAAAACCGTAAGCTATAAGCTTTTTGACTTCACCATTAATCGTATCCATCATTTTAGGCTTGAATCGCCGTTGCTGTTGTTTGACTGGCTTAGCATTAGGCAAGATGTTAAGTTTATGAGTTGCGTCCTGAGGATCTACACCCGACATGTCTTTATAGCTCCAGACGAAGACATCGATATATTCACGAATGAGGTGAATTAATTCTTGTTTATCATCCTCTGGGAGATTTTTGCTAATGAAGATTGGTCGTGGTACATCCTTCTCTCCAACGTTGATCTGGACTAGCTGATCCTCAGTAGGTGGCTCTTGTTGTTCAAAACGGAGTTCCCACTGATTGTCTATCCTTTGTGCCCAAGGGTCTACTTCAGGAGCTTCAATATTATCTTCGTCATCTTCTGAGAATTCGGCAGACACCATGTTAGAAGATACTGTTATTCGATGAATATGACCAATACTGGTATCAGAATCCCATGAAATGGAATCAGAAGAGTTAGCTCGTTCATCTTCATCAGATTCGAAAGGTTCTGGAGTTGGAAGTGGTGAAGTATAACCTAATCCCCGCTTTGCCTTACTGTAATATTGTTGTGATTTTCCTTTTGGAACAAAAATACGAAGAGGAGTTCGCCTTCCTTTACCACTATTGAGACCAGTTCTGAAATCATAGCCCATTTTACAGATGATTGCCTTAGATTGTGGACTATAGCGACGTAATTGTAGCCTTCCTGTATCGTCCTTATCATCGTTGTCAAGCATGATTTTTTGTTCTTCTCGTTTATTAAAAAGTATAGGCATTTCGCCTTTCTTTCGAGACGGTACTAAGAAGTACGATTCTTGTATTGAATCCAATGATACCATATTTCGTAGAGATGATATGACTCATATTGTAAGTGGTTTAAAGCTATCTAGCATATCCAAATAACATTGAGTATAATAAGAGACATCAGTATACTGCAAAGAAAATGCTTTATTGATTTTTACACCATTATTTACAACAGGACCTTTACCTTAACAGACTTAGTCAGATTGATAACCAGAGGGGGAGAAGAAGAGCGAGATGGAGGAGGGGGCTTCTTACGGCGAAGGTCGATTACAAGTGGCTCAGAAGAGGTGAGCTCCCTTTGTTCCTGACTAACACCAGGAGGCTGCTTCTTGTGAGAAGGAAGCTAGATAGTCAGTGGTTTGGAAGACTGAGGACAGGAAGTACGTCCTTTGATCGGGATTACCAGAGTATCATTCGGTATGCCTTTCTGTTCTTCATCAGTATCAATTGCCAGCACCACCTTCATGAATTCCTCTTTGTACATGCGAGAGTCATTGTCGTACGCTTAAACCCCCTTGAAAGAATTTAGGTCTGCAACTTCATTCTGGACTTCTCCACATCCACATATTTAAACATTGGTGGAGAGTAAAATATACAATGTTATGTTCGTGGAGGAATGGTCTTCCCAGCAAAGCATTGTATGAGCCATGATTATCAATCACGTAGAAAGTTACCTTTGTACGAAGATTGCTGATTTGAAGTTTCAGGCGTATCTTCCCCAAAGGTTCACTTCTTCCTTGATTGAACCTCAAGATGGTAGTGATAGTTGTAGAAAGGTTGTGCATTGGGATCTTTAAAGCATCCAGCAAAGTCTTCGGCATGATACTAAGAGCAGACCCAGGGTCAATCAGAATACGATCGACTTTTATGGTATCCACATATCCCATAAAATAGAGAGGACGATCATGACGATTGTCTTCCAATAGCATGTCATCTTGTGTAAAAGTAATGTTAGGAATCAATTCAAATACACTATGACAATGTGTACAGCTGACAGGTTCCTTTTCAGGATTCTTGAGGAGAGCAAAACAAGAATCAGCCCGCATCAAAGCTTTACTTAACTTCTCTTGAGTTTCTTTTGAGAGACGTAAGAGTTCGAAGATTGACAGTCTCGCAGGAGTATTGGCCAGTTGAGCCAATATGTCAAAATTATATGGCTTTTCAAGTCCAAGAGATGAGGACTTCTTCAATGCTTTGTCAAACTGGACGGGTTGTTTTCCCTTGTCTGCTGATGTCGGTTTAGGAGGAGTTGGTTCCACTACCGACGAGGATGTAGATAGTATATTCTCAGAAGGAGAAGATGTTATAGAGGAGCATCAGGACATGGAGAAGAATTCTCTTGAGTTTCGGGATACTCTCTGAGGTAAGGTTTTTCAGATCTGGTGCAAATTAGAATTTCTTCTTCTGCTACCGGTTCAAAGGATACCACGTTGCAGCTCTTGGTTTTAGTTTTGGAGCACTTCTTTTGATTGTTAGAGGAAGGTGCTTCAAAGTTTACTACAAGATCTGGGTGAATCCATATGATTTCTCCTTTATCAGTGGATAAGAGAACAAGTCCTTCATATTGGGGAGGTGGAAGGTTCACAATTTCGAGAGTAGCCCTTGAAATGGGGACAACACCATCTTGTACTAGTTGTGGTAGAAAATCACCAAACTGTATAGAGACAACATTGGTCGTCACAGTCTCCTCATCCCGCTGGAGGGTAACTGCTCCAGAATTGACCATCTCCTAGATTTTGCCTTTGAGCACATAGCATGCTCTAGTGGGATGCCCTATAAATCTGTGATAAACACAATATTTAGGGTGGTCAGTTTTACCTACTTCTTCTGGCCGTTTTACTTCTAAAAATTAAAGTTTATTGCTTTTGATTAAGCAATCAAAGATGCTCATAATATCATCTTCGTCAAAAGAATAATCTTCTTTTGGACGAGGTGCTTTCTGTTGTGGTGCTGATGGAGTGGGTGTCGTTTGAGCAACATTCACAGCCAATGACTCCTTGCCCTTGAGATTGATGGCCAATATTTCTTTACCCTTACGATTGTTCTGGCGATTATTGTTACTAGGTGTAGAATGTTCATCTTGGTTAGGATGAGTCATTTAAACTCCTAACTGCTTGAACTTTTCGGTACTAACCTCTGCCGCCTTGGCATTCACAATAAAAAAGGCCAATCTTGGAATTGTGTAGATCCCGTCCATATACTGATGATAGGCAACAGATTTGATTTACAAGTGTCTATCGTTACGGAAGATAGAGTTCCCAAAGGCATTTTAAGTGCCTCTCGGCAGAATCTTTCAATAAAACTCTCCGTGGATTCATTGTGTCTTTGTTTAATTTTGATAAGGACAGACATCGTCATATCATTGACTCCCTTATAGAATCGTTCCAAGAACATTTGCTTGAAACCAGCAAAAGAAGTTATACAGCCATCAGGCAAGCTAGGTTACCAGTCGTATGCTGCACTAACTAAACAACCGACGAACACTCTGGTAAGGAGAGCATCATTTGGCTGTTATTGATCAGTCATCACTTCAAAGTGATTGATGTACTGACTTGGAGAAGTGCTACCATCAAACAGCATGATGGTAGGAAGCTTGTATTTAGGAAGAAATTGAACCTCCTTCTATTCTGCAGGATAAGATTGTTTTATCCCAAGCCTTTGTAAACCATCCTTCTGCTTGAAGGCCTCAAACTGAGTGCGTAAGAGTTTCACAGCCTCATTAGCATCGCCTGATATTTGGGAATTGGTGGGATGATTTGAGTTGTTAGGAGGAGGAACAACATGATAATTACCACCCCCAGCATCAGCTGACTGGGAGCAGCTTAAATTGGTACGAAAGCAACCTGGAGAGGAGGTACCCCCAGACCAACATTAACAGGTACAGAAGATGCTATAAGCTCAGGATTTGTAGAAGGATTTATAACCGGTGGCACTGCATATTGGGCCACAATTATAGTGTGTATACTCGCGACCATTTCAGCCATGGTCTTCAGTTTGTCTTCCAGTGCAGCAATTCTTTGCTCTTGACTGGCTGAACTAGAAGCATCTTGGTCTTCTGTAATGGCATATGTTGTAACCTCTCTTACCACTATTAACGAGATAGTTTGTTCAGAACTTTCAATATCTGCGTCAAAGTCAGACAAAAAACCTTCTCCCAGATGAGTGATGGAAAGATCTCCCTGATTGAAGATGTCTTGATCTAAATCCTGATTTTTTGATCTGGTATGTTGATAGACCCCTTTACTGGATTCACGGTACTGTCCCAGCTAGTGCTGGCTTGGATTGCGAGACGTGCCACGCTTTGAGGATTTTCTACCCCCAGTGTCTCGAGAAGCCATATTGACAGAAGCATATAACAGTTCGTCTTCGTCTCCCGTCATAGGTTCAGGAGTTGAAGCATAATTCAGCCGATCGAAAACAGATCGTTTAGCTGATTGGCAACAATATTTGATGACCACTTCATGAAGGCAGTGGCGTTCTGACGAGTGATTTAGAGGTAATTACGACATCTCTATGATCTTCCGTCTTTGTGTAAGACGTTCCCGGAGATCAGTTACCACCACGGGATGAAAAGAAGTCGATGGAACATATTCCTTAATGATGTTAGGAACATGACTCTGGTTCTTTAGATGCTTAGTTCCGTGAGTGTACAAAGAAGTACTTAACTCATTGGCATAAGTGCTGGGGTCCTTCTTTTTAAACCTTTATTTCTGGTGTAGATTGGCCTTTGGCATAGGATTTTTGCATTTCACCGAAGTTGATACTGATTGACGTCTGTTGAGATGTGCACGTAAATCAGAGAATTCTGCTCCTGGTACATCTGTTTGAGATACGACCAATTTTCCTTGCTTGGATCATGAAATATGCAAGGTTGGGAGATCTTGAACATTTACCATAGGGGAAGGCAAGATGCCTCTTTGATCAGTATTCTTTCTCCTAGCAGAGATTCGAAGACCTCTGTTTAAGGGAATGGAATCTGATATATATTCCTCTGAGTCATAGACTAGAGAAGATTAAGAAAAGACCAATGGGTGTTTTTCTTTATTTTGTGAAGGGTTAGCTAAAAAGCATTTCCCTCTATTTTGTTGTGGAACCACCTTAGGCACAGGTTGCGCCAGTTGAGAAAGTGTCAAAGAACCCTTCCATTTGTTCTGTCTAGTTTTGGCACTAGAACATTGTTTCTCCAAGTTCAGAACTGGAGAATTGGAAGAAGGAATAGCCAAAAGACTATATCCCTTGGGTTGCGCCAGAGCAGCATGACGAGCAGACTGCGCCTGAACAACTGAGTGCTTAGGTTGCGCCATAGCCAATTGGGCTAGTGGTTGTGCCCTAGCAACAGGTTGCGCCTTGGCATCAAGATGGGTTGACTGTGCCTTAGCAGCAGAACGAGTGGACTGCGCCTTGGCAGCAGGAAGAGTGGATTGCACGTGGGCAAAAGAAGCAGGCTGCGCCTGAGCCACAAAAACAGATTGTGCCTGGACAACGGAAGCAGGTTGCGTCTGGGCAACAGAAGCAGGTTGCGCCTGGACAACAGAAGCAGGTTGCGCCTGGGCAACAACAACTGTAGAAGACTTAGGAGTCCACACAGTTTTGTTCTTGGTGATAGCCACAGTGCACTTGTTGCTCTTCTTGTTGATCATATCTTCATAAGCTGTCTGGTTGACTTGAACAACCAGAGTCTTCTACGTCTTGCCGATCGACGCAGCATCACATTGAGTTATCACCTTCTCATCGGAGGAGAAAGTCGTCCCCAGCAGAGTCGCCATTTTGTTTGCAAAAACAAAAAGTTTATAACAAACTTACAAAAAAATCGTACAAAGTACAATAAATTCTAAAAAAGTACAACTGTAGGAATCTGATCAGAAGACGATCACTTTATCCCTTGGACTATGTGAACTTGAAGACTAGAGCCTCTGGAGAATGCAGCAACAATTTAGTAAGAGTTCTTGATCTCTGTGATGCTTTGATAATAATTGGAAACTCTATTTATAGAGTTCTAGAAATAACTGTTTTAGCAGTTATTCTGATGCGCGCGAGGCTGGACTGCACCACTTTGGGTTGTGCCAACCTTATGTTGCGGCAACTTCCATTCAGTTACACAATCGTGTACTAACTGTATTTAGACGTGTGGCATCATGCGATTGAGATGCGCATGGTTGTGTACATAGTAGTGGACATGTTTTGAGAGATTAGTGGCATGCGCACCACGTCATCCTGCTTTAGAATGTAAGTTGTCTCAACTTTTATCAGGTTGCACGAGCTTCAGTCAACAAGTCAAACTGTGCCTGCACGTGGCAGCTTTTGAATGTATGAGAAGAATTTTATTCAGATTGCACCTAGGCGCAACTTGCAGGGTGTACAGAGAATTCATTCAGATTGCGTCTAGGCGCAACTTGCAGGGTGTACAGAGAATTCATTCAGATTGCGCCTAGGCACAACTTGCAGGGTGTGCAAGACTGCTGTCAATCAGATCATCTCAAGCGGCACGCTTTGAGAGATTCGAAGAGATATTCTTCGTTTATCGTGCTGTCAGCTGTCAGTATTGTCAGGCAACGATGGCGATTAATGTCAGACGCCACGTAGGCATGGGCGCAGTCTGTTGTCAGGCGCAACCTAATCAGTGGCGCAGTTTGATCTTTTAAGCTTCAAAACAGTGGCGCAACTTGATTTCTGGGTAGTAAAAACATGGCATAACTTGATATTTAGGCTCTACACCATGCGTTCAATAGATTCTGCAAAAAGAACCGTATTCAGAACATGGCATAAACTGCTTACAATCCGATAGCAAACGGATTGGCTGAAGCTTTTAATAAGACCATCATCAAGCTACTCAAAAAGTTCGTGTCATCCAATAAGCGCGACTGGGAAGAGAAGCTCGAGGAATGCCTTTGGGCCTATCGTACAACGGTACGAACCCCGACGGGCAGCACACCGCTCTCTATGGCTTACGGAAGCAAAGCAGTGCTACCGCTGGAGATCCAAATCCTCTCACTCCGAGCGGCGATCACAAACCAGTTGACGGAAGAGGACAATCAACGTCGTCGTTTGCAAGAGTTAGAAGCGTTGGACGAAAAATGCCTCTTGGCTCAACAGCGCATCGAACTTTATCAAGCCCGCATATCACATGCTTTCAACAAAGGATTCCGACAGAGGACTTTCCAAGTGGGCGTCCTGGCTCTGGCAGTCAGGAGACCGATTGTGATGACTTACAAAACACCGGAAAAGTTTGAACCCAAATGGGAATGACCCTTTATCATAGAGACGGTATACTCAAATGGTGCTTATCGTCTCGCTCAAGCTAATAGGGACTTGTTCATGATGCCCATCAACGGCAAGTTCCAGAAAAAGTACTATTCTTGACCTCTGTCAAAAACATACTGCCTCTCCCCAGAGAGAGGATTGGTGAACTTGACCAAACCAGGTTCACACCCCTTCTTTTGATAAATTATATGCTTCTGGAACCCAGTTGTTTCGTTGAATTCTATCCCCAGTAGAAGAACAACTATGTCCATATCACCTCTGAGTTGCCTCTCTACACCTCATCAAGCAGGATCCTTCACCGTGTAAGATCATGCTTAAAGCAATGTTTACCACGTCCATATTACCTTTGAGTAAACAATCCATACAACAATTCATGTTGTTGCACCATAGAACATCCACGTCCATATCACCTCTGAGTTGTTCTATAAAACCCCATAGAGTTCACCCCTACCATGTCCATGTTACCTCTGAGTAGGAAAACTCTACCATTTTAGCCCATATTTACCATGTCCACCTCACCTCTGAGTAAATATGTCGGTCCTCTCTCTCAACTTATTATCCATACCTAACACCAAGGTACGCCAAGGGTGATAAGTCTACACAAAAATTACCCCATATTCACCACGTCTACATTACCTCTGAGTGAATGTGTCGGTTTTCTCCATGAGTAACTTATTATCTGCACCCAGAAACCAAGGTGCGCAATAGATAATGGGTCCACGAAAATCACAGGAAATGAACAAAGCAGAAAGTTCTTTCATTTTTTTCAGCTAAAGAGAAAACAAAAGTGTACATCAATATTTGAAAAGAAATAAATTGCATCTTCAGGTTTCTTCAGATCTCAGAAACACTAAGACAAAATAGGGACATTGACTTTTCCCGAAAACGGCGATTGCAAGGCAACCTACGAATCCTCACAACCAGGGATCGTAGTTGCATTGAGGCATGTACCACTCCCTCAGCCACTTTGCATACGAAGTCTCAATCTAGTTGAGATCTTTGGCAGGGACATGAGGGTCAGTCCCGATGCTGCTACTCTCTGACGGTGGCTCCTCCTCAACTTCAACCTTAGGAGCAATCTCTTCCTTGAGGGTCATCGGTTCTTCCTTGACCTCGACCTTTGGTGACGCCTCCTCCTTAACGGTCACCGGCTCTTGCTTGACGAGAGGAGGCGGTATCTCTTCCCTCACGAAAGCCTCCGCCTTCTGCATGGATACTACAACAGAGTCAAAGAGAAGTTAGCAAAAAGACTTAGAAGCTCAAAACAAGTATCTGAGGCACATCAACAAATATGGCATGTCAAACTGGGTCGAAATCCATGCGCACAGATAGAACCTCATCTTCGGCGCATCGTCAGGACTTTTGTCACTACCACATTTCTAGTATGGGGGTATTTTGGTCATTTTTGAATTTTTGGGATTTATTTGGAATTATTGTGAATTATTGAGATTTATTGGAATTTATGTGATTTTAGTATTAATTAATTAAATTGATAAGTGGTATGTTGATTTGAGACTAGTTTGGACCTTGTAGACTAGCCTAGAACCTAAACTTAGCTATGGTGACTTGGTTAGCATGATAGGGTCTTAGTCTAACTTAAGTTAAACCAATTTAAGTCATTTAGAATCAAGTTGTAATAGGTGGAATAGTGATTTAGAGCCATGACTTATGATTTTGAAACCATTGATTTGACTTAAGCCCATAGAAGCCCATAGCCCATCACTAACTCTAACCCTAACCCACTATGGCCGGCCACATTAGGAACCCCCCCTATTTATACTCTCCTCCATTTAGGGCTAGCCTCTTTTAGGAAAGATCAAGTTTAAAGAATAGGTATTTTCCCAACTTCATTAATTCATAGAAAATCCATTTTAATTCTTTTTTCTTTCAAACCAATTGCATTAGGTTCTAATCCACCTATATTTGTTGTTTGTGTTGGGAAATCTCAGTTTGTGGACAATTTGGAAGGATTGGCTAGCAAGGAGAAACCCCCATAATTGAGAGTTTTCTTGTATTTGGACACCAATAGGTAAAACCATCTAAACACCATTAAATTCCAGTTTTCTTTGCATATTTGGAAAGCCCTAGGTCTACCCTAACTGTAGGTATAGCTAAACCTAGGTTTCGTGTCCATTTCGTGTCCTAAATGGACACGTATCAGTCCCTACATGTAAGTGTTTGATGAAATGCCCCAAAGGGCATTTCGATTTGGTTTTCGAATTATTTTTGAATAGAAATCTAGATCTAGATCTTGTTTATGGGATTCCACTTGACTGAGTTGATTTTTGGTCGTTTTGTGTCGTATTTTGCTCACTGGACACGGCCGAACACGAAGGATTTCCGTGTCCTACTACTCGGGGGCTGTATCGGACACAATACGACACGGCTGGACACAAATTTTTGTGTGAACAATCACTAGGTGACTGACATTAAGTGTATAAATTTTTAAAGGATTTTATTTAGTGGTTTGTGAGAAATCTTGCCCGCACGGATTGGACACTGTCGTGCACAGACGGCCACGGGGCTGCTGACACTGCCTTCGTGTCACACGAGGACACGGTTTAGACACAATACAGGGTGTGGGACACGAAGACCTATCCTAGGCAAACCTAAGGTTATGAGCGCGAGGTCTGGTTTGGCATGTGTCAGGTGCACGACACGCGTGCACTTGTGTACGAGACAGCCCTAGTTCAGTGTCCAGTTTTTCTGTTTTGGGGTTCGGGCACTCTGGACACGGCTGTGTCCTGTTTGATTAGACACGAATGACTCCTGGGACACGTGCACAAACCCTAGTATCATTACCAACCTTTAGTTTTGTATTTTAGTTTGTTTTCGATACTCAAATCATAATTACCCCTAAAATGCTGATACCATGTTATATTTCAGTATTTCCATATTTTGAAATCGAATTTGAATTGATTATTTAGCCCATTTGATTGTTGTTAATCACTGTTAAAGTCCCTAATATAGTCCTCCTATATGAATTCTACTTGTGTGTGAATTTTGGGATGTTTTGGTTTTGAATTGGATTCAATTTGAGATTCGAAATCTTGGGACTGAAAAACTGTTTTGTAAATGAGCAATTGGTTTCCCTTCCCTGTTTACTGAACACCCACACTGTTCTCACACAGTGACACTCCTCTCACCCTTCACTGTTCACAGTTTTCACTCACTGTCTTCTAAACCTGAGAATGACAGTGTACCCTTCACTGTTTTTCTGTGCAACCTACACACACACACACTCACTTGTATATACACACACACATTGCCTTCCCTCTCTCTATATACACATGAATGTATATATATAATATATGTATATGTCTATATGTAATATTGAATGCCTATATGTATGTATCTAAATATATATGTATATAATGTGATGATTTCCTAATGTATATGTACGATAACCTATATGTCATGTATATATATAAGTAGAATTGTACATATCTGATACAATGTAAATGTATATTAGTATCTATATAAATCATATAGTGATGTATGTATATATATATATATATATATATATATATATATATATATATAAGTTGATACATGCCTATATATGTTAGTTCTCTATAGCATAGGTATGACTTTATATGTATAATGTATACACATATATTGTATTAAGGATTGTATGTTGATTTCCTATATAGCTTGGTTAGACTTGTATGGACTAGTTAGACCTCGAATGACTTGTTTGACCTAATTTAGACTTGTTGGACCTAGTTTGACCATAGTTGACCTAGTTTGACTTCTAGGGTTGACTAGAGTTGACCAAGAGTTGACTTTGGCCTAGATTGACCTAGATTCATTAGAATGCATTAAATTGCATCTTGTTATCATTGTAGACTTGTTGTGACTTGTGCTGTTCTGATTAGGAGCCAGATACCTCTTATCGGACAGTACATTTCATCCGGACACTCAGATACTAGGCGAGTACATTCTCTGATCATTTCATATCTTATTTAGAATTATTTTTCTGCTTTAAATTACTTTACTTGATACTGTCACGTTGGTCCCACGGATTAGTACTATATGGATCCCTTCTTGAGATGTTATTCCTTCAGGGAGCATCGGATACTACATGTTCTGTGCGTTTCACTTACATGGTGTATCACGATGCTTCATGGTTCATTGAATCACTTGTGACATGTACTCTCATGATCACAGTGTCTTCCTTGAATCCTCCATTTATTGGACTTTCCTAGAATTCCCATTTATGGGACTATCATGTACTACCCTTCGGGGGCCATTACATGAATCATAACATAACCTGGCTGGATCCTTGTGTATTGATTGGGGGTACGGGTGAGTAGAAGTAGACATGTGAATAATATCCAAGTAGTGTAGCATCAAAATCATTCCATAGTGTAGCATCAGAATCATCCTATGCCATTTACATGTCTATATTGTACTCTGACTCAATAGCCACTGTTAGTTCTCTATTTATAGTAGATATTTCTATTACAATTCTCTCTCTGTTTACATACTGTATTTCCTTCTGTTCAGGTATCTTACTTTACTGCATGATTATATTTTCTAACCTGCTATGATCTGTTGAGATGTATTGTGCTCGCTCCTGTCCTGACTGGACCTGTTGAAAATATTACAGAGGACGAGGAGGAGGCCTGTGTGGATACCTTCTACAGGGCAGCCCTAGACGACACTTGTGAGCTGGACTCTCAGGAGGACCCAGCTCTAGCTGATGACTTTACCCCTACTGCCTAGACTAGTTTAGTTAGGCTTTATCTTACTTATGTTATCTTGAGACTAGTTTAGTTAGACTTTATTTCTGTCTTGAGATCTGGGTTGTATATATTCTTTCATATTCAGTAGTTGAGACTTGTATTTCTGGATGTTGCTGAGATGTTATCTTAGACTCTTCTGATCATCTATATTTCTTTGAGTTCTATATCATATCGTGCTTCATCTTCCTTAGTTGTGATTGAGTTTACTTTCTGCTATGTAACCCCCATTCGGGGAGTATAAATTGCTTAGCATTATATTGTTAGATGTTGTGACCTAGGACAGCGTTCTACCGTCGACACTGCGGCGTAGGCTGGACGTACCCACTTCTCGTGCCCTTACTCTAGGGTACGGGTCGTGACAACTTTGTTGACCCAAACCGGATCACAGTCAACCTAATCTTGAAAATTAACAAAATAATATTTGTCATAATCCAATTTGATACATCGAGCTCAAAATCAATATACTCAGCTCATTGGTTCAAGATCACAGCTGCTTGGAGTTTTACTATTTTGTGTATACTGGAGTCTATATTTTTTATTGTTCTTGAGTATAGGATGATGTATGTTGGGTCATACTGAGCAACTTTGGGCTAGCCATAGCTTTATAGGTTTACTTAGCCCAAATCCAAATCAACCCATTCATCAAAAGCCCATAAAGAACATTCTGTCCATAGAAGACAGAGTTCAGGCCGAACTCTGCCTCACACAGAGTTCGGGCCGAACTCGGTCCCCTAAAATTCAGGATGCTGATTTTTAGGTCTTGATCACTGCTATTTGTCCAACGGCCAAAAATTTAAATTATTTATACTGAATTCTGGCCGAATTCTACCTACCCCGAACCCTATAAATAGGCCTTGGTTTCTCTCATTTGAAACCATCCACTCTTCTCTTCTTCTTCTCTTACATAGCCAATATATTCAAGAGCCTTACCTTCCCATCCACTTAGCATTCAAACTTCCCAACCGTCCAAGTTGCTCGGTACGATCCAGCTAGAAGTTTGAAGTACAAGAAGTTGTAAGTTACTTGGAAAAGTCCAAGTTTTGCCAAAGCGATCATTGAAAGAAGTTTGACGTGCTCTTCTGTGAAAAGGCACGTGATTGTAATCCTATTTCACAAATAGTGGATTTCAAACTGAGCTAGAGTTCTCAGGCCTGGACTAGTCCTCCACGAGGAAAACCAGGTTAAAAATATTGTTGTGTTTGTGCTTGCTCTCTACTCTTTATTTCTGTATTTATTTTACTCTGATTATTTAGTTGGTAAAGAGAGTTTAATTTTTAACTGATCATTTTTTATATAAACTCTATTCACCTCCCTCTAGAGTTGCCAACTTGTACTTCAATTGGTATCAGAGCTCTGTTTTCTTATCAAAGACTAACATCCTAGAGCTGATCCATGGCAACCACTCAACCCATGTTTTCCAATCACGGTGAAGGGCAGTCCACTCATAGGCCTCCCCTATTTGATGGAACAAACTACACCTATTGGAAAACAAGGAAGAGTTTTTATCTCAAGTCGCTAGATTTCAACCTGTGGACCATTGTCACCGATGGTTACAAAAAGCCCGCAAGGATAGTTGTCAATGGTGATCTCATTGAGAAACCCCACGACAAATATTCTGACGAGAAGATGAAACAGACGAGTCTAGACGCGAGATCTATTAATGCTTTATTTTGTGCAACAGATAGGAATGAGTTTAACAGGGTCTCAACTTGCACCACCTCTCATGAAGTATGGAGACTTCTAGAAGTGACGCATGAAGGAACCACCCAAGTCAAGGAGTCAAAAATAAGTCGTCTCACTCAAGAATATGAGGCTTTCAAGATGAAGCCAAATGAGATGATCACACAAATGATTACTAGATTCCTCGACATCATCAACCCCTTGTCTTCTCTCGGCAAACAATATACAAATCACGAGAAGATCCGCAAGATACTTAGGAGGCTACCAAAGATTTGGAACCCTAAGGTGACAGCCATTATAGAAGGAAATGATCTTACTACAATATCCATAGAGACTTTGATGGGAAAGCTAATGACTCATGAGCTTGACCTCAAAGACTTCGAAGAGCCTGCTCCTAAGGCTAAGGAGATTGCCCTTAAATCTCACCGTCGAAGGGCTGATCCTGAAGAGACGGATGACGACAACTCGGAAGGTGATGATCAAGCTCTCCTTGTCCGCAACTTCAAGAAATTCCTTCGCTTCAATCGAAGAAAGAAGGAACCACAAGAAGATGACGAAGAAGAGCCAACTTGCTACGGCTGTAAGAAGACTGGACACGCCCGAAAAGACTGTCCATTTGCAAAGAAGAGCAACCGATATGAGAAACCATACAAGAAGGCTTCCTCAAAGAAATATGCCAACGTAAGCATTTGGCATGAAAGCGAAGCTAGTGACTCCGAGGAAGAAAAGGACTCTCCTCAAGACACTGCCAATGTTTGCCTAATGGCAACATCCGACAAGGTAATAAGCGAAACTCTCGATGATTTCACTTTTGATGAACTTGGCGATGCATTCAATGATTTACTCGATGACCACAAGAAAGTTATTGGTAAATATAAACACGCCAAGGAGAAGATCGAAAGTTATAAAGTCGAGATTCAAAGACTCTCTTTATTGCTTGATAATATTAGAGACACTTCACCCACGAAAGTCACAAATGAGGTGTCTAAGCTTAAATTAAGCCTACATGATGCCGAAGAACGTATTGAAAAATAAACACAAGAGATCACAGCACTCAACACTGAGCTTGCTAAAGAAAAGAATAGACACAAGATCTCTATTACTAAAATTTATGGTTTGAATGGTAAGATTAGTGAACTGCAAGCTGCCTCTAAGAAATTAGAGACTAGATTGGAAAAACAGGTTGCTCAACCTCAAACCCAATCACATGAGACACACACAAGGCACAACACTGCTCAAACTAGTCAAACACGACATCCACCTGCAGCACGCAAACATGCTTACATGTACACTCACTTCCATAAAGCACAAAAACCACATGCACGTAGAAACTATTCTCATATGACACATAACCACCATGCTACACATAGATATAATCATCACTATGTTGCACATAAACAAAATCACCACCATACTGCATATAGATATAATCATCATCCTGCTGCGATATATAGTCATCATTATGCTACTCTACGTCACACTTACCATGCTGCTACTCCACATCACTCTTATCATGCTACATATAGACATCATCAACATGCTCCTAACATAAATAGGAATGCTATATGTACCTGTTGTGGATTACATGGACACATCTTACCACAATATAGAGTTAGGAAATTAGTAGATATGAATATATATGCATGGTTGCCAAAAACTAACTTTTCAGGACCCTCAAGAAATTGGGTACCAAAGGTCACATCTACTCTTGATGTAGGTGGACCTTCCCTCCTCAACTAAGAGTAAGTGGATTCTCGATAGTGGATGCTCGCGGCATATGACGGGAGACGCAAATCTTTTTGCATCACTATCGATGAAGATAGAAGGATATGTATCCTTCGGCAACAACCTAAAAGGGTATATTATAGGTAATGGTATTATTGGTCATCCTTCTTCTCCTGTAATAAAGGATATCTGCCTAGTGACCGAGTTAAAGCATAACCTGCTCAGCATAAGTCACATTACTGATCATGGATATGATATTAACTTTGGACAAAATAAATGCTATATTTATGATAGGTCAACAGGAGATATTGCTTTTGAAGGGATAAGAGAGGATAATATTTACATTTTCTATCTATCTAGAGATACTAACAATACATGAAGATGTCTCTATACTCACAAGGATGAAAGATTATTGTGGCACCAGCGTCTTAGTCATGCCAATATGGATACTATATACAGGCTATCGACTAAAAAGCTAGTTAGAGGCTTGTCCGACATCATATTCAAAAAGGACACGGTATGTGCTGAATGTGAGTTGAATACACTACAGAAAATTTTGTTTATAGTGACGAAAGTCAGTGACGGAATGAATATTCAGTCACTAGTAAAAGATTAATTGTGTCGGATTAAGGAAAACTTTAGTAATACTATTTCTGACGGAATAAATATTTAATGGTGACGGACTATGCAGTCATTAAACTTTATTTAATTATTAAATGAGAAGATAGACATAAAAATTTTAAATATGTTTCATGAAAAATATTAGGGACTTTTAAATCGGTCACTAATAAAAAAGTAGTTTAATATTAAATAATGAATTTGATAAGAAAAAATAATCTAATAGTTTTAAATATTTGGGCCCGAATTAGCGGGATTGAAAAATTGGACACCACTTTTTTTCACATGTGCCATCATTTTTTCCTTTACAGAATATTTGGTTGTAAATGGTTTATGATTCTCTCATCCTTTAAATATTTACTCCTATAAAATTTTCTCGTCCTCTCCTCCTCCTCTCATCCTTCTCTAGGTCACGAGGATTTTTTTCCTCTTTGTAATTCTCTCATCTCTTCCGTTATTTACTCATCTCCTCGTTGTCTAATAATTTTTTGTTTTGTGTTTAAAGGTGTTCATCTAGAGAGGTTCTCTTCGACCACTCTAGGTCAGTGAAGTTCAACCCTTTTCCATCGCTTTTCGTCTAGGGAGGAAGTCCTATCGGCTCCATGGAGAAATCCCACCGGCTTAAGTAAATTTTAAAACTCTAACCATAATTTTTTTTCCTATTTACGTTATTTTTATATTCTTTAATTGTTTGTTTCTATAATTTTCTAATTTTATGTGCGTAGGAATGTGACTATATCTTTTTAGTGACATGAGACGTTGGAATTGCGACAAAGAGCGTATGTCCAAGCAATGGGACCGGAGACGCAAAATCGAGTACGTGGTCAGGGACTTGGTGTGACGTGAAATCGAATGCTTTATCATGTTTTATCATTAAAATTTAGAACATCAATTTGTGTTGATGTACAATATATTTTTTTTGCTAATAGCAGACTTAACTTTGTTTTGGAGTATATTTTATTTTTGAGTTGTTTGTTTAACCTGATGAATATACTATTTTTGGCTTCAATTTTTTTAAGTAAGAGTCCACTTATACTATCTTGGATGAAGAAATTATGATTTCAGCAGAATATGGTGGAAAGAAATTAGCTTCTACTTATGGATCAAGTAATAATGACTGATTTACTATATTATTAATGACATATCAAACAATTAGGAATGTGGTTCAAAAAATTTATAATATTATTAATGACCCAAGATTAGTGACTGACCTATTAATTAGTGATAATTTTATTAATGACCAAACAATAATGACTGATTTATTATTAGTAATAATTATTAATGACCAAACATTAGTGACTAACATATTAGTTAGTAATAATTTTATTAATGACCAAACAATAGTGACCTACTTATTAGTTAGTAATAATTATTAATGATCCAACAATAGTGACTGACTAATTAGTTAGTAATAAATATTAAATACTTTTTTTATATTGAAAGATAAATACTTATCTACGTGGCATGTTCAATTATAGTGACGGATTTAGGAATTCATCCATCACTAGTAGTATTAGTGTCGCTCGTAGCAGTGACTGACATTAACTCCGTTACTCATGTGTTTAGTCCGTCACTAATATCATTTCTGACAAAATTCAGTCACTATTAATATATATTAGTAACTGATATTCGTCGTAACTATAAGCAAATTTTCTTGTAGTGATAAGGCAACCAAGTCCTCATTTCATTCCATAAACTCTGTAAGTACTACTAGACCCTTGCAATTACTTCATATGGATTTATTTGGTCCTAGTAGAGTAGCCAGTCTTGGTGGAAAACTCTACTCTTTTGTGATAGTAAATGACTTTTCGAGATTTACTTGAGTTTTATTTCTTACAAACAAAAGTGATACCATTTCTGTTTTCAAAATATTTGCTAAAAAGGTTCAAAATGAAAAAGGCTACATGATTACTCGAATCCGAAGTGATCATGGAGGCGAATTCGAAAATACTAATTTTAAAATGTTTTGTGATTTAAATGGTTTTAATCATGAGTTTTCTTGTCCAAGAACTCCTCAACAAAATAGTGTTGTGGAGCGGAAGAATAGGACTCTTGGCGATATGGCTAGAGTCATATTAAATAAATTCTCTCTTCCGAAATATTTTTGGGCTGAAGCTGTCAGTACAGCGTGCCATATTTTAAATAGGGTGCTCATTCTTCCTGTTACGAAGAAAACACCCTATGAGCTTTGGTTTGGAAGAACTCCAAACGTTTCATATTTTTGAGTTTTTGGTTGTCGATGTTTTATCCTTAACACCAAAGACAACTTAGGCAAATTTGATGCCAAAGCTGACGATGGTATATTTCTTGGCTATGCTGTCAAGATCAAGAGATATAGAGTGTTCAACAAATGCTCACTAATTGTGGAAGAGTCTACAAATGTGACTTTCGATGAGGATAACAGTGCAGTAGCTACTCTTGATGATGATGTTGAGCCATCAACTTCTACTCCGATGAATACCACCACTGAAATTAATTCTCTGGAGGGCTTGCCAAAGAAATTCTCTTTCAAGCCGTCACATCCAAAAAATTTGGTTATAGGTGAGGTTTTACGCGGAGTAAGTACTAGATCATCATTAAGAGACTCCATTGCTAGTACTGCCTTCATTTCACAAATTGAGCCGAAAAATATTGTAGAACCTTTTAATGATGAGTTTTGGATTTCTGCCATGCAAGAAGAACTCAACCAATTCGAGAGGAGCCAAGTTTGGAAACTCGTTCCTAGGCCAGCTAATCATTCGATTATTGGTACGAAATAGGTTTTTTACAATAAAGTAAATGAAGATGGTTCAGTCACACGCAACAAAGCTCGTCTAGTAGCTCAAGGATACAACCAAGAGGAAGGTATCGACTACGATGAGACGTATGCTCCTGTTGCAAGACTTGAATCCATTGGATGCTTTGTACATTTGCTAACTTTCAAAACTTTAAACTGTTTCAAATGGATGTGAAAAGTGCTTTCTTGAATGGATTTATTAAGGAGGAAGTTTTTGTAAAACAGCCCCCTGGTTTTGAAAATCACAAATTTCCCGACCATGTTTTCAAACTCAAGAAAGTGCTATATGGCCTCAAACAAGCCCCTAGAGCTTGGTATGAAAGGTTAAGCAATTTCTTGCTTGAAAAAGGTTTTTCAAAAGAGAAAGTTGACACTACACTCTTTATAAAATCTTTCAAAGACACCATTCTCTTAGTGCAAATTTACGTAGATGATATTATATTTGGTTCTACTGATGAAACTCCCTGTCAAGATTTTGCTAAGTGTATGCAGACCGAGTTTGAAATGAGCATGATGGAAGAGCTCAATTACTTTCTTGGACTGCAAGTCAAACAAACAAAAAATGGAACTTTCATCTGTCAGACAAAGTATACAAAGGACATGCTGATGAAATTTGACCTTGACAACGTCAAACCAATCGGCACCCCAATGGCTACTACAACCAAGCCAGAACCAGATGAAAGCGGTAAACCTGTTGATCAACATAAGTATCGAGGTATGATAGACAGTCTACTTTATTTAACTGCTAGTCGTCCTGATATTATGTTTAGCGTTTGCATGTGTGCTAGATATCAAGCAAATCCTAAGGAATCACACATGTCCGCTGTTAAGCGTATCTTTCGATACCTTAAGGGTACGGTTACAGTAGGCCTATGGTATCCCAAATCAACATTATTTGACCTCATTGGGTACTCTGATGCTGATTTCGCTGGATGCAAGGTCGACCGTAAAAGTACAAGCGACACGTGTCATTTATTAGGAAAAGCTCTAGTCTCTTGGTTTAGCAAGAAGCAGAATTCTGTCGCACTATCCACAACAGAAGCTGAATATATCGCAGCTGGTCGTTGTTGTGCACAAATTCTGTGGATGAAGCAAACCCTTGAAGACTATAACTTATCTTTTATGCACATTCCTATATTTTGTGACAATACTAGTGCTATAAATCTCACTAAGAACCCCATCTATCACTCACGCACGAAACACATTAAAATTCATCACCACTTTTTGTGTGATCACCAACAGAATGATACTATTAATTTAGAATTTATTGACACTGTTCATCAGTTGGCCGACTTCTTTACAAAACCATTATTCGAGGAGCGATTCAATTTTCTTTGTCGGAAATAAGGAATTTTAGATGAAACGATTATACATCAAATTGGCCTGCATAATTATCGATTATGTCACGATTTTCTATGCTGACTTTGCTATGGGTAACAGCCGAAAGGGTCCTTCTGACAACAAGGCATAAAAGCTTAAGCGACACGGTGCACTAGTCTCCGGACTACCGCTAGCTGGGATCCGGCCCCTGCAGCTACCCCACAGCAGCTTCACCATATTGATTTATGTCATAACTCCTTAGTTATTATACGGTTAAAACTTATTTATAGCCTACCTCATTTGAAAATTCTAATTTTTAATTTTGTTTTTATTCATATCTTTGACCATTTATTCAAATCTATGTCAATCTCATTTTTTATTTTCTGCTTGAAGTTCTGGCTCAAGGAACCAGAACTCGGGCCAAACTCTGCCCAACCCAGAGTTCGGGCCGAGTTCGGTGTCCTTGTTCCAGAACCTCAGATCATTCTCATCCGTCCATCTTTTCTTCATCCGATGGCCCATATTTCACCCGACCAGCCGACCAAAGGGACATAAATTCGAAAATATGTCTCTCTCTCCTCTATTGTCTTCTTCCTCCATCTCCACTTATATTTTCTTCAAAACCCTAACCCTAGAAGGCTCCAATCCTTGGGAAATTTCTCTCCAAACTCAAGGAAGTCATTCTTGGAGTTGTTCTCCTCCATCTTAGGTCTCTTTTAAGGTATATCTCTCCCTTTTCTCTTCACATCTCAATTTTTTTTCATGGCTCCTAGGTTGCTTAGTAGGGGTAAAAGACCAAGGAGAAGTATTGGTGAATCCTCCACTAATCCTAACCCAAACCCTCAACCTAATCCTCCACCACAACCTATTCCTCATCCTTCTCCTAACTTGGTGCACCCTCTTTTTAATCCATCTCCACCCATCAATGCCGACACATACGATGACCGTCTTTTTGTGTCCTTAGATGCGTCCAACGCATGGTTCGCCGACTTCCGTCATCGTCGTGTCTTTGCGGGACACCCTATTAAATTTATGGTGTTTTCCGATTTTCTTCCTAATTTTAGTGACTTATGTCTTGATGAGCTTGTTGCAACTCGTGAACCGATATATGTGAATGCCATACAAATATTTTATTGGAACATGACTTATGACCGCACACGCATCTATTCACGTGTCGTCGGTGTAGACATATCTTTTGATGATTTTGAGTTAGCCGACCTACTTGGTTTGCCCGACCCAAATACTTGGGAACGGCTTGATGATGCTCGGGACTTTGTTTTTTCCGGAGAGACCACGTTGGAGAGTTTCAAGGGTGATCTTTGTTCTCCAAATCCTTTCCCTCGAAAACTTATGGCTAAAAATCTTAATAATCATTTCTATGAACTTCATCGAATTATATTTTCTTCGGTCTTACCAAAAGCTGGATCAACAGATGAAGTTACTTACTTTGAGATTACTGCTCTCTTCTTTCTTTACTTTTGTGTCCCCTTCAACTTCCCTCGCACGATGATGGATTGGATGATTGTGCTAGGCCTAAACCAAAATCTTTGGTTTATTCCATGTATCTTCTTTTGATCTTTCGTGCCTTCCATATTCCATTGGATCAGTGTCAGTCCTTGCCCACTCCTGTCTTTCAGACTAAGGCAAGGAGAACTGTTGCTGCTATCGCCTCTTCTGAGTCCGATGATGCTGAAGAGCCTGACTCTTCTGCACCCTTTGCTGCTCATGATTCACCTGCTCCCGAGTCCACTGCTATACTGGACTCTCTTCAGACCATGCTTCGCGATCGCTTCTGTTTGGAGGACGAGCGCTGGGCCAAGATGGATGATCGCTGGACGCAGATGGACTACCGTACTACTCTGCAGATGAGTGCGGACAGCAACTCCATCCATGACATTCAGTACTCCATGGCCTCCCATCCGACGATGCCGAATCCGATGATGCGTGATCCGTCTCGCGACGGTTATCGTATTGACGATTCGTGGGTTCGTCGCTATCTTTGTAATGCATGTGGTTCGTATTACGTATCTTGGTATACGTGTACGTATTTTGACTCGTATTGCATGTCTCCCTGCTTGGTTTATTTGGCATTTTCATTGCTTGGTTCACCTTGGGATTGGTTCGGCTAGGCTTGGGTTTGCTTAGTTGGTTCATCATGAACCAAGTGGAGAACCCCTACCTACCACCACCATCTCCATTTATTAACCCCAACCACCTTTCTCTCTCTTCATTCAATTTTCTCATTACTGCTCTTCCTCTTCTTCTTCCTCACCGAACCCCCACCGTAGGCAAGTGTAACTTGCTTCATGAAGGAACTTCCATTTTATTGTTCTATTTTCTTCTCCACAAGATTCTAAGCCTCTTTAGTATTTAGTGTTTTCAAATTCCATGGCTCCTCCCTTGTAGATCTGAGTTTCTAGTATTTTCGATCTTCTTAGTTTTGATCTACTAAAATAGCTTGTTTTCGAAAATTAAGAGTTTCATGTAGTAGGCCTCATGATTTGGCACAAGTTTGGTTTTGGGATGGCCGGGTTTCACCAAGTCCTGGCCGAGATGGAGTTTCTTTGAGTTCTGAGCTTTTACGCATGATTGACCTTGCCATATGGAGAAGATATAGTTTTATGCACACGTATTATGTGCCAGCGTATTGTTCAGCCTTTTACGCTCACGTCTTAATGTGTTCGCGTAGTGCCCCTTTACGCTCACGCATCGCGTGCCAAGCGAACTCGTTTTACGCTGAGATAATCCATTTTACGCTCAGGAATCTCCCGCTCGCGTAAAATCGAGCTAGCGTAAAATCCCTAGCTCGAGCCGGCTCTCACGAGCGTAAAGTTTGCCGAGTATTCCTCACGTAAAGCTTCTCTCGCGTAAAGCTTCCCTCGCGTAAAGCTTTGATCGAGAGTTGGCGTGCGTAAATCTTACGAGCGTAAAGCCCGGCTAGCGTAAAACCCCACCCACATGTACCCTTGCTCGCGTAGAGCTATCTTACCTTGCTCTTGCTAGCGTAAGCCATTTTACGCTTGAAGGCCCCTTGGTCTAGCGTAGTAGTACGCGCATAGAGACTTGAGCTCCTATGGCGTACACCTTTACCCTTTTTATATTTTTACGCCCATTTTATATCCTTACGCCTTTTGTCATGAACTTGATAATCATAAATTTATTCAATATATTTGGAAATGATAATTGAACATGGCATGGTATGACAAGTATACCTGACATGATTATCTCGAATTGCTGTTGCGACGGCTAACATGACATGACACGACTTGACAAGAATGATTGACCTGGACACCGTGGACGATTGTGTTTGTACAAATAAATCAGTACTGTCTTGCATCATGTCTAGGACGGGGACCCCTGAATACCACGGTCAGGGACACCTACTAATATTGACTAAGGCTAATTAACTAGAATAATTCAGTAGACATGAAGAGATTTCCAGCTACAAGCAATTCCGTTATCTGGGCGCATTCAGTGGACTTGTAGCCTACCGACGAGTAGGGCACATTTCCAGCACATAGTCACATGTTGCATTCTTCATAAACGGACATTCGACCTGGATAACCGGATGGTCTGCAGGGCTTGTGGCTATTGGGATAATCTCACTGCATCTTGCTAGTAACTAGGCCTGTGATAATCCCAATTAGTTAAAGTATCAAGCCGTACTCATTGCTTGGCTGTGATTGATTGGATGAAATTTAGCCCAGCTTAGTCTTGCCCCGATCCTGTATAAGATTGTTACATGATGGGATTATTTATGCTTGCCTTAACAATAAAGATCAGGGGTCCAGTTCTGTTCAGGCGAAGGGTTACAACCCCGATCCTTGTTTGGTTTAAGGGTTGTAACCTGGCTCCCGGAGCAGTTCTTTGTCCGCTCTTCATTTATTGTCTTATTATAACCCCAGCCATGCTCATCATGTTTCACCTTACTTCAACAGCATGATTAATTATGTATAATGGCTTTAGCAATAAAGATCAGGGGTCCAGTTCTGTTCAGGCGAAGGGTTACAACCCCGGTCCTTGTTTGGTTTAAGGGTTGTAACCTGGCTCCCGGAGCAGTTATGTGTCCTCTCTTCGTTTATTGTCTTCACTGTACCAATAGTATTTGAGACGGGTTTCTATTCAAGTGAAGGGCTGCAACCCCAGTCCTTTTTTGGTTTAAGGTTTGTGACCTGGCTACTTGAAGTGCTTCTTCGTACTCAGTTTACTGTTGTTATCTCTATTATTATCAGTTCTTTATTTATTATTTATCTTTAATACTCTATTGTGATATGCTGGTTTTAGTTCCTAAGTGAAGCCTCCTTTGTGGTACTTACTCTTTCTGGGGTCTGACCCAACTGGTTTTGTGTGGCCAGATATCGGAGCAGCTCCAGTGGATCCACCTGTCTTCCAGCCAGATGGTGACCACCAGGCGTAATCCTGGCAACGAGTGGGTTTCTTTTGTCCTCCCACTTTATTGTAAAATTATTCTTTTAAGGCGTTTAGCCGACGAGCACGTGTTAGCTCGTATTGCACCTTTATTTACTGTCTGCCTACGGGCTGTAACATGATTGACAGATCCTAGGGTTGATCATGTATGACTGAACTCTTGCTAGTCTTGACATTTTGTGCGACTAGCTTCATGATCATCCAATATGTAATGTATGGGACGCCTTACTATTATATATTTGGTGCTCTGACATCTTGTAACTATTATTGCTTGCTCGAGATTGAGACAATAGGCTTGTTCATGACCATAGGAGACTGTAGGCTTGTAGTTAAACCCTCATGTATCTAGACAGCCGTGACCGTATAGCGAGGTGGGTTGCACTTCAATATACGTAGCTGGCTATGTACGCTTCCGCTCTCTAGTATTCTAGATCTGGGGCGTTACAATCTTGATCCAACTTTTGCTTTTGTGGATCCCCGTCGTACTGGTTCTGATGGTACGGGGCCTTCACATGCTCCTTGATGGATATGGCTATTGTGCTGCTACTGATGATTAGGACTATATTTATTTCGGCACTATGTTTCTTTTGCTTATGTCTTTATGTTTTTAAACTATATGGCTCTGTTTGCTATTAGTTCGCACTACTACTTGCATGATTCTCTTTCATTATTGAGTTGGACGTTTTTATTTCTGTATTTTTTTGTCTCCACTTTTGCTAATTGTCAAAAGGGGGAGAACCATTGATATTTGTCTTATGACCATTGCTATATGTATTAGCACTATACATTGTATATCCTTAGATATGTATATTTGGATGAGTATTTACAGAAAATATCAGTTTATGGGGGAGTAAGATTGCTCAAGTACGAAGGAGCTATAATGTGTCCAGGTATGAATATTGGACATACAAATATCATGTTTTGTCAATTATCAAAATGGGGGAGATTGTTGACCCAAACCGTATCACAGTCAACCTAATCTTGAAAATTAACAAAACAATATTTGTCATAATCCAATTTGACAATCGAGCTCAAAATTAATCTACTCAGCTCATTGGTTCAAGATCACAGCTGCTTGGAGTTTTACTATTTTGTGTATACTGGAGTCTGTATTTTTTATTGTTCTTGAGTATAGGATGATGTACGTTGGGTCATACTGAGCAACTTTGGGCTAGCCATAGCTTTATAGGTTTACTTAGCCCAAATCCAAATCAACCCATTCATCAAAAGCCCACAAAGAACATTCTGTCCATAGAAGATAGAGTTCGGGCCGAATTCTGCCTCACATAGAGTTCGGGCCGAACTCGGTACCCTAAAATTCAAGATGCTGATTTTTAGGTCTTGATCACTGCTAGTTGTCCAACGGCCAAAAATTTGAATTATTTATATCGAATTCTGGCCGAATTCTGCCTACCCCGAACCCTATAAATAGGCCTTGGTTTCTCTCATTTGAAACCATCAACTCTTCTCTTCTTCTCTTACATAGCCTATATATTCAAGAGCCTTACCTTCCCATCCACCTAGCATTCAAACTTCCCAACCGTCCAAGTTGCTCGGTACGATCCAGCTAGAAATTTGAAGTAAAAGAAGTTGTAAGTCACTTGAAAAAGTCCAAGTTTCGCCAAAGCGATCATTGAAAGAAGTTTCGCGTGCTCTTCTGTGAAAAGGCACGTGGTTGTAACCCTATTTCACCAATAGTGGATTTCAATCCTAAGCTAAAGTTCTCAGGCCTGGACTAGTCCTCCACGAGGGAAGCCAGGTTAAAAATCTTGTTGTGTTTGTGCTTGCTTTCTACTCTTTATTTTCGCATTTATTTTACTCTGATTATTTAGTTGGTGAAGAGAGTTTAATTTTTAATTGATCATTTTTGATATAAACTCTATTTACCCCCCCTCCCCCCTCTAGAGTTGCCAACTTGTACTTCAGACTTAAGTCCATGCGCTTAAGCGAGTGAAGCCTCGGCGCATCATCAGGACCTAAGTCCATGCGCTTCAGCTGAAAGAGCTTCGGTGCATCATCAGGACTTAAGTCCATGCACGGTAGCTGAAAGGGCTTCGGCGCATCATCAGGACAAAAGTCCATGCGTGTCAGCCTAAACACATCAACTTGAGGTGGCCCATCTGCTGTCGGGTCACCCCAACATCACTGCAACAAAGACCAAGGCAAGAGAATACCCATCAATCACTTCTGAGCGAACGTCGGCGTGGGTCGCCCTGACGACGGGGACTTCCTCCGTGTCGACCTCCAAGGGTTCCTTGTCTAGGCCCCTTCCTCGGCTAGCAGCACCGCCTCGGGGAGTCTTGGGAGCCATATGTCGGACAAAGGAAAAAAGAAAGAAAAGAGTTCTGAGGAAGAAGAAAACTTTTGTAGAAAAGTAGAAGACTCTCTCTCCTCACAAGCCACCTATTTATAGGCTTGGCCTCGCACGTAAACCGATGAAGTGTGACATCAGCAGTCAGTCGCCTTCGGGTCTCGAGAAATCGATGGCTTCCTATCTTCAAAAGATCATCATTAATCTTTTCTAAGATTGAGGCGCTATCTCTTCAGAAGAAGCATGCGCCCCCGCATATGCGCCTTAGCAACAAGCGTTCCCCACAGCAACGCGCAGAACGACTATACGCCAAAAAGAGTCAAGCGCCTAGGCGAAGGGCATGTTCCCAGAGTCGTTAATCTCCATGATTCTTATTCAAAGTATTCCAAAACTTGCACAAAAAGTTTTAAAAACTTTGAAGGGGGTCTTGTAGAAGCATTGAAATTTATGCGCGTCTATAGGCCAGAATCCTATGCGCTCAACCCAACCATGCGACCAACTCCAATATGCCAGGAAGCTCAAACAGATACTTGGCACAGCAAAGAAAAGTACAAATTTAAAGACATTCAAAAGAGGACTTTTATTTCATATGAAAGTTTATTACATGTCTAAAGAAAGGCTTTACAAAGGAGAACTTCTACAAAGAAGAAAGATCCTAAAGCTACAGCCAGATGCAGCAAACTACCATGCGCCCCCTGCCATGCGCATCATCTGCCAGGCGCATCATCTGCCAGGTGCATCATTCTGATGTATCATCAAGGCGCATCATTCCAGCATCTCAACGTATGGGCATCTCCGTGCATTGTCAGAGCGAATCACTCTCTCTTATCAGCACCAATCAGCCTTTGTGTAGAAGGAGGAGGAGCTCTCGTAGCTCGACAAGGATCGCGGCACGATGCCCCGATCTTCGAAAACAACAGGCACACTTGGCAACCTTTGGCTCTGCCAGCATAACGAAAGACGAAGCGCGGCCGCCCCGATCTTTGGATGCAACAGACACCATCGACCGGTGTCGGGACTCGACGATCCCGATATTTGGATGCAACAGACACTATCACAGAAGCTCAGACTGGGGCAGGCATCTTTACCCTAAAAAAAAAACCTCGAGTTTGACAGTTCGCCAAGACAGAGCTCCGGCCAAGTTCATCTTTTGAAGAATGAAAGCAAAGCTTTCCCTCATGCGGCTATTTATAAGCTCGGGCGGCCTACACCCGAGTGCCAAATGGCCAACATTCCAAATTCCATGTAATGAATTTGCATTAACAGCAAATACGTCCGTTGCCTCGTATTCGGCTAAGTCAAGGCAACCATTAACGCCTCGAAGAACCCAACAGGCGGGCCAAAGTGGATGCGAACTTTTGGCAGATGCGCCGTCGATATCGTGCGCTCCCCATGGATGCATCCAGCGGGCCATAGTTATGCACCCAGATTGGCACTAACCAATGCAACTCTCTCCATCAAACATTTAATGCTGAATGACAAAGGCGGCAACCAATGGCCGTCCAATCAGCTGTGCAGAAAATGAAGCACCGCTGAGATCAGCACCATTATTACACCTTGGGTTGGCAAACAATTACCTTGAGATAGACCGATCATTTATATGTGCCTCGTGGCCATATGTCCAGAAGACTGCATGCGCCCCAGTGGTTATGCGCCCCTCCGGCTTACTTCTGACCCCAAGCAACAAAAGACAAAGCTCTGCATACGCCTCAAAAGCCATGCGCCTGGACTTGCTCATGGCTTCTAATGATCATGAGACCAAGTCGCCTCCCCTGCACCTGATTCTAGGCGTACCCTGATGTGAAGCTCTGCATGTGCCTCAAAAGTCATGCACCCAGACTCGTCTATGATGCCTAAAACTCATAGACTAAGTCTCCTCCATGTGCTCGATCCTAGGCGCACCCCGACAGATCACTCTCCTCAAAAACCGAGATCTTTGAGACACAGGCATACGTCACGCGTCCCTTGACTCAGTTCTGTCAAAGAATGGGTGCTAACCACCCAAGATTTCAGCAACAACCAAATCTCCGTGACTGCCACGTGCTAGCTCCATCGCAGCCCAGCGCAGCAGTCTAGCAGATTCAACTTTAATTCATTACGCATCAACCATGCGCCCCCTCCAGTATCAGCCACGTGGCGTTCCCACATCCAGGCGCATACGACATATGCGTGCATGAGCAGCCAGCCTGCTATCTATAAATAGAAGGATCATTCCTTCACCATACACATACAGACAAGGATGGACATACATACTCAGAGCGAAGCACATCCACAGAGGCCAGAAGAGACACTTAACGTCCGCTTCTCCTCGCAACGCTCCGGCATCCAGAGCAACCCGACCTTCAGAGAGTTCAAGATCGTCGTCAGATCGTCAACGGAGTCAATGCATTACCACTCGCTCCACCGACACAGTTTCCAAATAAAAACAAAAGTGTACTCCTAGGACTACGTTTAAGTCCTACATTGTATATTGTTCTGTTTGTAATTGAAATACCAAAGTTTTAATCAATAAAACATTGTCGCATTTTCGATGGCAAACTGGTATGTGTATTAATTACCATATATTAGGATAAGTAGTGCTATACACTGTTAGCTGAATATTGTAGGATACTTAAATATTTTAAGGTTGATTGTAGTATTTTCTAATAAAAATACAATTGTCAAAAATTAAGAAAATAGCCTAAAAAGGTTTCCTATATATTAAATATTATTTATTTTTGACTAATAATATCATGGCTATTAATTAGTTATATTTTGACAAATTGATATAATATTATTGGTTATATTACTATCCCTATTATTATTCCTGTATTAGATCCCTAGAAATATTTCTAATTAACAAATATTTGCAAAAGGTATCACTATATATATGATTAAATAAAACCCATTTTGCTAGTATTATTTACTCTAGATATTTTATAAAAATCTATTTATAGTTGTTATGGTTATAAACTTTTGGCTAGCAAAATTTTGTAATGATTTTAAAATAAAGGTTAAGGTATTTTACTAGATATACCTTTGCTAAAATATTTTTGTATAGATAGTTGTATAATAGTACCTATTATTAGCTAATCTATATAGATAGCTAGACATTATTGTTATAAAACCTAACAAATTGTACCAATTAATAGGTGATTATACATCCACGCAGTATTACACTCGTGTATCCAAAGCAAGGCAAGTACACAGACTCGAACTCTTTACTCTGTATTTCTGTCTTGCTTCATGTTCTCATATATGGGACACATTGTACACACGATTGTTCATTGTTCATCGTTCATCATTCATATTTCATTGTTCAGTGTTCTTTACTTGTGCATTAGGGTGGAGAAATACTACAGATATGTGACCAATCCTATATTAGCTAGGCATTGATTAATAACTTACGTCTTACATCGTGCACGTGGGACTCTAAGCCGTCCCCTTATTCTTGTGCTCATGTGCTCTTGTATCATGTACTACCCCAGTCGGTCACATATTCTGATAGTTATTTCAAATGTATTTTACACTGATAGTCTAGTTCATTGTTCAGGATCTGGAACCATAGTTTCATCGTTATTCATGTACAACAGTTTTATGGTCCAGTGCTTGTATCATAGTTCATCGTGCAGCACTTTAGTTTACTTTGTTTAGTGCTTCTTGTCGAAGTTGTACTTTGCTCTCTTCCTGACATGATACGTTTGTAAAACCCCGAGATTTCTACTATGATTTTTTATTAATTTGGTATTGATTTTTATTCGTAATTATATGTCGCGTACGAGTTCGCGTTATTCGTATTTGTACGTCGCGTGCGAAATTGCGAGTTAGTATGTATATTCATATAAAATATTTTATTAAAAGATTTTTCGTATAGAAAAATAAGTATTTAAATATTAGTATTATTACATCGCGTCGCGTATTGGCAATCTTTATTTAAAAATGATTATTTTTATTGAATGGTGCAAATATAAGTAATAATTCCGAAAACTATTTTGTTCAAAAGAGACATGAAATTTATTTCATGCCCACTCGATTTTCGAAAACTAATTCTAATTAGTTTAACTATTATATAAATATATTTTAAATATTTAAGTAATTATCATGATTTTTGAAATTTAATATTATTATATTTTTAATATTTACGAAAAAGATGTTTAAAATTTAGCTTGATTTAATATTTGATTAAATACGATAATTTAAATTTGAGGAGATTTTATTCCAAGTAGACTTTAAATCAAGTGGAGGTTTTATCTAGAATTGGTTAAATAATTTTTAAAGTTATTTAAAATAAAGGATGGAATTATCCATCGTAATTTAAACGAATACTAGTCTTACCCAACTGGGAATTCCCACCTCCTATGTAAGGAGAGGTACTCCTCCAAGCTCCACACCATAATCGCAAAGTGCATCGTGTCCATGTTCGTGCCTTTTTCCCATCCACTATATTGTTTCATTACATGTACAATATTATCTCCTCGCATTCCGACAACCCCATCGCCAGCAACTTCCCGAATCTGCCACCGCCATCACATCTCCTGACTACTCCGATCACAGGCCAACCTGACCAACCCATCTCCTCGCCTTCCTCCGTCCCGATCATCACCATCATCACTATTACCAACACCGCCGTGACCCCATCATCATCTCCGACATCGTCGCCGCCTCCTGCACTCCGGCCCCGACCCCCTCAATCGGCCAACACCAAACCGATCAAACATCACAGACCCGACACTCCTATCCACAACCGCCATCCCGGCCAACTCCGGCCAAATCCCTAACACCACCACCACCTGAACCGACTTCGCCCAAACCCCCAAATTAGAAGAAGGACAAACGAGAAACCCTCACCTTGGCCACTTTCGCTGTCGTGTGTCCGTCGACGCTCCTCGTCGGAGGCCGTCGCCATCCTCCGCCCTCGACGCAGACCACACCGTCGCAGCTATGCGCACCACCGTGCGCCGGGATGGTCTCCTCTCGACCTCCTCCGGCCGCCGGATCTCGCGCGCCTCTCTGGGTTAAGCCACCGCCTTCCGCCGTCTGCACGAGCCACCGTCGATCCTGCTCCACCTTCCACCGCCTCTCCACCCTCGAATCCACTGGACCCGAGCCTCCGTCCGTCGTGTCCTCCCGAGACCGCCGGTGTCTGCCTCTCCGCCTCCCTCCAGCGAAGCTAGGGCCCAAAAACCCTCACCTCCGGTCGGTCACCGCTGCTCCTCCTCCAGCATGAGGCCGCGCTCCGGCCATCTCGTCGCGAGCGGGCCACTCGACCTACGGTCCTCCTTCGGGTCGCCTCCGACCTCCGGTAGTCGCCGCCGCGGTCGACTCTTTCGATCGGGTTCTCCCCAAATGGTAACCCCTCTCCTAACTCTTCTCTCTCTCCCTCTCTGTAATGACATTTGGAAGAGTTTATAGTAGAAAGGAATTTTTATATATTACAATTATTATTATTATTATTATTATTATTATTATTATTATTATTATTATTATCATTATTATTATTATTATTATTATTATTATTATTATTATTATTATTATTATTATTATTATTATTATTATTATTATTATTTCAATGTACCAATATTATTGTTAATTATCAAAAAAAAAAAATTTAAACTTATACGCGTAGTATAAATATTAAATTAGGCTAGGTCCCATATTATTTTCACATTGGTCTTAAACCCTAAAGGTAAATTTTTCTAGATTACTCATTAATTTCTAAAAATATTTTGACACGAAAGAAATATAGTTTCCAAATAATAAAATGATTATATTTTTAAATATTTTCAAAATAATTATCTAAATTATTTTTGCTAATAAAAATATAGTTTCACTATCTAAATATTTTATTTTACTTAGTTTTGCCTAAAAAGATTTTAGACTTTACATTATTTATCTAAAGCTATTTTTACCAAAAATATATTTTTAGGTATTTAAAACATTTCTTTCTCTAAAAGTAGTACAAAGTATCTTTCACCAAAATTTCCCATTATTATTATCAAGGTTGGTCACGACTAAATTGTGCTTTCCTATTTCATCGTAACTTCGGACACCTTACACATTGACCCGGCTATTGGACAACAGGACTTGACGGAACAACGCACCACACCAGTCGTTACACCAGACAATACACCTTACCTTTACTGTTTAATTTCTTGCTCAATATCATGCATGCTTTTTATTTATGTTGTTCTTTCAAAACTATATATAGATGCAAATTATTATACTTTATGCAATTGGCTTAGAGTTAAGGGACCACCGTATGTTTAGTGCATCTCATAAACTGTCACGATGTGCCACGAATTGTGTGTGAGTTGTGAGTCACATATAGATGCAGACTTATCTGCTGACTGATCATTGGTGCGTGCAGGCCGTGCGTTAGGATATAACTGCTAATAGATTTGTGTAGATGACTTGGCAGTTATTAAGGATTAAACAGTGTCGTGGAGGCGACACATGTATAGTATCATGGGGGGGAGGGGACAGCTATTAGCGTATGGGCTACATTTATTTTTACACATATTTTGGGCTGAGGGTGACTCTTATGAGTACTACCTTCTGCCCAGGCCGATAGCGTCTCGTATGAGCGCTACTTGACGGCCACTCTTTATTACTTGCTTGCGTGAATCCGTTACAGCCCCTGCGTAGAACGTTGTCCTCACAGTGCATATCACATAGAATGGTTAGAAACCTTTACTCATGCATACTTTTCTGTTGAGCATTATTTTTCAGTTTATTGGCATGATATTATGTGTCTTGTTACGTCCCTCTGAGGACCTGGTGATCTCTCCAGGTGTGTATTTTCGTGATTCTTGCAGGTGCTCTAGCTAAGGCCATTCCTTCCTTCGTGATGATTGCTCTTGGACTCGCCATTGCTCTCGCTTGCTCAATTCTTTCTTGTATATTTTTTCATATTTAATTTAGTTGGTAGTGGATTTGTCTCCGTCCAACTATTGTGTACATGACAAACTCAAAGTTGGTTTTATATCATAATTTATCTTCGTGGATGAGATTTAGTGTCTTGGCTTTCTACATTTACAGCTTATGTATACATATGAGCCGTATATTTACTCGTATGTATACAGCTGGCATAATACGTATCTAGTCTCAAGTATTTGGGACTGGGGCGTTACAACGTTGCAGGTGTGCTTGATGATATTGTACCACCTTGGGCCAGAGCCCAAAGCTGGTAGAGTTGTGTTTCAGGAAGGACTTAGAATTGCTGAGTTATAGTTAGATCTTCTCTTAAATTTGTTTTGGAGATTTTTGTCATGTACTTTATATTTGAGATTTCATGATTAAATATTTTATTCATGTTACCGGATTTGTCTCCGGCGTTGTCATTTCTTTAAATTGTATAACTTGTGCATTGTGGTAATTTTGGGAGCGTGTATAGTAGTTTTGTTGTTTTATGTACCTTGTATCTTGGAGTTTTCTTTAGTATTGTATAGCTTACTTTGTCGTGTCCATCGACGAAGGCAGGACATGTCCGACACGTACCCGATTATTTGGGAGCTGGTCGTAATAGAACTGCTGAAACCAATGTCGCTCCGTGAAGCTTTGGCAAACCACCTGTCGCCAAATCTGGATCCGTAGAGCAACCCGCACTTGGAGACCGACCAGTTGTCATGGGACCGACAGACTGACCCTTAATCTTTGACTCTTCACCATCCGTCACTTTGTCTCGATGAACCGAATTCTCTGTATCCATCAAAATATCTCGAAGTCCCTCCTCAGCAAGTTCTCGATGATCCATCTCATGTCGAACATCCCTCGAGCCTCTATCCGGTGTCTGTGGTCTGCCTGTACAGCTCAGCGGCTTAAGCCTGTACATGCTACAACACAAATCTCCCCGAGCCAGCTGTTGGGAACCCTTCGCAAACGTCCAATCTTTGCTCCCAAACAGACTGTGACAGCCATTATCTGCCAGCCGCCCTATAGAAACCAAGTTGCAGCGCAAATTTGGTACATGTCGTACAACCCTATGGACGAGCTTCTCACCAAACTCCATCGTCAAGTGTACATCACTAATGCCTATGTAGGAGCGTAAAAAAATACTTCAAAGACCAAGTCAAAGAAGTTGAGAACTTTACGCAATTCAAACTGAGTCAAACTCAGACTCTACGCGAGCTACTCTCTACGCAAGCTATTCTCTACGCGAGAAGCTTTTACGCGAGAATTATCCTCCACTTTTACGTGTGGACGACAGACTGTCATGCCGTATTTAATGCGAGTGATTTGATTTGACAGAATAATTTTCTGACAACAGTACACAGAAGCCGAGGAAATCTTTTCACCTAACCCAACATTTGTCGTTTAGTGTACAGATGGGCTACTTTACGCCCAGAAGACAGCTTCTTTTACGCACGAAGGCTATTTGAGCTTACGCTTAAGGCTTTTTGTGGGCGTAAAGTTTATTTGAGCTAATTTTACGCTAAAGGCTACTTTTCAGCCACTTTACGCGGGAAGTCTATTCTGAGCTATTTTTTACGCCCAATCTACTACTTTATGCATGAAGTATATTTTGGGTCATTTTTACGCCCGAGCTTTCCTGGCTACATGAGAACGTGGTTTGCTTACGTGGCTTTCATGCCATACTTTTCGAGGAACGTGTGTACATGCTCTCCCCATTTTGTTGAAGTAGTGGGACACGTGTCACCATGCGTAGAGATTAAAACTCTACATGGGACACGTGTCAACGTACGTAGAGGATGATTTACATCGTGGGTGACAGTTACTCGCGTAAAGATCCGATTTTGTTATTTTTTACGCACAGAGGGTTTAGTCTATAAATAGACTTATTTTTTTAGCACAGAGATATCAAGAGATCAATAGAGATACAAGAGAGGAGATTCTGAGAAAACTCATACTTTCAGAGTGATATTCCCAGAAGCATTTCTTTAACTTTTTCTCAAGAACAGGGTGAAGCAAAGCAAGAAAGCATTCGACCGTGCCATCAGTGCCGTTACTCGATACCTTTCCGGTGACTTAGTTCTTTCGATTGTTCGTCTTCTTCAAGCAGTTTTCTTCATCATCATCGTATGGTCCAAGGAACAAAGTGATCGCTCTCAGATCAGACTTCCATAGCAATACTTTCCAGAATATTTGTACTTTTTGTACTTTTTCTAGTTTTCTTTCAAAAGCCAATTTTTAGGCATTTTGTTAAGTGAAACAAAATGGCAACTCTACTGGGGACGACCTTCTCCTCCGACGAGAAGGCAATTGCTCAATATGATGATGTGTCGGTCGGATCGACAAAGAAGACTCTGGTTGTGTATTTCGACCAGACTGCCTACGAAGAAATGCTCCGAACTGGGGGTAGTACTCGCTACTCCAATGTTCAGAAATCGCGGAAGGCACGAAAAGTTCAGATTCCTAAGTCCAAATCATCCTCGGATCTCCCTGTTTGAAGGTAAAGGAATCCTTCATACTCCTGTTGTGAAGACTCCCGTCGGTGACGAGGCAGTCTCTACTTCAGTGATGCGCCCTGGGCGTAAACATCAGTCTCCCGTCGGTGACGTGGTAGACTCTCAAATTTTACGCTCTGCGCGTAAAAATCAAGTTTTACGCTCTGCGCATAAAAATCAAGTTTTACGCTCTGTGCATAAAAACTAGTCTCCCGTCTATGACGTGGTAGACACCCAAACTTTACGCTCTGTGCGTAAAAACCAGTCTCCCGTCTGTGATGTGGTAGACACCCAAACTTTACACTCCATGCATAAAAATTAGTCTTCCGTCTGTGACGTGGTAGACACACAAGCTTTACGCTACATGTGTAAAAGAAAATCTCCCGTCTATGACGTGACATATACTCATGTTTTACGCTCTACGCGTAAAGGTAAATCTCCTATCGGTGATAGAGTCGATAAAATTCATAATGATGCCTCTGCATCTAAAATAAATTTACCTACACGCATACAGCGTAAAAACATAAATTCTATTGTTGGTAAAACTTCGGTTTTTCACCAACAACCTTCTTACACTGCTTTACGCAAGGTACCAAACCTTCAAATTACGCGTAATGCTGATGGAGTCCTTTGTGCACAAAAATCTCAGGATTTACGCATGCAACTCCAGGCGCGTAAAAATGCTCAGTTTGGTTCTGCTAATGCAGCCAGTAATCTTCTTTATACACAAGGGACTAAACGATTCTCTGTCCCAAATATAATAAAGAAGACTACTTCTTCCACTCCTTCTGATTTATGCGAGTTGCTTGTACAAAAGCGTAAAGACAGAAAATCTTCTGTGACACTCTCCAAAGAAAATCATCATTGTGAGTGTCGCCAGATAGTAATCAAATATTGCTGTTCGGCTTCTAAACGGTCAGTTTTCGACCGGTTAGGCTACAATATGCCTCAGCAATCAGTTGATGACCAAGAACAAGTGTTGTTATATACATCAGTCAACATGGCATCTCATACCAATAGAGGACGACGTCCAAGGCGCAATTCGTTCCAGACTCCTGGTCAACAACAGTTCAATCGACTTCTTGATGATTTCGAAGGAGTATATCAGAATCCCGTTTGAGAAGTCAAAGACAGTTGCAAACTTCAGATTCAGAGGCTGGGGGTACCCAGTCTTTGGAGTCTGAAACTGATAGTGTTGATTCATACCTCTATACTAATACCTCTGTATGTTCAAGGGAGGTTGAATCCTATGCTATCGGGGATGAAACGAAGACATCAACTGCTAATACAGAACAACGTCTCTCTGCGGTTGAGCAGTCGCTGAAAGACATGCTTGCTATGATGCAAAGTATGCATCAAATAATAATGACTCAACAAACGGCTCAGCCAGTAGTGATAACTCCGCTGCAGGTGGCAGCACAAGCTCAAGATAGTCAAGGGGTTGATATACCCTTGAATAATCTCAGTCAGAAGCATGCTATCAATCAAAATTCTGCATCTCCAGATCCTATCATTCCAGAAGACGTACCACCTCAGGTGGGGGTCACGGTACATCCAGCAACTATTCAATCGAATATGCTTCCTCAAACTAGCGAAGCTATTCAAGCAGTGCGAGAGCTAAAAGCACAGTTTGAAGTTCTAAAGCACAAGGATCAACTCCAGAGGTTAGGGATTAAGTAACCTTATCCTCCTCATTGGAATGATGTACCCTTTCCTCCAAAGTTCAAGCCACAATCCATGGTGTTATTTGATGCATCTTCTAGTCAATATATCAATTACTTTGATATTATGACTGTACATTTGCAGAAGAATGATGCTCTTTTTATCCGAGTTTTCATCGAGTGCTTAACGGGTTCAGCTTATGATTGGTATCGCAGTCTACCCGACAATTGCATATCGTCTTTTGACGAATTTAAAGCAATATTTCTCTCCCGTTTCTATGAGGAAGGAATGGACATGAATATGTCCTCCCTAATAGAAATCAAGCAAAAGGAGAAAGAAAATATTCGGACGTTTATAGAACGCTTTCAACAGGCTACCTTGAAAATGCCTCCAGGCATGCCAGATTCAGCACTAATCGATACGTGCAAGATGAATCTGCGACCATCCATTGCTGTCTTTACGGGTTCCCAATTCACAGATTGGGCCTCGTTTATCATAGCAGCAGTTTCAGCCGAGACCAATGGTAGGTTGGCTCGTGAACACGGGATGATCTTTGCCTCAGAGGACAAAGGGAAAAAAACTCTTCAGGTAATAATTCTGGCAATCGTAATGGGAAAGAGAAGGAATCCTTAGTGGTTAATCTTTCAAAACCCAAAACGACGCCGAATAATCAGGAGTCTTTCAAGCCAAAAGAAGAATACTCTTTCGATGATAGTAATATCCCCGGGATATTCTAATGTCTGGTAAAGAGTGGCAAACTCCAGATTCCAGAGCCGAAAAGACCTAATAAGGTGAATCTGACCGACAATCCCAAGTATTATATCTATCACAGATACATAAATCATCCTACCAAGGCTTGCTATGTCTTGAAGAAGAAAATCCAAGAGCTGATAAATGCCAATGCCATCGCTTTAACCAACGATGAGCATACGGTCACAACCAATATAATTTCTCTTGAATTTGGAGGCTTTCCTCCACAGCAAGTCCCAGATGGAATTGTCCCAATTCTAAAGGCGACGATGAAGATTGTGAATATCCCGCCTGCCAGAGAGCAAAATGAAGGACTTTTGCCTCTTACACTAAAAAATGGTGAAATCATGTGGGTACACCCTGATTTAGTGCCTGAAATAGAGAATGAAGGTAAAACTTCAAAATCCAAGAAAGGTAAAAAAGTCAAAACCTGCAACATAATTTCACATGTTTTAACCCCAGACCATGATGAATTGGATCATTTATGGGGTGGCATTCCTTTGGAGGATAAACTAAGGGGTTTGAATATATGCCCTCCAAGTTTGGCTCCTCCTACCAAACTCAAGCTTACTCATCGGCAATGGTTAGCTATGAATAGTGTCCCCTTATACAGGACAAAACAGGTCTTTGCTGCTTATGAGAAAGCACCTACAGGGATTTTTCCTTCTATCCCGAGTATTCCTCCTTCTCCTGTGGCTACAGAGGTTTCTATTCCTCCTTCTACAGAAGTCTCTATGCCTCCTTCTCCTGTGGTTACAAAGGTTTCTGTCTCTTCTTCCTCTGTTAAACCATCTATTGAAAGTTTGCTACCCACTCATTTGTATAGTCAGTAATCAGTCCATCTCATGAAAAAGATGGGCTATGACTTTCAAAAGGCAAAAGGCTCGAATTATGATAAAGGAATGCGACTTCCTTTACAACTTCAAAGTCAAAAATCCACTGTTGGATTGGGTTTTGAGGTTCCTCATAAAAATTCTTGCAAGAAGAAGACTAAGGGAAAGAAGAATAAAACCTGCAATATGGTACTTCATTCTCCTTAGTCTGAAGAAGAAACCTATGCTGGTACGAGATCTGGAAAAGAGTACCATAAAGAATATGAGAGAATCTCTAAAGAGGCAGACGACGTTGCTGAAACATTACCAACTAAACCATCTCCTGTTCCTTCTAAACCGTCTGTGGTTGAGAAAGGGAAACAGAAAGCAGTTCGTTTCGACGTCCCATTGAAATCTGTTTCAAATCAAGGGGTGGTGATGAAGCCTTACAAATTTGATATTCTAGCCCAGTTAGCTAATACTCCGGCTAGACTTTCGATATTTGAGCTGCTTCGTCTTTCCAAAGAAAGCCGTGAAACTCTGAGTGAAGCTTTGCTACAAGCTGATTCATGCTTAGCTCAACTCAAGAGTCCTGACAATATACCAGTATCATGCCCACAATGTCATAGTGTGATGGAGGCAATTCCTAACATTACCTTCACACAAGAAGATATGCTGTTGAAGCATAATAAGCATGACAGACCTCTGTGCTATACAGGGTATATTGAATCCACTAAAATTGACAGGATTTACATTGATCCTGGTCTTCTATTAGCATTATTCTTCAGAGTATGCTAAGACCTTTGAGGATTCCTACTAGTGATTTGACTTACACTAGTACCACAATAGTTGGTTTCAACTCTGGAAAGAGTAAACCACTGGGGAAGATTCGTCTGAAGATTCAGATTGGTGATCTTCGAACTATGGCGACCTTTTATGTTATCAACTCAGATGTATCTTACAACATCCTCCTTGGAAGACCGTGGATACATGAGCATAACATTGTGCCTTCAACTCTCCACCAATGCTTCAAGTACGTGGATTCTCAAGGGGATGTGAAGACCGAATTTACAGATATCAATCCTTTTAAGGGTGTTGAAGCCTATTTCTCTGATTCAATACTCTACAAATAGGAGCATGTGAAGGAGATATCAAATATGGCCAAAGATCGATCAACTGCTGAAGATCAATCTGTCAATGAAGATCCTCCAGAAGAGCAACCTTTGAAGATTAAAGTCAAAGGTCGAATCCAACCCCAACCTGTCAATAACCAACCTCTGATGATCAAGGTCAAAGGAAGGACTCGAGCCTCGTCTGAGGAAGCTGTAAAGATTTGTCACGGTCCGCACCCACCGTGAGGGTACGAGTACGTAACAGCGCCCAGCCTACGCCGCAGTGTCGGCGGTAGAACGCTGTCCTAAGTCTCATGCATCTAACAGTATAAGGCTAAACAGTTTATACTCCCCGAATGGGGGTGACATAGCAGAATGTAAACTCAATCACATCTAAGGTAGAGCATAATGGAAGATAGATAAAACATGAAATCCAAAAGAGATACAGCAGATAGAAGTCTAAGTGTCTAAGATACACAAACCCAGAAATATATTTCAAAGTTCAAATACAGTAATCCATAAAGTAAATACAACTCCAGACAACTGAAATAGCTATATAAACAACCTCTAATGTGTCTCCTCTAGGCTAGCATGCAACCTCCAGGCTATCTGTAAAATTTATCAACAGGTCCAGTCAGGACAGGAGCGAGCATAATACATCTCAACAGTTCATAGCAGGTTAGAAAATATAATCATACAGTAAAGTAAGATACAGGTACTGAAGGAAATACAGTATATAAACAGAGAGAGAGAACTGTAATAGAAATATCTACTATACAATAGAGAACTAAAAGTGGTTAGTGAGTCAGAGTACAATATAGACATGTAAATGGCATAGGAGATTCTGATGAGACACTATAGAAAGATTCTGATGAGATACTACTTAGGTATTATTCACATGTCTAATTCTACTCCCCCGTACCCCCAATCAATACACAAGGATCCAACCAGGTTATGTTATGATTCCATGCAAAGGCCCCCGAAGGGTGATACATGGATGTCCCATAAATGGGAATTCTAGAAGATTCTAGGATACCCAGTAAATGGGATAAGGATTCAAGGAGACTCTGTGATCATAAGAGTATATGTCACAAGTGATCAATGAACCAACGAAGCATAGTGATACGCCATGTAAGTGAAATACACAGAACATGTAGTACCTGATGCTCCCTAAGGATAACATCTCAAGAAGGGATCCATATAGTATCAATCCGTGTGACCAACGTGACAGTAACAAGTAAAGTAATTTAAAGCAGGAAAATAATTCTAAGCAGGATATGAAATGATCAGAGAATGTACTCGCCTGATAACCTGAATAGCTGATAGGTATAGGGGTCCAACTGAAGCCACAGAGTCCCAATTCTAAAGGCGACGATGAAGATTGTGAATATCCCGCCTGCCAGAGAGCAAAATGAAGGACTTTTGCCTCTTACACTAAAAAATGGTGAAATCATGTGGGTACACCCTGATTTAGTGCCTGAAATAGAGAATGAAGGTAAAACTTCAAAATCCAAGAAAGGTAAAAAAGTCAAAACCTGCAACATAATTTCACATGTTTTAACCCCAGACCATGATGAATTGGATCATTTATGGGGTGGCATTCCTTTGGAGGATAAACTAAGGGGTTTGAATATATGCCCTCCAAGTTTGGCTCCTCCTACCAAACTCAAGCTTACTCATCGGCAATGGTTAGCTATGAATAGTGTCCCCTTATACAGGACAAAACAGGTCTTTGCTGCTTATGAGAAAGCACCTACAGGGATTTTTCCTTCTATCCCGAGTATTCCTCCTTCTCCTGTGGCTACAGAGGTTTCTATTCCTCCTTCTACAGAAGTCTCTATGCCTCCTTCTCCTGTGGTTACAAAGGTTTCTGTCTCTTCTTCCTCTGTTAAACCATCTATTGAAAGTTTGCTACCCACTCATTTGTATAGTCAGTAATCAGTCCATCTCATGAAAAAGATGGGCTATGACTTTCAAAAGGCAAAAGGCTCGAATTATGATAAAGGAATGCGACTTCCTTTACAACTTCAAAGTCAAAAATCCACTGTTGGATTGGGTTTTGAGGTTCCTCATAAAAATTCTTGCAAGAAGAAGACTAAGGGAAAGAAGAATAAAACCTGCAATATGGTACTTCATTCTCCTTAGTCTGAAGAAGAAACCTATGCTGGTACGAGATCTGGAAAAGAGTACCATAAAGAATATGAGAGAATCTCTAAAGAGGCAGACGACGTTGCTGAAACATTACCAACTAAACCATCTCCTGTTCCTTCTAAACCGTCTGTGGTTGAGAAAGGGAAACAGAAAGCAGTTCGTTTCGACGTCCCATTGAAATCTGTTTCAAATCAAGGGGTGGTGATGAAGCCTTACAAATTTGATATTCTAGCCCAGTTAGCTAATACTCCGGCTAGACTTTCGATATTTGAGCTGCTTCGTCTTTCCAAAGAAAGCCGTGAAACTCTGAGTGAAGCTTTGCTACAAGCTGATTCATGCTTAGCTCAACTCAAGAGTCCTGACAATATACCAGTATCATGCCCACAATGTCATAGTGTGATGGAGGCAATTCCTAACATTACCTTCACACAAGAAGATATGCTGTTGAAGCATAATAAGCATGACAGACCTCTGTGCTATACAGGGTATATTGAATCCACTAAAATTGACAGGATTTACATTGATCCTGGTCTTCTATTAGCATTATTCTTCAGAGTATGCTAAGACCTTTGAGGATTCCTACTAGTGATTTGACTTACACTAGTACCACAATAGTTGGTTTCAACTCTGGAAAGAGTAAACCACTGGGGAAGATTCGTCTGAAGATTCAGATTGGTGATCTTCGAACTATGGCGACCTTTTATGTTATCAACTCAGATGTATCTTACAACATCCTCCTTGGAAGACCGTGGATACATGAGCATAACATTGTGCCTTCAACTCTCCACCAATGCTTCAAGTACGTGGATTCTCAAGGGGATGTGAAGACCGAATTTACAGATATCAATCCTTTTAAGGGTGTTGAAGCCTATTTCTCTGATTCAATACTCTACAAATAGGAGCATGTGAAGGAGATATCAAATATGGCCAAAGATCGATCAACTGCTGAAGATCAATCTGTCAATGAAGATCCTCCAGAAGAGCAACCTTTGAAGATTAAAGTCAAAGGTCGAATCCAACCCCAACCTGTCAATAACCAACCTCTGATGATCAAGGTCAAAGGAAGGACTCGAGCCTCGTCTGAGGAAGCTGTAAAGATTTGTCACGGTCCGCACCCACCGTGAGGGTACGAGTACGTAACAGCGCCCAGCCTACGCCGCAGTGTCGGCGGTAGAACGCTGTCCTAAGTCTCATGCATCTAACAGTATAAGGCTAAACAGTTTATACTCCCCGAATGGGGGTGACATAGCAGAATGTAAACTCAATCACATCTAAGGTAGAGCATAATGGAAGATAGATAAAACATGAAATCCAAAAGAGATACAGCAGATAGAAGTCTAAGTGTCTAAGATACACAAACCCAGAAATATATTTCAAAGTTCAAATACAGTAATCCATAAAGTAAATACAACTCCAGACAACTGAAATAGCTATATAAACAACCTCTAATGTGTCTCCTCTAGGCTAGCATGCAACCTCCAGGCTATCTGTAAAATTTATCAACAGGTCCAGTCAGGACAGGAGCGAGCATAATACATCTCAACAGTTCATAGCAGGTTAGAAAATATAATCATACAGTAAAGTAAGATACAGGTACTGAAGGAAATACAGTATATAAACAGAGAGAGAGAACTGTAATAGAAATATCTACTATACAATAGAGAACTAAAAGTGGTTAGTGAGTCAGAGTACAATATAGACATGTAAATGGCATAGGAGATTCTGATGAGACACTATAGAAAGATTCTGATGAGATACTACTTAGGTATTATTCACATGTCTAATTCTACTCCCCCGTACCCCCAATCAATACACAAGGATCCAACCAGGTTATGTTATGATTCCATGCAAAGGCCCCCGAAGGGTGATACATGGATGTCCCATAAATGGGAATTCTAGAAGATTCTAGGATACCCAGTAAATGGGATAAGGATTCAAGGAGACTCTGTGATCATAAGAGTATATGTCACAAGTGATCAATGAACCAACGAAGCATAGTGATACGCCATGTAAGTGAAATGCACAGAACATGTAGTACCTGATGCTCCCTAAGGATAACATCTCAAGAAGGGATCCATATAGTATCAATCCGTGTGACCAACGTGACAGTAACAAGTAAAGTAATTTAAAGCAGGAAAATAATTCTAAGCAGGATATGAAATGATCAGAGAATGTACTCGCCTGATAACCTGAATAGCTGATAGGTATAGGGGTCCAACTGAAGCCACAGAGTCCTATTTAAAGCAACACAGGTTACAAGGTGTTCAAGTTGTAATAAATGAATCTCTACAAGCAATCTATATTATCCTAGGTTCTTCTAAGTCAAAACAACTCTAGGTCAACTCCGGTCAACAATCTAGTCAAACTAGGTCAAGTGTTGACTTACAGTTGACCTTTAGTCAACTCTGGTCAAACAGGGTCATTTCTAGTCTAATTATTAAAGATATAAAGTATACTTCGTTATTCGTACGTCGAAACTTACGACACGCAAATCGAGATGAGATAATCAACGGTAAAGTTGATAATCTTATTATAGTGATCCACGTGTCCATCTTGTCAATTTCAGCGATGTGAGATCACTGGAATTGACTGAGCTCAGTTTCGTTGTACTAATCCCGAATTACGAACATTATAAGAATTAATTATTAATAAATTATAAAAAGGTTAAACTCAGAGAAATTATCAACAAACATTGTCGGACGATAAAATAAACATCGCCAATGTGTCCAGAATGGTCAAATTAGCTAGGATAGCCTACCCATCGGTCCAATTTGGACACAAGGGCAAAAAGGTAATTTCGGGTCAAAACAGTATCCGTATCGGAGCCGTTTTGTACCGAAAAACGTGCAAGAAAATAAGTCTATAAAATATAACAAATTATATGTCCACGAAACCAGAATGACGATACGAACCCAACGGTATCTCCAGAATTGGATTCCGTTGACCCGATCTCAATTTGGTCCGTTGACCAGAACATTAGAATTCCGGTTTGCACGGAAATACGTGCCGGAGCCAATGTTCTCAAAACTCAGCAAACTACATGTCAACGAGTCCAGAATGACGATACGAACTCAACGGTTTATCCGGAATTGGATTTCGATGAGCCAATCTCAAAATAACCCGTTGACCCGGATATTGGTATCCGACTTGCACCGAAATACGTGTCGGATCCAATGTCCACCAAAACCTAGCAAATTATATGTCAACGAGTCCAGAATGACGATATGAACTCAACGGTATATCCGAAATTGGATTTCGATGAGCCGGCGTCAAAAAGTCTCGTTGACCCGGACTGTGGGACCCACTTTGCACCAAAAAACGTGCCAGGGCCCACGTCCTCCAAATCTAACAAATTTTATATGAAAACATGCCAGAACGACGCCACGAGTCTACTGCTGGTGTCAGAAATGAAATCTGGAGTCCCGTGTTCAAAAATGGAATTTTACAAGTTGGAAATTACGAATTCGGACGGCCAACTTTGGCGTCGAATTCAACCAATCAAACAAGCTCACAATAAAACGAAACTGAAGGGATAGTAAGAGGGTTATACCAGCTTCGCACAGGAACTGGTAGCACGCCAAATGGAGCTGCGGTGGAGGAGGTACAAGCTGACGAAGTTGACACCGCGAAACTGTCCAAAATTAATACAATTTAAACGGTCAACTTGGTGGCCGTTTTTTATGTATCAAACGATAAAATCAACGGATGAAAATTGACATGAGTGAAGGTGGATATACCGAAATTGTGACGGAGTGAAGAAATTGTCGATCCAATGGTCAAATTTCTGGAAAAATGCGTACGAAGTTGCTGCGACTGTCACGCCCCAGAACCAGAATACTGGAGAGCGGGGGCAGACATAGCCAGCTACGTATATGAAATGGAATCCATCTCGCTATACGGTCACGGCTGTCTAGATACATGAGGGTTTATCTACAAGCCAACAGTCTCTTAAGGTCATGAACAAGCCTAGTGTCTCAATCACAAGCAAGTAAGTAAAAGTCACAAGATGTATGATCATCAAATATACAATAGTAAGGCGTTCCAAACATTACATATTCAGTTGATCATGAAGCTAGTCGTTACAAAATGTCACGCCCCGATTCATAGAGTCATTTATTCACATACTTTATCTCTTGGAATCGATCGTCCTCGCTTGGGCGTGATGTCGTACAAGTCTGGTATTGCACTTGTACAAGGCAAAGATGGTACATAATCAATTATTCTTCAAATAGGAACACATCGCAGCGGCAGAAGCAGATAAATTGAATTTAATGAGGACAATCTTTCTCATTGAATAGAAGCACATCACTTTATTATAGCAGCGGAGAAAAGAGTAACTTGAAGCCACACAGAGATATATAGAACTTCATTCTCTTTATTGATAATTGAAGAAGAGTACAAGACTTGTATTGAAGTACAATGATTACAGCATATCTCACCTTACAATGGAAACCAACTGAACAATGCTATACAGCTTACATATGATATTTGGGTACAATGGATTACAACTCGATACACTGACTTGGCTTACAATCTCACTGGTACAACTGATTACAATGTTCCATAAATTATGCCCTTTATAAACAGAAGACATCATCTTGTACAAGGAGAGCTTCTGTATGCCCAACAAATCTTCGATGCCGCGGGACCAATCCAGCTAATCTTCGTGTGTAGAACATTCCAATGCACAAGCACCTGCCCACAAAATGTGGGTCAGTACATCATCTATGTACTGGCGAGCAGAATCCAACCCACTCGCATAAACCAACATTTTAAGTGATCAATTAAGCAAGCATTTATTAGAATGATCTTTCTAATTGGGGCCTAGCATCAGTTTACAGTTCATGGGCAATAGTCATAGTGAAGCATGTAAACATAATCTTAGTAGCATTCATGTGGACATATCTTTTAGCATTCTTGGTGTTATCATGCAAAGGCATCATTGAGGCATCGTTAACACTAACATCTTAAACATGTTATAACAGTTCTCACTTCAAGCATCACTTAGCATGTATATTATGTTTGATCATTGATTATAGCATGGCATCTTTCTAGCATACTGAATTTAACATGTTAAGCAGGATCTCATACTGAAAGGCTACAAACCGTACCATTTACTTATTTGGAACGTAAGCATGCAAGTTAAACCAACACATATATTGAATTATCACATTTAAGTGATTTCTTACCGATAGCCAACTTCCCCGTACCTGCATTGAAATACAGGATAATATGATATACTTACTCTGTCTGCACAAAACATTCATTAGCATGCATCATGACTATATGGTCGTTGGTAAAACTGCACCATAAAGGACTTTCCAACGGGTATTACGACGTACCATTCCAGGGTAGGTTGCAAGCCTAGCCGAATGTCCCGTAATACCTCGTGCCACCATAGCACGACCAATGTTTCCTCCCGGGTCGAATCGGTCCCAGCGCCCCGGGTACCGTTCGAGGAAACTTACTCAGACTTGTACAAGTACGTCCATGACCATGCGAATGCGTGTCGACTCGATAACACAATGCATGGTAAAGCAACTAAAGTAAGTAGAGCCAACAGTTCAACGTCTCATCTCAATCCCAAGCCGTGTTCAACGACTAATCATTACCATCATTCTACTTGATGATCTCCATGATCCCAAGTCCCATCATTCTTATTGTTTGTTCCATTGCAACATTTCTCATTACGTTCCTTCTAAGGAGAAACAACAACATTCATTCATTTCAAAGGGACCTGTAACAATTCATTCAATTCATAGGGACAATAGCATATTCATTTCATTTCACAGGGACAGTATTCTTTCTTTCATTGCATAGAAGTAACAGGCAACATTGCAGGATGTACATGATTCTAGTGTTTCTTTTCATTCTTTGTGTTAATAGCATAGCCAGTTCATTACTCATGTATCATTCTCATAGCATCTCATTACTCAAGTATTCATTTCAAGCGTCAAATCACATTAGCAGTTCAAGTGTGATTCATTCGGCAGCTCAATAATTCTTAGCATAAACATCTCAATTACTCAGCAACTAAAACATGGAACATTAGGGGCAAATCATAGCATCACATTATTCTATTTATTAAGCATGCAGGAATAAGGAGGAAGGAGGACAGTTCCACTTGCCTTATATAATGATCTTCCTGCTCCAATCCCACTAAGCGTAGCTCCACCAGCGAGCCACGTTCTAATACCCATTCCGTCTAGCCAGCTAAGAAAGACTGCATCAGTCTCAATTCTCCTGATCTCCAACATAAGTCACGGTCCAACATTTTGATCCCATCCAACAAACCAACCAAATGCCTCATGCGGAGCGGGGCATTACATAATATACCACTCAGAAAAAGTTTCGTCCTCGAAACTTAAGGAACCAACTCTTCTACTAGATTCACATAGTCACAACGAGTTATCCATTCAGCTTCAATTCAATATTCATTTCAGCCCACTCGGTCATTTCAAAATAGCTATCCAACTGTATCATTTTAATCCATCAATCATTCGATCTGTCTATCTCTTTTTCAATTACTTACAACTTTTCATTGATTCGCGAACATTTTCCTTGCATTCTATCTTTGGTCGCAACACATCACTTCGTTTGGGTCCATACACATATTCAGGCGTCCCCAAAATATATACATTTCAGCCAAAGTCTGTACTAGTGCGATAAATTCTTTCCACAATATTATCTCAGTCGCAACCTATCACTTCGGCTGGATCCATACACATATTTTAGGCATCCCCAAAACATATGTACTTCAGCCAACTTCCATGTTAGTGCGATTCGATAAGCCACACTATAACTCTCTTTTCCAAATCCAACTTAGCATCCTTTCAATTGACTTTATTACTTTATTCACTTGCCACAATCACTATCTTCCAGGCCACAACACTTAATATCAGGGACAACTTGGTTAAGCCCTCTACCCAAGCATAACATTTCTAACATTCGATCAAGGGTCTAACTTCGAGCCAATCATATCAAGAGTTCACAACATGTAATCATATTTCTTTCCGAATCCAACCATATTTCTCACCGAGGCAATTCAACTTTTCTAAAAGATACAATCCGACATCACCAACTATCGATACCGATCCAATATTCCCGTCATGAGCAATCAATTCCATCTCATGGAATAATCCACTACTCGATACATACAACTCAAGTCTCATCCCATAATTCTAGTTTCCGCTATAGGCCGACATATAATCCTCAAGGGTCAAACATCTCTAAGGTTCATATTGAAGCATACATACAACATATCATTCTTAAGTCGTACTCATCACTATCTCTCGTTCAATGCCACAGGGTCATTCTATGGGTTGCCAATAGCCATCTATTGTTTGGTCCAGTCTCAATGGTTAGCTATACTGACTGCTATACCTAATCATTCAGGTGACTCCCCTAGAGTGGACGGCTACTAGGGATCATGCTAGTTTCTTATTCTCAGGGCCAATAAGCAACTGACAGTTCTAAGGAACTCTACCCAAACCTATGGGTATCAACTCAGTCTGAATACTAATCTCTATTGTCGGCTATGCCGACAATTGGTAAGTCCTCAATTGGTCACTAGGGTCAAGTCTATCTATTCTGGGTCTTCCTCAAGGAAATAATTCCCACAGAGGCTCATTCTAGACTTACCCAATGATCGACTAAGATCGCTCTATCAATATTACGGTCAATTCCCAATCCGTCATACGATTCTCATCGTTCTAATAATCCATCAAGTAAATTCCCAATGATTCAATTACTATTCCAATTCCTTTGTACCCACACGAATCCATAAACCAAGGTTAACTATTCAAGGGTCATCGATTCCGATAGTCTCATCATAACAATAGAATTAAACTATTTTGATCTGTATGACAGAGTCACACCACCAAGTCATAAGCCAACAATCTATCTCCCAACCAACAATCACTTATACCGACATTATCCAACACATTTGCAATTTCTCGTTCCCATTCGTTTCTCAATCATCAAACTATCTTATGGGCATTCTTAATTCTTATGCAGCAAGGGTCGAGTAGTTCATTCCTTTCAATCCGACAATTTATGTATCACTTAACCATCATCTATGCAACACAAATATTCAAGGTGGCTACTTGTTACTTTTCTAATCCCATTAAATTTCTCAGCATACATGCACATAGGCAACGACTATCCTTTGGTGATCAAGATGGATTAACATCTATTACACCTTAGGGTCAAAGCATAGATCTCTAATATTCTTTTGATTCACCGACAATATTTTCTAAAACTTTCAGCTACGCAACCAACTTTGTATTAGCCATATTTAATTTGCATCCAACCATTCAAAAATAACATTCAAATATTTTAAGCCACAATATTCTCTAGCCAAATCCATTTACCCATAGCATACTAACTGTCTCGCTAGTCTGAGTCATCACTCGACTAAACAATTTCTAACCAAAGCCACCTGTTACAATTCTGACAATCTCGCTACCCAACATAGCATAACCGTCAAGGGACACTTGAGTCATCTAGCAACAATACATGAATTCCAGCTAAGTCTCGGCACTACCCAATACCCACAGATAGTCTCCTTGCTATCCTATGGAAAGGGTCAACAAACATCTCGTTCTGAGGTGATAGAGGCAATATACCACTCAGAAACGAAGCCATCCTTAAACAATACCAACTCAATCTATTCCGGACATTCGTGATCTATAATGATCACAATGCTCAACCAATATCTCGGGGTCTCAATATCACAAGCCAACATTCTTAGGGTCTCAAAAGCAGTAGCCAGCACACATGAGTCAATTCATCAATTCTGTTAAACTCATCCATCAATTATTCCATTCATAATTCTTTCCCAATGTCACATTCAATTCTCAACTTGTTGCAGCATACATAGCCATTTCCTTTATTCCCAAAATTCCAAACAGCATTCACAATATAACATACTATGGCATCGAGTCATTGTTGGGTTATTTGTGTCCAAACCAACAACAATTATTCATTTATGGGCATCACAATGTGTATAGACTTATTGTATGGAACATCCAGTGAGCAGCTAAGAGATTCAACGAACTTTCAAGCACAAATAACATAAGGATGATTACCGAACAACAATAGCATGATCGCAGAAGCAATCTTTGATTTAATCGCGGAAGCAACGTTGAGTGATCGCGGAAGCAACTTTGGTTAATCGTCGATGCAACTTTGATTTGGAATGAATCAAAGAAGAGACCAAGGACGTAAAGCCGTGCTTTGATACCAATTTGTCACGCCCCGATTCATAGAGTCATTTATTCACATACTTTATCTCTTGGAATCGATCGTCCTCGCTTGGGCGTGATGCCGTACAAGTCTGGTATTGCACTTGTACAAGACAAAGATGGTACATAATCGATTATTCTTCAAATAGGAACACATCGCAGCGGCAGAAGCAGATAAATTGAATTTAATGAGGACAATCTTTCTCATTGAATAGAAGCACATCACTTTATTATAGCAGCGGAGAAAAGAGTAACTTGAAGCCACACAGAGATATATAGAACTTCATTCTCTTTATTGATAATTGAAGAAGAGTACAAGACTTGTATTGAAGTACTATGATTACAGCATATCTCACCTTACAATGGAAACCAACTGAACAATGTTATACAGCTTACATATGATATTTGGGTACAATGGATTACAACTCGATACACTGACTTGGCTTACAATCTCACTGGTACAACTGATTACAATGTTGCATACATTATGCCCTTTATAAACAGAAGACATCATCTTGTACAAGGAGAGCTTCTGTATGCCCAACAAATCTTCGATGCCGCGGGACCAATCCAGCTAATCTTCGTGTGTAGAACATTCCAATGCACAAGCACCTGCCCACAAAACGTGGGTCAGTACATCATCTATGTACTGGCGAGCAGAATCCAACCCACTCGCATAAACCAACATTTTAAGTGATCAATTAAGCAAGCATTTATTAGAATGATCTTTCTAATTGGGGCCTAGCATCAGTTTACAGTTCATGGGCAATAGTCATAGTGAAGCATGTAAACATAATCTTAGTAGCATTCATGTGGACATATCTTTTAGCATTCTTGGTGTTATCATGCAAAGGCATCATTGAGGCATCGTTAACACTAACATCTTAAACATGTTATAACAGTTCTCACTTCAAGCATCACTTAGCATGTATATTATGTTTGATCATTGATTATAGCATGGAATCTTTCTAGCATACTAAATTTAACATGTTAAGCAGGATCTCATACTGAAAGGCTACAAACCGTACCATTTACTTATTTGGAACGTAAGCATGCAAGTTAAACCAACACATATATTGAATTATCACATTTAAGTGATTTCTTACCGATAGCCAACTTCCCCGTACCTGCATTGAAATACAGGATAATATGATATACTTACTCTGTCTGCACAAAACATTCATTAGCATGCATCCTGACTATATGGTCGTTGGTGAAACTGCACCATAAAGGACTTTCCAACGGGTATTACGACGTACCATTCCAGGGTAGGTTGCAAGCCTAGCCGAATGTCCCGTAATACCTCGTGCCACCATAGCACGACCAATGTTTCCTCCCGGGTCGAATCGGTCCCAGCGCCCCGGGTACCGTTCGAGGAAACTTACTCAGACTTGTACAAGTACGTCCATGACCATGCGAATGCGTGTCGACTCGATAACACAATACATGGTAAAGCAACTAAAGTAAGTAGAGCCAACAGTTCAACGTCTCATCTCAATCCCAAGCCGTGTTCAACGACTAATCATTACCATCATTCTACTTGATGATCTCCATGATCCCAAGTCCCATCATTCTTATTGTTTGTTCCATTGCAACATTTCTCATTACGTTCCTTCTAAGGAGAAACAACAACATTCATTCATTTCAAAGGGACCTGTAACAATTCATTCAATTCATAGGGACAATAGCATATTCATTTCATTTCACAGGGACAGTATTCTTTCTTTCATTGCATAGAAGTAACAGGCAACATTGCAGGATGTACATGATTCTAGTATTTCTTTCCATTCTTTGTGTTAATAGCATAGCCAGTTCATTACTCATGTATCATTCTCATAGCATCTCATTACTCAAGTATTCATTTCAAGCGTCAAATCGCATTAGCAGTTCAAGTGTGATTCATTCGGCAGCTCAATAATTCTTAGCATAAACATCTCAATTACTCAGCAACTAAAACATGGAACATTAGGGGCAAATCATAGCATCACATTATTCTATTTATTAAGCATGCAGGAATAAGGAGGAAGGAGGACAGTTCCACTTGCCTTATATAATGGCCTTCCTGCTCCAATCCCACTAAGCGTAGCTCCACCAGCGAGCCACGTTCTAATACCCATTCCGTCTAGCCAGCTAAGAAAGACTGCATCAGTCTCAATTCTCCTGATCTCCAACATAAGTCACGGTCCAACATTTTGATCCCATCCAACAAACCAACCAAATGCCTCATGCGGAGCGGGGCATTACACAAAATGTCAGGACTAGCAAGAGTTTAGTCATACATGATCAACCCTAGGATCTGTTAATCATGTTACAGCCCGTAGGCAGATAGTAAGTAAGTGCAATCGAGCTAAACAGGTGCTCGTCGGCTAAACGCCTCAAAAGAATATTTTTACAATAGAGTGGGAGAGCCAAAAATAACCCACTCGTTGCCATGGTTCCGTCTAGTGGCCACCATCTGGCTGGAAGGTCGGTAGATCCTCTGGAGCTGCTCCGAAATCTGGCCACACAAAACCAGCTGGGTCAGACCCCAGAAAGAGCAAGTGCCACAAAGGAAGCTTCACTTAAGAACTTAAACCAGCAATCAGCACAAGATATAAATAAAAGTAAGAACTGAAAATAAAAAAAATACACCAGGATGATATACGACGAGATAACCATGGAACTATTCAGATAACCAGGTTACAACCCGTAAACCAAACAAGGACCGGGGTTGTAACCCTTCGTCTGAACAGAACTTGGAATTCTCACCATTTATCGGTAAAATAAATACAAGCATTCTGGTCATTCAATAATCTGGAATAGGATTAGGGCAAGACTAGACTGGTTAG